>VXAU01001810.1:136640-212868 GCA_013399695.1 Formicarius rufipectus
AAAACCAAAAACCAAACCAGAAAAAAAAAATCCCCTCAATGCAACCAAATGCAATCAAAATAAAACAACAAAATATCTCAACAAAACACACAAGCCTTCTGCTACTTATTTGTGTGTCATGGCAATGTAGTTCCAAATATCAGTTTAATTAAAAAAAAATAAATCTTATAAATGTTTCTATTCTCGAATTATTTCTCTAGAGCTAAAAGTTCCCAGGGTAAATTTTTCTTATGGCATTTAAGAATCATCCCACTTCATCTCTCACCTGAATCTTGTCATCTGTGCCATCTTGAAGTGATCTGTGAACAATGCTGGTCCCTTGGACAGCCCAAGCTGGTCAATCAGGCAGAACAGACTATGCAAATGGAATGGAAAGGCGAAGCGATGAAGAACAGTGGCCCCCATTGTCTTGGGCATTTCAAAGCGAAGCCCAGCTGCAGCAGGCGTTGCTGTCTCGGACCCTTGGTTGCTACTCTAATGTCATCATTGCAAAACATCACATTTTGAAAACTCTACAGTCTGAATGCATGATCAGCCCTCCACAAAAATTTCACTTTGCCGTGACATCTTTCGAAGTCACCAAAAAAAAAAAAAAGGGAGGGGGAAGGGGAAAAAAAGCCCCCCTTCCCTCCAACAACTGGGGTCTGGGATCCTAGCCACACTGCCCGCTCACATCCCGCAATCCCTCTCCCTCCACTCCTAATAACTGCGGTGCAGTGACGCCTTTTGCAACCTTTCGGTGGAAGCCTCTCCTTTCTTGTTTTTAGAGTTGAATCGAATGATGATTTAAATTACATTTAACTTATTTTCTGTCGGGTCTCTTTCAGGCACTCTAACGAGCTAATGCAGAAGAAAGGTTCCTGTAAGCAGGCAGTGAAGTATTTATTCACAATTGCTTCCAAAACTTCTGATATGTGGGGCTTTAAAAGAGTCAGGCAATGTCTTTGCGAGTGATTAAACCAGCAGCAAAACTGGGTATTTACGGGTCCGCTAGGAATTTTTGTGAATGCTCACTTTCTTAATACACTCATGCAGTTGCCGCTCCTAAACATTGCTGCCAGCCCTGTGTCAGCTTTGCCTCCCAGCACTGGTCCCAAAGCTAGCCCTGCCATGAGAAACGAACTTTCAGTTCACTGAAGCTGAGGGCTGTCAGATGATTAATGTGCATTTTCAAGGGACAAAATCATTGCCCATGTTTCACTTATTGTTCCTTTTCATTTTCTTTTGTCTATAGGTGATGTTTGTGATCACCATGTGGTGAGCAGAGGAAACTCCCCTCTCTTCCACTCTCATGTCAGGACCCTGTGCTCAAGGAGCAAAGGTCTGTGTCATCGGTATCTGAAAATGTTGGGAATTACCTTTGCCTCTTCCCAATCTCTTATCTCGTAGGAATTAATGAATCCGAAGCTACTTCTCTAACAACAGTCTTACTACAGTGGGCCTATAGACATGGGTAATGCCCCAGCCTCAGACACTGGTTCATAGACGAAGTGGTCACGCATATTAGTGGTCATCCTTGACTGTGGACTGCTTAGAGTTCATGTAGGAGCAGAGAAGAGAGTTTCATTAGTCTAAGAGAGCTGAAACTCTTAATTAGAGTATTTGCAGGACCAAGAACAACTCAGTGCTCCTTTTCTCCCCCTTAAACTGTCTCTTTCCCTTTAATTGGGTAGTGCATTCTGCAATAACATCACATAGATTACAAAGGATGTAATTATTTAAAAGTAAATAATTATTCACCGTGATTTGATTGGCTTCCTAAAATGAAGATTGCCCTACTAAGAATGAAGTGGCCAGTAAGGAGAAAGAGATGAGAGTAACAAAGAAATCAAAGAGACGTTGAAGTGAATGGGACAAATAAATTAATGCACGGGTACCATTTCTTCCTCTGGCTGGAAGACCTTTCCCCTTGCCAAAGAGAGTTTTCCAAGGATGGATACTGGGTTAAAAGAAAATCTGTTTTCAACTACATCAGCCTCATGGTCAAATGAGTATATCAGGAACACAGACTGCTACCTGCCTCATACAAATGTTTCAATAGAGATAATATGCATTGTAAGTACCCTTCTCTGCCAGGTGTTTGTTCACTTACCACCTTTAAACTTTCCCCACTAGTCAAATGGATCCCCCAAAATCTATGTATTAGGAGATGCTGGACATGCTTCAGGTACCCACTGGATCACTCACTTGTTGACTTGAATGAAGAAACCCAGAGGAAAAGCAATGTTATGCAACCAGTTCCTACACAGAGGACAAAAGCGATGCACATGGCCAGGCACCAAATGCCCTGTTATTGTAGTGGGTGCAACTTCATCTGATCTCTGCTGAAGTACTTCCAGAAAGAGGTTGTGACAGAGAAACTTCAAAGAGGAACAGCAGCTCATCACACCTCTCAGGGAGCTGTTGCCATGGGGATATGTAGAGGTAGGGGTCATCTCTGTGCACACTGCAGTTCTCAGTAGATGGTGAGGTGGATGATGTCCTCAGGGCCCAGATTATGGGAGTGGGATAGGGGTCCACAAGGTCTGGTCACTACTTCTGACCTGGGCATGTCTTTCTCCCCCAGCAGCCTTATTCCAAGCGCATCCTGCCAAGCAAATTTACCCTTTCTCAGCAGCCTGCCAGCCTCACATGCTAGGGATGAAAGACCAAAGGTGTGTTAATCACCCCCTGCTCAGACTCTCCATCCCTTTACAGTACCAAAACGGTTCCTGTAACCCCAGGTTTAATGGATTGGGCTCTACTTGGAGGGTACTGGTTCCAAATCTGCCCTTTGGTGGGGTGCTGTGATAACCAGGGACAACCTTCTTTCCCAGTGGCCCCATGGCCTCCTTCCTATGGGGCCTAATTGGAAAAGAGATCATCTTCTTCCTTGAGGAGCTGAACTTTGTTTTTCTCTCACAGCTGGAATGTCTGTCCCTTCCCCCTACCCGCCCCAGAGATGGTACATTCAACCAGAGTTATCTCTGCTCATGCACTGACTGTATTTTTCATGTTTATTATCATCCAACCCAGTGTAGTGCCATCTGGCACAGGCACAACGGGGGGAAGGAAACCATATATTCAGCAAATGGAGCATACAGGGTTTAGGTTTTGTTTTGTCTTGTTTTTCTTATTCTTCCAGTTTCTGTTTAAAATTATGTGGAACAGATAGCTGAGCAATTCTCCCTTAGGCAAAATGATCAAAACTCCCAGTATGAAAAGAAAAATTACAGGAGAGATGAGATGCCAGGAAGAGACAAGATCATCCTTCTGCTGAAATACTGTTTCTTCCTTTCCTCCTGTGTTTTGTTTCACCTTGTGCTCAGAGAAGGAATAGAATTACTTTAAAATGTTTATGTTAACTCTTTATTCAGGATTTGTTCTGATCTTTCAACTATTTTACTGTAAGACATGTATTTTAAGCAAGTGATATATAACAAACTACACTCCTCCAGAGCAGTAGAGCACTATGAAACACCCTGCAGTCCTCAAAACCTTTGCTATTTTTACTGCCACGATAAAAATGGATGCAAAATACATCTCCAGAGTAGATATAAAAAAACCACATACAGTATTTTCAGTGAAAGATAACACCTATTGCATCACCACCTTTATTCAAAGCCAGCTTTATAACAGACTTGTACAACCAGGGTGTATTTCTTCCCTGATAATTCATGCACTGTAAGATTATCAGTGGAGTTGCCTGTGGGAAAAATAATACACAATGTATTGTATTACCTGATTCATTTTCTCTCAAATTTTACTTTAATTTTAATTTTGGCTAATTACTGTATTGTGATCAAAGTCAGCAATCTCAAATTAACTATCATCTTAACTTTTGAAGAAACCCTACAGATGCATGATAATAATGAAATTTAAATTATTGTTGGTTATTATGTAATGTCTACACCACAGAAAAGCAAACCTTCAGGTACTTTAATTTCATTTGCATATGTAGCATTGTGTTTTTCCTACTTAATTTTTCAAAATAAAATTCTCTGTCATTTCCAAATTATAGAAATACTATTAAAAACCTGTTTGAGGTATTTATTTATTTTCTTTTTCTAAATTGAATGATAGCTTTGATGAAAATGTGAAAGAAAATAGTTATTGGGAAAAAATTTTCAGCTACTTAGATTTCTTTGGAAAAGGAACTTGTTGTTTTAGAGGTACAGATGCAGAGTGGTAGAACCATTCCCTGATCCTACTAAAACAGGGGAACATATTTCAGTGCAGTTGACACAGTATTTGTATATTGAGCTAGATTCTGGTCTCATATCTCTTTAAAATACCCTTCGCTCAAGTCCTGATCCCAGGCTGAGTGATGTCACTGTATAGTGACTTCTAGTGGGTTGTGGATCAAGGCCTTTTACACTACTGTGCCTCATGTCACCAGGCTGAGAAATGCTATTTTTACTACATCTTTCTTTTCCTGTGAAACCAGATTAATTTGGAATGAATTACAAATGCTTGAACAGAGATGTTTACTTTTTTATGGCAGTACTTTTAATTTTAAATATTACTTACAAATAAATACAATTCTATAGCAAAATAAAACTGCATTTTCAAGTATATTCCTGCTCATCTTTGATTTTTGGGTGAATCACACTTTACTTTTACATGTATGAGTTCATTGCCTTATTTCTGGCAACAGAGCATTGACATTTCTATGCAAATGACAAACAAAAAGAGAATCTATTGTAAAACACAATTTATGACAAATTTATTGAAACAAGCAAAATTATTTAAGCAACAGTTATTCAATAAAATGTCAGGAAAGCAATCCCATACCTTCACTGATGAAAGCTGCTATGTAACTTAGAAGAAAACGATCCAGGAGGACTGTTTATGCAGTAATGTATGGAGCTTGTTCCAGCTGTAAGCACAAAATTTGGAATTCAACAAGTCTTACTAAACAGGGCCATAAACAATCACAATTGAAAACTCAGATCTCTCTCTGTTTTGTATGGCAACATATACAGTGGGGAAAAAAAGTTTTTTTGTTTTGGTGATGACTCAGATTAACTCCAATTAAACTTATCTTTAACTCTCAGGACTTTGCTACTCACTGTTAGATGTTGTTTTATGAACTGGTAAAATTGCTTCTAAGCATGTCCAATAAAAGAGGTACAAAAGAGAAATCAAAGTGGAAGAAGCAATCAGAATGCTACAAATAGAATAATACACAGAATCCTTATGTTTTGGCAAGCATCAAGGTAACAGAGCAAACTTGAATCTATGCATCACTTTCTTCACCCTGTATACATTGAACAGGTTGAATTTTAAGAATATCTTGTCATAAATGATCTTAGTTTTCAGAGCACAGCGTTTACATAAATATTATTAATTTGAATATCCAGAATCGATGTAGTTCGGTTAAATTATCTATAAACAGTAAAATTTTAGCTGAGATCAGAAGTGGTAGAATGATATTTCCATGTGTTAAAAACTATTTTATGGCATTTATGTGGCCTGAAATGACAGAACAGACTTGTCTCAATAAATCCTGTCTGGGAAGCGAATGTGCAGGGAAAGAAACCCCATCGTGATCAAACATCCCATTTAGATTACTAGTGTTAAGTCATTATAAATGGTGGGTTAGTGAAGCAATATTCCTTTCCAGTGGTAAGTGCTTCAAAAATTGTAAGGAATCTAAATGTCTCACCTTTTTTCGTCTCACCTATTTCCCTCATCAAGTTTCGCCCTTGATTTCCGTATTTATTCCTCTAACTCTCCTGAAGTGGCCTTCAAAATGCATAAGCGTGGTTTTATCGTAAACTTCAGTTTTGCAGCTCTGCTGTGGCTGTTCTGATCATTTCAGGACAAATGTGACAGTTTAAACTAATGGCTGAACATTTATTGTGCTAGTGCTGTTTTCCGGTTATCTAGTTATTATTTATTTCCTGCTTGTTCTATTGTTTCTTGCCTTATGAAGACTCCTGTTTGCTCTGATAAAATTCCTTATAACATGGCTGCAACACCAAGGGTTGGGTAAAGGAGGTCCTCTGAACGATAACACAAAGAGCATATAAAGAATCCATCACAGCAGTCAGTACTATAATGCAATTTTTTTTTCACTAGACATCCTCTTCACTACTGGATTAGTCACTTTGTTAATGAGCAAATGACCCATAACTCACAGGAGTGGGAACTTTATGTGCAGGTCTTGCCTTTACCAATGCAGATGAACTGCAGCATCCTCACCATTATACAGTCGCTTAATATTTATGGTTCCTTCCCATCTTTCTTGGGCATTCCATACATTATGTGAGTTTCAAGAAGGTAAAAAATGCAGGACCCAATGGCAAATTAGATGCTGGGATTTATATTTCTCATTGTACCATAAAACATTAGTAAAAGGTGCCTCTTGCACCTAGAGTCTACCAGGACCCCATATATAGACAATGAACCTGTTTTAAAAAGCAGTTTTTGTACATACGAATACATTCAAGATGCTATTTTCTATTACTATATGCTAGGCATCTTCAAAATTTATTGTCCAGCTCTTACTTTAGTATGACTTTAAAGAGAATTTATCAGGTCATTCTCTGTATGAATGCAGCTTGTCTCACTGTGCTAGGAGAAACTGATACTGTGAAGTCTAAAACATTCATAGTCTGTCCATAAAAAGAGAGATTATAGTTTTAATAGAATCTAAGAACTTGTGAGATCTTGATTTTTAATGTATTTTTCCCATCTGTCCTTAATTTCACATATTAAAAATCAGTGTTTACAATGCCCTATAGCGTTGTACTCCAAAAGGGAAGGGAGAACCCAAGACTCATAGATGCCTGTGATCTGAAAGGAACAAAAAAGTCAGAGGGTCCACAAAAACTTATCCAATTTTACTGGCCAATTTTACACACAACATGGAAATTGCTATGTTAGTCCCTTATTTTATGGCATATACACTCAGTGGTGGGTTTTGAATAAGGGGAAGAGTGAAAGAGGAAATAGAGAGAGAGAGACAGAGAGAAAGAGAGGGAGAGAGAAAGGAAGATCACAAGTCCTGGCTACAACATGGATCCAGTTGATGGGGTGTAGAGGGTCCTGGAGGCACTGCCTTGGCCTCTCACAAGGGTACAGTTTTTTAGACAAGCTTTCTCCACCTTTGAGATAAGTTTCTTGCTTTCTATGCAAATTAGTTAACACATGAAGTTCATTTTTCTAGACCTTTCTGGAAACAGGTAAGAGCTTCAGGGGTCTTTCATGGTCTTGATCCTTCTCTGTTGAATCAGCCTTTGCTCAGTGGTCCATGTCCACTTTTGACCTCATTTCTGCACTTGTCAGAACAAGGATGTTTGTCAAAAAAAGTGCTGTCCTACCTCCATATGATCTCCTTCGTCAGCCTCATCCTGTTCTTTCTTATCATGTGTTTGTACCAGTAATCCTTGGCCCCATGGCTATCCAGCTATCAGAGTTTTAGATATACACATTGGCCCTTTATCATCTGGGCTTCTTCAAGCCCAGAAATTTGGATCTATGACTCTCGTAAAAACTCAGAGTTTAGAACGAAATTCCATCAAAAGTACATAACATTCAAAATTTTAACTTGGTGGATCTCCCAACATGATCAGGGAAGCAGAAATGGAAGCAGAAATACATTCTGTACCTCATTTAGTAAAAAATTATGACAAGATTTCCATACCCTGCATTATTTTAAAATACTAAAGTAAATTTTAGGAATCGTTTGGTACACTGAATCCAGAAATAGTTTTCTACAGACAAAATAGCTTTTAGCTTTGATGATAGGGCTGATTCTCTTCTGCTGAAAAACCCAAGTTAAGTTTATCCCTAACTTTATACCTGGCAGATCACAGAAAATTTATCTGCCTGACACAATAAATGCCATGGTAATTAGAAGGATTAGAAGCCTTTATAAATATTCTAAACCTTTACCCACTTACACGAGGCCAGAAAAAAAGTGTTTTCTCAAATCCTCAGTAAGATCCTGGACCAACTCCCATTGAAGTCAACTGTACTCCTTTCTATTGACTACCATAGATCTGAAATCAGGAAGTACCTGCAATTCTCTTCTGTTGCTCTGCATCAGTGATGGTTTTGTGCAAAACCTTGGATAAAATGTTGCCAGTGCCTCTCAGGATAGAATTTAGCTGATCAGTAAAATGTCATGATTGGCCCACTGCTGTGTTTTGCATTACATTTCATTGATGCAGCAGGTATTGTAGGAATGAGGTCTGTGAAAGACTCTGGTATTTCCTGAATTAATTCTGCTTTCAAATCAAAAGCTCGTGGTTAAAATTAAGTATACTTTAGAAACATGCTTTATTTGGAGAATTTTCAAGAATCAATAATCCACCACAACCTTCATTAGATGATTAGTTACCATCACCATGGATAATTTTGGACTTTTCTTAAAGTCAAAATTTGTCTATCTTGAATTTCCAGGTGCAGTGTAACAAGTATTCCTTTGTCTGATAGACTGAAGAGTCTTCTAAAGCCATCCTTTTGCATCCATATAGATACCTACACAATCAAGTCACCCCCTAGTCTGATCTTTAATATTATTTATCTAGACCAAGTACCTTCCCTTTCTTCTACACACTCAGTCAATATTGCTTTCCATTCTTTTATCCATGCCACTTGTTCTCCTCGCCACTTGTTCTCTTCTGAAATTTTGCTAATGTCCTCCAGGCTCATAGCAAGATGTCCTCAAGCAGATATGCAGAATTAGGACTATTTTAAACCTAGAGGAGGGGCTTGTGTTAAGTTCTTATTAGAATTATGTTAGTCATAAAAGCATCAGAAATAACTAGCAACAGCTGCTTAAGGAAAAAAAAAGGTGACATATCAGCTGTTACTTCAGAGTTAGAACTTCAGGGACAGGGTCTAAATGGGAAAATAAAATGTGTTTGAGCCTTCAGCACTTACAGAAATCAGCGTCTTCATTTGGACTTCTAAATATAGATGTAAGAGCCTGAAAAGAGAAGTCATTTCATAATCTATAAAACCTCTCCTTTTGTTTATTTACAAGTGTGCTTTAATGTCCTGAAATTTTCCATCTAGCTTTGGGTGAGGGCACAGTTCTTCATCTTACTCTTGGAAAGTTGCCTAGTGTTTGTGTCCAATGTTAAGATCACTGCAGCAGCATGGCTGGAGGACTGATGTGGTGTAATAGTTAGTAAAGCACTTTCCTTGGGGGCAGAAGCAACTCATTAAACTTTATCATCATTCCATTTTCTTTGGAAAATTATGTTGTTATAATTCATACATGCTGTAAGATCTCCAGTGCAACTGCTTCATAATGTTGCAGTAACATGTGAAGAGACTTATAAGACTTACTTTAGCTATCTCTGCTTGTGACTGGCAGTTCATAGACTGGTCTGTGGCATAGATATTTCATGCAATGAGTATTCGGCATTTCTCACCCAATCATGCTGATATTTTATGAAGTTTCTCTAATTAAAAAAAAAAACAAAAAAACAAAAAAAAAAAAACAAACAAACCCAAACAAACAAACAAACAAAAAACAAAAAACAAAAAAACAAAAAAACAAAAAAAAAAAAAAAAACACAAACTGTCAAATTTGGAGGAATGGAATATTCTATTTTTCTTCTTTGCTGAAATATGCTTTACTAGTAAAGCAACCAATACCTCTGTAAAACTGTTTATCTGTTAAAACAACCAACCAACAGCCAACTAGCTGACAAACTAATCAACCAAAGAGTTAAATATGTTAATTAAGTAAAAATGCTCAATTGCTCAGTATTCTTATGATTGAGCTTTTATTCTACTCTTTTCTGTCAGATTTTTTACTTCTGCTGCTATGGGTTTTGTTCATGTTTTCAGTCTGTCACAGTTTCTTACACTCTTCCTATTTTTCTCTCCCCTCTATTTCCTTCTGCCTTAGGAAGTCCATGCAGGATGAGCAGAAACACAGACTCTTCTGACCACCCCAGTTTTCAAACATGGGGCTTTGGGGCTCTAAATAGAGGTAAGATAGGGAATGTTGATGTCAGGGCTACATTGTTCAGAGAATTAAAAATAAGACTACAGGGAGACAGAGAGCAGGACTGAAAAATAAATCCCTACAGAGGGGCTTTAAGAAAACCCTCTGTCATGCAACTCTACAGTCAGTTTCTGTGGGAGGACTATATATCTGAGCAGCCCCACTAAGCCCTGGTCCTGTCAGGCTAATTTATCCTATTTTGTAACTTCAACACCACACTAAAATTGTAACACGGTTTCGTACGACAGTTCAGTGCACAGCCATTTCACCTTCCCTTATCCCTCCACACTCCTGCAAAATGAGTCTGGGGTGCAGCAACAGCCACGAGTCAATCAGGGATGGTTCTGATTGTAAATGCCTGCAATGGTATAAATGACAGCGCTGAAGGAGATTATATTCAGAGCCACATACATGCTGCAGAGGTCCCACCTCGAGATTAGCCTAAAATACCACCCAGATGTCTAGGTCCCTCCCAATTAGCACAGCCAGGCAATCTTCCAGGCACTACAGAGGCAAAGACATATTTTTAGCTCAGTGCTGTGCTCTCTCCCCTGAACTCTTGGAGCCCCGCTGAGCCAATGGAGTCCCAATCAGTGGGCTAGCTCTGATGCTGCCCCTTCACAAAATTGCCTGTAAAGCCAGTTCAGCAAAGGGATGTGTAATGAGCTCTGCAGCTTGGGGCTCTCAGTAAACTGCAGCAGTGAAGTGAGTTCATGGCTGAAATGCCAGCCCTTTTATTCATCAGTAGCACATCAATTAGTAGTTTAACAGGGAGAAGAAAGATACAGTGAGCGTTCATTTAATATTAGGCTGATTGTAGTCTGTATCTGTGCTAATTCTGGCAAATTTTCTGCATTTCAGTACTTGAGGAGAGCTATTTTCTTTCCTTTTTTTTTTTTTTTTTTTCCCTTTTTACCGTTACCCATGCTACAAAGAACCTGCCAGCTAAGTTCAGTTGTAATGTATAGAATCAAAATGTAAAGATAAGTAAATAAGAAGTTAAATAATTATTCTTATAAATTGAACAATTAATAAAGAAAGAAAAAGGATCCTGTGGGATTCATGTATAATTTGTGATATTGTTGTTATACTTATGGTTCTGTTTTATGACTCTCAGAGACCATTGAGCATTAATGATTTGCATTATCTAGGAAACACTTGTGAGTTAATCAGTGCCTCAAGTTCTTCAGTGGTCTTACTCTTTCTTTCTTTCTGTGTTACAAAGAGCTGATTTTACTACTTAATTAGTTCCTCTGGTCAAGGACTATGGACCAAGTGTGGTCAAAGTTAGCAGAAAGAAGCATCTGTCCACTCAGTCAGAGCTCTCTTCCATCAGTAGGAGGGATGGACAAATAAGTTAATGTCAAACAGTGTGTTCACCAGATGTTAGGCTATTATTTAACAAACCTATTGGAACAGTTTAGGGGTTTTTACATTTTGTTGTTATTTATAAGTACTCAAGAAATACTTGCTGGGAACATATTTCATCCAATTTCAACCCACTGCGTGTTGGATGTGTGCCTTTACTATTCATGCTTCCTGCTCTCCTACAGTAATCAGTTTCCCAAGTCACATGGGTTTGGTTTTTGTCCATTACTAGTGAGTGGAACTAATAAATAGGAGGTTAAACTTATGAATTAATTTCTGCTTTCTCACTGGGAAATAGAATCTCCTTTTCTTTGTAGGCAAGCACAAGCCTTCCTAGCTCAGACTTAATATATGGTATTGGATATGCAAGATTCCTGGACCCTCAATTCTATTGGAAATATAGAAGGGTTTTTAGAAAGTTAACAACAATAACAAATATTTCAGATTTTAAGGTGCAGGGTTTTTGATGTGCTGTTCCTAGGACTCTATGATGTGAAATCACAAGCTTAGGACAAATTTAATACTCACTCTCACCCATCAGTGTTACAAAAAAGTCTTCTTATCAAATACTTCTTTTCTCTGTTCTCAAGCAGAAAAAGAACAAAGCAGTACAGAACTTTCTGCTATCCCTGTTCTTTAATATGCCTACATAATCACTGCTTTTTCAGTTATCTTAAAATGTATTCTGGGGATCAGCTGCAGTTCTCCTGACATCTGCTGCATGACAGAATGCTGACACCTTTTTCTGCTAAGTACCCCTCACTCCCCAGCAGTCTCTATTATAGTCCATCAGTCAGTTTTACTGGGCTGTACAAGTACTTCTCTGTCTCTGCCGTGCGCTGAGGATCCCTAGAAATGTAGATTTGTCTTTCCACCTCGTTTACCTTTTAATGGCTTAGCTCTTCAACAAACACTGCTGTATTCCTCATAGTCACATTGGTCTGTGTTTTCTGAGACTAAAATAATCCTTTCCAACGAGGTGATATTATAGTCCATACTATGATGTGGTTTTTTTTTTTCATTTATTACATGCCTGTTACTTTGATAGTCATATATTTTCTCTTTTCTGAAACTACTCTCTTGCAGCTTCTTCATCTATCTGACCCGTTCTTCAGTCCACATGTCTCAACCCATGACATGTCTGTCACGTATGAAGTCAAAGCTTTTCTCTCTGTGGCTTTGAGGATCTCATCACTTGGCTATCACCTGCCTGATAAGGTCGGTCAGAATGACTATCACACAATTTTTTTTCCTCAAAACACATTCCTTTTGTTTTTGGTGAAGGTGACTGAGTTACTGCCAGGGAGAACAAAACTGAATATTACAACATTGGAATCTGTCAAATATGAAACTGTTGCAAATCGCCATCTCTGCTTCCACCTGTTTTTCTTGTCCCCTTCCTTTTCTGCTCCCCAGCGGATATCAGATCCTATATCCATTTTATCTTCCTTTTTCATGAACACTTACACTTAGTCTCCAAGACCAGACTTTATACAAGGAATATTACTTCCCAGAAGCTCTAAATATTTTGAGTTATTTCCTGCTTGCCCTCCATTTTTAGAGGACAAGTAAGGAGGGCCAGCTGAGAAAGTCATCAGTGTCTTACTGATAGGACTCAATATATGATTTTCTTCTTAGATCCATAGTCCCAGTTCTCCTTTCCCCCTCTAATTGAGACTTGATGCTATTCTGGGAAAGAAACACATTGTGATTTCTTTGGGCTTTTTCTGACATATCTTTCACTTTTTTTGATTCTTAAATTATTAATAAATATTTAAAATAATATTAAAAAATATAAAATATAATTGTATACAAACATGTCAGTGGCATCTACTAATGCAAGCAACATCTACTAATACACATGGCACACATATGTAAATACTCCCTCTGAATGGCATGACCATTCATTCTTTGTTTATTCTTCAGGCCTTTTGGGAGGGCCTCTGAGAGAATTAATGATTATGCAAAAGATACCCTCACAGTTTTGACACTTTTGCCTAAATGCAGAGTTACCAAGGCTCTGTTTGCTGTTCTGAAGGATCTTTGCTCAATGGTGCTGTTCCTTACTGTGCTCCCTCCTGAACTAAAAATCATGTAGTAATATATATATAAACTGAGTTATATCAGGTCCAGTCTCCAATTTTTGGGCAGGCAATAGGAACTACTTCATGGAATCCCAGATCAGGGAAGGAAAAAGACGTTGAGGTGACTACACCAAAATTCACCCCATTTTGGAAGGACCCATGTCTTGTACCCTCAGAAGCCTGATGCTGGCTGCACTCTTGAGGTTGCCACAAACATTTGTCACACTGTGTACGCCTCTGCATTTCTTGGTCTGGGAAAACCACAGCTAGGTACCTCCTGTTGCAGGTACTGTCAGCACAGCTTTTTCTTTCTTTGCTGTCCAGACATGAAAGCATTAGGTGAGCTTGTCTGAGAGGGGCAACAGTCAGGGAGAGAGGGAAGTTTCTTTAAGTAGTCAAGATACTGTTGGATTTGCTGGGCTATTATAGAGTCTTGTGGACACAAGTTCAGCTCAACTTGGGGAAGGATCATTTTGTGTAGAAGAAACCTTTAATATGTCTTTTTCTGAGGGAGAGCACTATTAGTAGGAGCTGCGTATTTAGGAAAACTTCTTAACAGCACTGTAACACACATTTAAAATTATCAACACATTTGAAATTGAGATACCACTTATTTTGAGCTTGATACAGTGTGTTTATCTTCCCTTCTTTATTTGTATAAATTTGTCAACACCTCATCTTGAACAGAAAAAAAACCCTATAATGCATAATTTTTTAGTTCATAGATAAGAAACCTCTCTCTTTATACAGCAATGAAGATGGGAAACTGTACATTATAGTTCTAATACAAATGCTATAATAAAATCCCACTTCAAGAAGAATTAAGTGAAAAACAGAAAGTAAACCTGTCAAATATGTTTGGTTAATGGGGTAAAAATGCTTGACATCAGATTGTTATATATTAAGATAAGCAGTTACTATCTCATTTGGATATAGCCAGAGTTTCTTTACACATCAGAGGTCCATTGCCAATTTTAACAACATGTATTACAATGACAGCTCTTCTGTAATGACATCATTAGTATGTGTGGATACAGCACAAGTACTGGTCTAATGGCAATACTCGATGAAGTTCTTCAAGCCACCAAATAATCACAAGGATATCTTTGTTTTGGACTGAGAAACAACCAGAGTTTAAACAACTGATCACAGCTCTGCTCTCCAATGACTGGCCTAATGCTTTAGACAACATGTTGGGATGTCCAAGGCTTTTTTTCTCTACTCCTCAGTAACTACCAAAACATTGGGTACCTCACTGTTCAACCTGAGTTTGTTAGGTGTCCAAAGTTACCTCTCAAACACCTTTAGATACCCAGAATCTGGAAATTTTGATGACTAATCTCTTACCTGAGCTATTTTATGATCTAAATGCATTCAAAGGGATCTAAATGCCACCTATGTTCTGGAAGAGCAATTCTCTTTCTCTCAATTATAAACAAAATAATTTTTGCCGCAACTATCTACTCCTCGAGGACGACCTAATCATGAAATTGAAGTGATTTTACATTCTTGTCTACCCCCTTGCTGGGAACCATGCAGTGGTACTCTTCTTCCAGCATCAGCAAGATGTATGAAGAATGTGCCCATGGAGGTGATCCAAGCATCTAATATTAGGGGGCACTCCAGATACAGTGCTATAAGTTCAAAGTCCCTGATCCCTGTGGGAGCATTGCAGAAAAGGGAGAAAGTGCACTTTCACTTGTGCTTCAGACTGTTTGACTCTGTTGTTTTTGTTTGGGTGATGTGAGCCAAAGGACGCCTCCTCGTAGTTCTTTGAATGCCACTCCACCAAGACTGACTGGGCACTCTTGAGCTAAACAGACTGAGTTGGTTCATGTGCAGTGCAGAACTGAGCCCAGCTGCCTGCAGAAGCATCAAGGAGCTCAGGCAGCTTCTGTGGCAGCTCTGGGCACCTGCCTTTGCGGCATTAAGTATTTAGAGATCAGCTCCCTTCCCTCCACTGAATTCACAGGGATCTCACACAGCACTCAACCAGTGTGTGTTCATGTCTCTATATCAATGTCAGGTACCTTCAATCACAGTGTTCCACAGTAGGAGCTTGCCCCTTGCCTACCTACAGGAAAATGTGTGAATCTTCTTTGGTGGTGTTTTTGTTGTCTTTCTTCTTGTTATGGTTATATTTATTGTCAATTAGAAAAATAGTATTAAATAAAGTGCACAGACACAGAGACTACATTTTACACTATATCAACACCTTCTGGGGATTGCATAGTGAAAGTAATTGGGGCCCTTGCAAAAAGTGAGGTTGATTGGTGACTCCCTGGACCTAGGATATTGCAGAAGCCTGCAGTAGCCTAATACAGGTGTCTGTCAGGTACCCTGTGACTTTGAGACATCACTCTTAGCAGATTTTTGTGATCATTTTACAATGACTTTTCAGTGTGGAGCAGGTCAGAGCCTGCTGGAGAGGGATTTTCTAGCAATTTTCATGCTGACCATGTTTGATGTGTGATATGGGAGGGGGTTGCAACAGCGTGTGGATGCCAGGTTGTTCAAGTACCTGTGGGAGAGTTTGAAAGGATGGATCAAGGCAGCATCAGCCACAGCCAAGTGGTTTATTCGTCATGTGTTCTTCAATGAATTGGTCTATCAACCATGCTAAGACTTCCTTCCACAGGAAAACAAGTAACTTGCTGGAGAAGGGATTTGGGTGTGAATCAGCACAGATAAAGATGTCAGGGTGACCATGTACTGTGAGCAAAAATAGACTAATAGTGTCTAGTGTCACAGCCTTTTTGCAGAGTTAAACCCAGCTCCTACACTCTTAATATTCCCACCCATCTATCCCAACAAGCTCTCATGTGAGGTTGATGGTGCTTTCAACCCAGGCTGACAATCCTTTCACACAGTTTGGGTAGCAGTCCTAGCAGTCACTTTCCCTTCAGCTGATGCTTAGCCAGTGCTAAGGTTAGAGAGGATGACAGGGAGTACCATCCTCTGGGCCTTGATGTTCCCTGACACTTCCTCCTACAATTCTGCATCCCCTGGGATGTGGAAATCCTATGTGTTTTCCCAAAATTCACTGGAAAAGAGTCATAGTCAAATTTACCAGAATTGAATGTAGTAGGGATGGCAAAGGCAACAGAAAGGCATATGTAAGTACGTACGTGACAAAAGTAAGGCTATCAAAAATATGGGCAAACATGATGGAGATCGGGGACCTGGTTACACAGGACATGAGGTACTGCATGCCTTGTTTGCCTCAGTCTTTACTAGCAAGAACGACTTTCAACAACCTCAGATCCCAGAGACTAGGGAAAAGGTTGGAGCAAGGGAAAAGTTAACCTTTGTGGAAGAGAATCAGGTCTTGGATTACTTAGACAAACCAGGCATACATGTATCTATGGGGCCTAATGAGGTAGGCCCACAAGTGATAAGGAAGCCATCAGTCATCATTGTGAACTGTGAGGCCATTCTCAATGGTCTTTGATCAATTGTGATAATTGGGACAACTGACCAAAGACTGGAAAAAAGCAACTATCACTCAAATCTTCAAGAAGGGTAAGGACTCAGGAAACTACAGGCTGGTCAGACTCACCTTGATCCTCTGGGAGGTGATGGAACTATCCTGGAAATAATTTCCAGACACTTGAAGGAAATGAAAATAATCAAGGACTAGTCAGCATGACTTCATCAAATGGAAGTCATATTTGACCAACTGGATAACCTTCTGTGTTGAAATGACTGGCACTCCCTCTCCCTCAGAGGGGAAAGCAGTGGATATTTTCTACCCAGACTTCAGTAAGGCTTTTGAAACTGTTGAATGGACAGTGAGGTGGATTGAAAACTGGCTGAAATGGCTGGGCCCGGAGAGTGGTGGTCAGTCTCATGAAGTCTAGTTGGAGGTTTCTAAGTAGCAGTATACCCCAGGGATCCAGTCCTGTTTAACATCTTCATCAATGACCTGGATGATGGGTCATAGCGCACTCTCAGCAAATTTGTAGATGGCACAAAACTAAGAAGAATGGCTGATACACCAGAGGGTCATACTGCCACCTGGAGGAACCTTGACAGGTTGGAGAAATGAATGGCCAAAAACCTCATGAAGTCCAACAAGGGGCATTAAAAAGTTCTGCACCTGGGGAGAAAAAACGCCAGGTATGAATGCATGCTAGGGTTGCCCAGCTGGAAAGCAAGTATTGCTTTCCCGTGGGTCAAGAGAGGTGATCATTCTCAGCATTTGTGACAGTGTCCTCAGCACAAGGGAACTGCTGTGCCCAGTGCTGGGCTCTCCAATACGAGAGAGGCATGAACATGCTGGAGAAACTCCAAAGAAGGGCCGTGAGGATTATTAAGGGATTCGAGCACCTCTCGTATGAGGAGAACTGGCTGAGAGATTTGGGACTGTCCAGCCTGGAAAAGAGAAGGCTCAGGGTGGGTCTTATCAGTGTACAAATACCTGAAGTGAAAAGAGGACCGAGCCAGACTCTTTTCAGGGGTGGTCAGTGACAAGTGGCAATGGGCACAACCTGAAACACAAGATATAAGAAAATAATATTAGAATATTAGATATGATAAGAAATATAAGAAAACACTTCAGTGTGAGGATGATCAAGCACTTGCACAGGTTGCCCAGGGGGATTGTGTGGTCTCTGTCCTTGGAGATATGTCAGTTGTTCAGGTGTGGTCCTGGGTGACTGGTTTTAGGTGTCTGTGCTTGAGCAGCAGTGTTAGACCAGCTTACAGAGGTCTCTTACAACCCCAAACACTTTGTGATTCTGTGAAGTTTGTGCAACTAAAAGAACCATGTTCCCTCAGAAGTTCTAATGGTTTGAGGAGGTTCAAGCCAATGAAGATGACATGTCACAAGTGCCAAATCTCAAAGCCAAGACAGGCTGAAGTTTGTCACAGCAATGACAAAGAGTAGTGCTTCTGAGGATTATTAGCCAGAGTTAATGTTTACAGTAACATGCTTTTTCATAAAGGAAGGGGTCAAATTAGGAGCAAGGGCTACTGTATTTTCTTTCTTCAGCAGTTGGGGATCAAAATACACTCTTACCATGTAAATGAGGGGTGAAATAACAGATCCTTTTACACTGTTTTTTTGAGCAGACGGGATTTCAGCACATATTGTGTTGTGAAACAAAGAATAGCTCCACAGGAACCACGACTCTTCATATGAATCATTCTGTCCCCCCTCTCTCCTTTCAATATATCCCTTCTCTTCATAATTTTTCTTAAAGGTAAATACCTTCTAGATGAGAATGTCATAGTAACTGAACTTAAAAATGGCTAAAGTTGGGTTTTTACTAGCTACAATTTTATTTAATAAGTAGTGACTGATAATGGTTATTTGCTTTCCTACTTGGAGACAGAAAACACACTTTAAACATGAGCATATAGATTGTCAAAATTATAAACATATCTCTCCCCTAAAGTGCCAAATAGAAATAAAAGTCATAATACACCTCCAGTATCAGGAGAGAAATTAGGGTGGAGGGCCTGGAGAGATGGTGTATATGTTTTTCTGCATAATGTTATGACAACAACAGTTTTGTGTGAAGAGAAATTACATATGGACCCATGCTGAAATTTACAGGAGATCTTTGGAGAATCTGAAATACATTTCAGAACAAGTACACAATTTGGAGTAAAACAGTTATATCATAGTTAGAAATTGAAGGAAACAAGCTAATTTCATGTTAACGTAGGTGGAGGAAATATTGCAGGTGCATCTAAGTATTGCTTGGAGAGCATTAATGGACATAATTTCTTTATAACTTTCAACGGGCAATTTGTCAATTACTCTCTGATACGTTTTGAAGCGAGTGCTTCTTTTAGTGCATCCAAGGGGCTCAGTTCATATTCTCAAGGGCCAGTCTAGCTGCTGAAGCCTGCACTTTCTCTCCTGAAAAGCCCAGCGGCTGACCATGATCTGGCCCAAAGTATATTCACTTGCCCTAATGCTGACAGATATTATATGTCACATATCACTTCATGGTAATTTCCTGGATTCAGCAATTATCTCACTGATGTTTTGTTTCAAGTCTTCAGAAAAGCCTAAGTGAACAAATTCAAATTTTCATGCATATAGGTATTCTTAAGTTGCAGTTTTTTACTGAAGATGATACTTTAGGAGCTCACTGCAGGATGAGTATTTGCTATAACTATTATTTCTGTGTTTGTGCTTATTAAAATGTAAAAGATAACATTTGAATACGCATATAGATTCCAAGTATTTTTATGGGAATTGTTTTTTCAAATTAGTCTTACTGACTTATTGAATCACAGAATCATTTTGGTTGGAAAAGATATTTAAGATCATCAAGTCCAACCATTAATCCAGCACTGCCAAGTCCACAGTGAAACCATGTCCCCAGGTACCACACTTACATATCTTTTCAATACCTCCAGGGATGGTGATCCCACCTCCCAGGGTAGCCTATTCCAATGCTTGACAACCCTTTCAATGAAGAAATTTTTCCTAATATGCACAACTTGAGGCCACTTCCACTTGTCCTATCACTTGTTTTTCTGGGAGAGAAGGCACCAACACCAACCTTGCTACAACCTCCTTACAGATAGTTGCAGAGAGCAATAAAGTCTCCCCTGAGCCTCCTGTTCTCCAGGCTAAACACCCCCAACTCCCTCAACCCCTCCTCACAGGACTTGTGCTCCAGAGCCTCCACCATTTCTGTTGCCCTTCTCTGGACACACTCCAACGCCTCGATGTCTTTGAGACACTGTTGACTTACAAACCAACAATAAAGGAGTGCAGATTCCTATCAATAAGGCAAATGAGAAAATAAAAAGGGAAAGAAGGAAGGAGATGAGAGGTGAGGAGGAGGAAAGGAAACAGAGAAGGAAAAGAGATCTAACACATTGAGCAGTGAATACAAACCTTAAAAGGGCCTGAGGATTGGGCGCAGGAAAAACACAAAGCAGGTGCAATTTATGTAGGACATACAGTCACAAACAAGACACTCAGCTCATCAAAAGACGAGTCTACATGCTTGCATTTCTGAAGGACCATCTCCAAAAGAAAACAGCGTTTTCCTTTTAGTAAGTACACAGCGCATCAAGGCTGATCAGTTTGTTCATGTGAATGTTTGAGAGAAGAGCAATTACAGCAATAAAGATTCTGACATGTAAATTGAAGTAATCGGGTTAGACTAAAGACTGTTTCAAAACATCCATGTGCCAAACTTTGTGGACAAAATCTATATTATTTGATGTTGGGGGATTTTGTGATGACATAATTAAGGACCATGAGGGTGCAAGCATATCCAGGTTAGCATGAGCTTTGTAGCTGTTTTTGTGAATGCAAGTTTGACTACATGTGCAGCCCCAGGAGCCCTGTGCTCCCAGGCAGAGTGGGGACAGATGCTTTGCTTTTGTGTAGGTTTTAACTGTTTTGCTAAGAAAATTCAGTGAGGACTTCAGGACAGGAAAATTGCAGGATTTAGCTGGAATGTGAGGTATCTTTAGGTTCCTAGTTAATTATGATCTGATTTGTTACAGTTGCAGAAATGGTGTTAGGCAAAAAGAGACAGTTCTGGTAATAATAAGATTCCGTGCTCCTACTACTGTTTCATTTGTGTTCTTCCTTCCTAAAAGTAGCTGCTGCTTATAAAGTAGCCTCAGTACATCCAAACAGTGGGATGGAGACAGAGATTGACTAAGTGAAACCTGCCCTAAGTGTGCACCCAAGAGATCAACTGAAATCAATGTATCCTGCAGAGGTAGGTGGTTCTACACAAAAGCTTAGAAAAATCTTACTGGAAGCCACAGGAACACTTTCAAGCAGGAAAACTGGGGGTTGTCTGCTGCATATGCCCCTGCTACTGAAAAGTGTGTGTATGTGTGTGCATGCCTGTGAGTCATGGAGACACAGAGAGTGGAGGAGAGAGAACAAGAGAAAGGGGGAAAGAAAAAAAGGAAGAAGAGATCACTAGAGACATGCAGATGCAAAAGCACAATGGTTGTATAAAATTATTTTGAGCTTTTCATACAACTTACATAATTCTCAAGAAGAAGAAAATAAAGCCGTAATTTATGCAGTTCTCCCTAGCAAGTTAAAAAAAAAAAAAAAAAGTTATTTTTACAACTCCTTATATTGATTTTATTTTTAGAACACTTTCTAAAATAAGTGGAGAATTCAATCCTACTCTCTGAGGCATGTCAATTTGTGCCCACATAGTCGATGGAAAGATTGAACCCTAAGTGCAGATCATGACATTCTGCTGTGATAAAAGCTGTTTCTGTTTGCTTTAACACTCATGCATAGTGGTAAATGCCACCTGTGACACATTGGGATAAGTAACAACTATCTCTATTGCATCCAGTGATTTCAATATCCTGGAAATTTTTTCTGAAAGTTACCTGACTCTCTTGAGTCAGATAAGTTAATTTTCTGTAAATGTTTTAATACAGAAGGCGGCAGTCAAGTTGTGGACACAAAATTCACTCACCAGGGTTTTTTTCAGAACAGGATACCAATTAACAAAAAAATAATACATCTCAAGAGAAAATCAATCTGTGATCTACTTTGGGATGTGCTTGTTTCTAGCCCTATTCAGGAAAAGCTTTGAATTTTTGCTTAAATTCTTCTTAATCATGCCTGTAGACATTGCTTAATCAATGCTATGGTAAATAGCCATTTTCCCAAACACTGACCTCCATGTTTTTTGGCATATAAGGACATGTATTTAGTAATAATCAAGTCCTGGGCAGTAAAGTGTGCTTTAACCTACTCTTTTCATTGTCTCACAGACACTGGCCTCTTCTTGTACTGTCAAGTGAACCTTTTACCACTATTACTGAAGTTGCTGTGGCTATGAAAGCAGAACCAGAAACTGCCAGAACCATCTAATTTGGTGAAAATCTATTGCTCAATAAACCTGAACATTATATTTCCAGAGGTAAGAATTATCAGATTGCTAGGCTGCCAGTGGCATATTTATTTTGCATAGTGTGAAAGCTCACAGAGGTCAGCAGGGCAGCAGACTGCCTTCCCATGACAACTCATGCAACTTTTCTGATTGTCTCTTCATCTTCCAGATGCCTCCTGCTTCAGAAAGGTGTTCACAACTTTGGACTTCCCAAGGAAGCCTGCACACTTTTTTTTTTTTTTTTTCCCTAACTGTGGTGGCTACAATGGCTGTAATATATTAATCAGGTTTTTTAATGGGGAACCAGCTGTCTTGTTTGTCTGGCTGAGGTTCTGCTCTCCACGCATACTGATCCTCGATGCAGTACCATGTCAAATTATACTGCAGGAACAAATTCTCTTCTTCTCTAGCCATGTTGGTTGTTCAGTCCTTGTCTACCATAAGGATGAAGAACTGTCAGGTTCCAACTCCAAAAATCCTTCCTACCCCCTTTTCTGTGGCTCCCTCCCACACTGGCCTAGTTTTGAATCATGCTGGAAAATGGATGTAAGCATCTAAAATTTTCTTTCCGTGTAAGATAATGTACCTCTTCTAATATTAATCTCTGGAGGATCCCAGGATCTTTAGCAATTTAAAAAATCCAGGTGGGCACTAAAAAAATAGTGAGCATTGACAGGTCCTCTAATAATACTAACAAATAAGTGAAAATGTCTGTTCATTAAAATTTTGCCCAAAAAAACTATTTTTCTTTTTCTCAGGCAACATTTTGTTACTTTGCTTGCATGCCTTGGTGTGTTTCCTTCTCAGCTGGCTATATAGTTCTATAGATACAATAACACCAGTGCACGTAAGCATTATCTGTATCTCTTGTTTGCTAAATCTGGAGTAATTTATGTAATTATACACATAATGCATTTTATACAAATACACAAAGAATTTTTTTTTTTCCTAAATGCCACTTAGTATCTAGATTTAACTTAAACCACTATTTAGTCTATCTTCCTTAATAGGATACTAAAAAGGAATTTTATGACAACATTATCAGTAGCATTTTGCTGATAATTAGAATAACAATAATAATACTGAGATATTTTTTCAGTAATAATGGTGTTATTAATGAGATTTTTATGAAAGACAGACTTCTTTAGTATAATTATGAAAATTGATCTTTTTCATTTTACTTATTCACTGAAATCAGATAAGTGGCTTAACTACATGTATTATTTCTAATAAATATTCAAAAGAATGCATTTAAACAAGGCACCTCATTCTATTCTTGCTCATATTCCTTGCATTTAAATAAAAGTGTAATTGCTCTGCTTTTTTAAACTGCTAGTTTGGATTAGCTGTCTAACCTGTACAGTGTAGATGTTTTCTGTTTGCATTTTTAATAGCTTTATTACCATTTGGTGAAGCCTTAATTTCTCACTCCCTTGAAGAGTCCTGCCTTTAAGTCAGCTCTACAATTTAACCAGCAATAATCTGTCAAGATAAGATAAAGACCTACACCAGATGAAATGCAGTATTTTTGTGTAGCATTCTGTCATTGTTAGAGGAAAGATCTGAGTATGTCAAAATGTAACACCTGAAAGTTTAATAAACTTTGTAGCATAATTTTACAGTTCACATTTTAAAATAAATTGTTCTAGAATACATTAGCTTGTTCACTAGTGAAATCAGTTAAATATCTATATAAATATGTTTGGGTGAAGGGAGCCAGCAGTTTCTCAACAAGGATAAAAGTTATTTCAGTTTTCAAGCCTCAGATTAAGTCACTCCCAAAAATACTTGCTTCAATTCAGTTCTATTAACTCTGCAGTTTCCTCGTAGTTCCTTCATAATATTTGGCCATAACATCACTGTAGAGGTTCATTAAATATTACAAACATTCTTTTTATTCCAGAGTTGATAATACTGAGGCAATTGAAGCGTACTTAAATCCTCACTTTCAGGATTTGTGCTGCTCAAGCATTCCTGTTTCATTTCACATTTCTGTTTCACTTATCCATGCAAGCAATTTATTTTTTTAAATCTTTTTTGATTTATTTATTTTTTAATAGAAATACATGAGGATGAGGTTCTAAATACATGTTAGGGTAAAAATGTAACTGAACCATGATGGGTATGTATGAACTAATGTATTTATAGGACAGAAGAATAAAGAATGAGTTTCTCAATTCTACCTTCTCTGAACCTGCTATTCCGCATGCTAATGGACATCAATGCATTTCATCTAACCAGGTATATTCAATGCAAATGGTAGAAGACTGGATTCTGTAAGCTACTCCACAAGAGTAGATAACAGGTCAGATACATGGCTGGGGAGAAAAAAGCAGGGCACTGTGCGTGGGCCACCTTCTATTCAAACCTTGCACGCCTATGCCCTCTGGACAGCTTGGACTGTGCTGCAATCTTTCTCTGTTCAGCACAGAAAGAGAGCAAGCCTTAGGATTTTACATCCATGCTTTTAGATATATATCTTTTTTTCTTTGTAACTGACCTTTTATTAATAATTTTTTTCTCTCTCTTTTTTTCCCCCTTAAATAAAAGCTTAAGTAATCTAAAAAAGCCGATACAAATAGCTGTTTGCAAGCATTCAGCTCAGCTCGCTCCTTGGGCTCAAGCTGCTGTTTCTCCACAATGACAAGTCCTCCCCTTTGGGGTTGGTTAAACTTTCCCAGGGCAGATTTGCTAAAATGTAAGTTTCCATGAAATAGTTCCATTTTGATAAACTATGATTTCAAAATGAAAAATACCTGATTTGTTGCCAATTGCTTAGTCTGTTTAACTTCACTATTCCCTGTTCCTAATCTAGTTCTGCACTGAACTGTACTAAGAAGCAGCCCAAAATGCTCTTTTGGAGGACTCTGAAGGTTTGATACCATAGACTCTGTATTAATTGCAAATATCATAGTAGAGTGTATTTTCATGTCTCACAGTCAGTGATTTATGAACTGCAGAGCCATCACTGAGAAGACTTTGACCTATGAGAACCAGGAATGAGACTGCAAAGGTTATTATTAATTTAGCTCTGCTTTGACATAAACTTGGTAGTTCTGAAGGCCTTGGTTATTAGTTATGAGGAAAAGAATCTGATTTTCAGAACAAATAGGAAAGGTAGTTCTGCAATAAATACATCTATTGTGTGCTTCATCAAACACACTACTGACAGAAAACCTGTTCAGTTAGGCTAGGGCCACAGGACTGTTTTGTCTTACTTGCATGAGAAAGGCCCATATGCTGTGCCTTTTCCAGGAAGAGCACTGAGATACAAACCTCATGTTTAGGAAACAAGTGTATAAAAATTAGGGTTCCAAGTCCATTTTTAAGGTCTTAAAAACTATTTGGGACTTAAGAAGTGTTTGCAAGTGCTTTCTACTTCATGGCAACCAGTGAAGGTAGCTCAGTGATCATTATCCCTATCAAATAAATAGTAGGTTTTTTCTTACATGGATGCTGAAACTGGAATAAAGGCTGCTCACAAGCAATGTCACAAGCTCATAGCCTGTGAAAAATAAGGAGAGAGTCTGCAGTGTGTATAGCCCTTAACAAATGCTGAATGTCTGCCTGAAACATACTTGTTACAAGCACAGATCTCCATTGAACAAAGAATTTAATCACAGTCCTAAGTCCATACTTGTGTTTAGGGCCTGATCTGTGTCTGAAAGACTTTTTGGAACTGCAAACTGACATTCCTATGCTTTGACTCCCTCTGGGAGTTTAGACCAAGGGAAAGGGTTCTTTGGCAACTGAATCCTATCAGCTCACAAGACCACAAAACACATGAGACAAAAGAGCTTGTCTGCCAACATCAGAAGCCAGGAGATCAGCATCTCTTGCATGGAGGCTTGAAGCTGTGTAAGATGTCCTCTCTTAAATCCATGCTAAGTGAGAGCTGTGCTGAGATGCTGATCCCGGACCATTGTGGGAGGTTACTGCTCCAGCAACTCTGTCTGTGAGAACAACCCTGTAAAACACTTTGGCAGAAAGCACGCGGGTTAATGCCAGCTGCTCAGCTCACCCAGGGTAACCCAGGCAGCTTTGTCCATGCAACAGCAATAACAGTGACCTCTAGGAACAGGTTGGTGACACCTTTGTCTGATACAGCTCTTTCCAAGGTAAATACAGACTTTTAACCTGATTATTTTCTTCACAGTCTGAAGTGAGGCATGAATGCAAACATCTCTTCCTACTATCAGTCTAAGCCTACCTTGACCTGGGGAAGCATTTACACAAGCACGAATCAAGACAGAAGGAAGGACAGGTAGACACTCCCTCTGAGCAGGAGGAACAGTGCACCTAGTGAAGCTGAAGACAACTGGACTTCAAACTTGCCCAAAAATCTTTCTGAATGGCAACTTTACAGCTGCTCTCTCAAGTTTGTCTTTAGCCAAGATCTCACATCTTGACAACTCTCTCCACACAAAAACAACCTGAGTTTAAGACTAGTCCAGTCTGGAACCATATGTACCTTTGAGGTTAATGTAATAAACCCTGTCTTTGTGTCTCTCATGTAGCTTTTTATTTTTTAAGAAATAGGAGCACTGCCCCACATATGTGTGATTTGACAGTGTGTGTCAATTAAAGGTGTCAAAAATGGTTACAGCAAAATGCTCTGACTTGAGTAACCACAGAGAAGCTGAAGGGCTTGTGGTTCTATAACAAGTTCATTCAGAAAATCACAAGGTAGTGTGACAACTGGAGAGAGGAAAGACTTGTGGCAGTATTTTTTTAAGAATTGCATGATGAAAAAATAATAATAAACATTAACAATGTTTTTTGTTTTCTTTTTTATTTTCCCATGGCATAAACAATGGTACTCTGGTCATAAGCCAAAACCTGACAAAGGTCCAAGGTTGAAAAGGGTTTCTTTGAGCTTGTCTTCCTGGTATAATTATTGTAGGTTCAGAGGAACCAGATCTGGAGTGTTGTAAAACTCAACACAATGAACTTGACAGACAGCCAGATTTCTGTTTTCAGCCAGTTTAGGGTTACTATAATCTCATTATTATGCTTGAAAGACGACAAGTAATAGAATCTCAGGTAGCTGTTCTGTCTTTACTCAGCCGCATCTTCTCTTTTATGCCAATTTCCCTTGATTACCTGAACTAGTGAGGCTCGGTTTTCAACCACTTATCTTCCAGCAATAATCGTCTGATCAGCCTTACAAGGTTCTCACTGCACTCAACGGTTTTAATGGGTCAAGCGTTAAATTAACCCTTTAACCGTATCCCAGGAGAATACAAAACTTATTAAAAAACAATTTACTATTCAGTCATTCTTAACTTTGCAGAGGGGAAGGAGTTCTTTAGATGGATTTTCTTGTTTTTTTCCATTCACTCCTATCTTGTTTTGCTGCATCTTTACCCTTACTAACACATGAAATCTTTCTAAAGCTCCTGCTTAAGAAAACATTCTCCTTGTTTCTTACTTCTAAAGAAACATAAAATAAAGCCCCAGGAAAACCCGTGTGTATCTTATGTTCTATTTTAAGGCAACTTTTCACAAAGGTTAAATTAATTTTTCCATGTATGGAAGAATAAATCTGCAAAAAAATGACTCATGTTAGTCAATGTTGTATCTTGTGGAGAATTGTAAGACTCATGAAACTCTTGTGAACCCATCTATACGATGGGAAGGGTGTGCAGCTCTGCTACAGGAGAGTATTTGCACCAGCTACAGCAAGGAAGTAGCAAGAGGTCACCTACTCATGTAGGTCCATGTTGGTGTGCAGGGCAGTCAATTGCTGTGTCAGCACTTCCAGCCTCTCTGGAAAACTCTGGAGTCCCTTCTGGGAGGAAGCTGGAGGCAGGAGCCCAAGCAATGCTTGTTGGCTTTGTCCTTCCCTAGGAGAGTGCACAGCCAACAGAAACGTGTCTTCTGCCTTAACTGATCCCAGAGTTAGGGAAACCAAAGTATATGTGAGAGAATGTGGTTCTGAAGAAAGGATCTTCCCAAAACTGTTCCTAGGAGCAGATCTGCAACATCCGGGAATTACACTGTTTGGAGGGGCTTGAACAAGAACAAGAGGCAAATGGCATCAGTGGTTTTACTAGACCTTAGTTTTCTTGCAAAACTAAAAACCCCTGGCCACAAGAACTGCTTTAGCAGAGCAGCCTATCCATTCCAAAATGGGGTGAACTGTTCCTTTCAGCAATGATCCAGTAACAAAAAGAAATGAGAGCAGAAATATTTCATGCAAAACCAAGGTAAGAGTCTCAATTTATCAGATACTATGACTGAAGGTTGTGATACTTCCCAGTGCTGCTTCTTACAATACATAGTAGAGATGTACAGAGTATAGATCTATCCTTGCTATCTTCAACCAATTCTTGCTCACACGACATTCTCACTGCCATTCACAGGGGTATTGCCAGAAAATGGCTTGAATGAAAGATGGGATTTTTTACAGAGACATTTCATACAACATTTTCATCACCTTTAGTTTGTACAGTCCCATCAGGTCTTTGATGACAACCGGAACTGCTTAAGGGGCTTTACTAGCTCAGGTTAGTAGTCATCAAAGGAATAGTAGGACTATAAAATCTACTGTGTATGTTAGTCATTACAAATCTGTTTAAAAATAATGTAGTGTTTTCAGTCTGTTTATAATACAATGGTTTTTCACAGTGGATAAATGGACAGAAAGAAGAAGCAGTGCTTAAACTCTAGATGGTGGGGTGATTTGGGGTACATGGGATTTTAAAAGGAGTCTAAGACAAACCCCAAGGCCCTTACACAGAAGAGGGACAAGCCAGTGACGAGAACATTGAGCACAGCCAGCCTGCTGGGCAGAGCACAGCCGATAGTTAGCCAAGAGAAACACTAGAAAGAGAAACACATCTTGGGGCTCAGCCCTCTGCAAAACTTTAGCATCTTATTGTTGTCTGCAGTGAAGGAACCTTGTCTTTGAAGTGCTCCCATGATGTGGTATGTTTCTTATGAAATGATTATTCTGTTAAAGCTCATCACTACTTCTTTTCAAAATACAGATATTAGAGAAGACAGGATGGTGACTTTTCCACATCACTCCTAGTGGGCAGCATCTTCCTGCAGGACAACTAGTATCAGAGTACGGTGACTCAGCTTGAAAATGTTTAGTCTCAGATCTCCTTTCTACAGGTTCTTGAGTCACCGGTCCACAAACAAGTACTTTTCAAGAAGAAAATATTATATCAAGAGATGTTTCCCCCAGTAATTACTCAAAGAATGTGTATGTCTGGTGCTTTACATGTTAGTGGTGTTCGGGATTTGCATCTTCAGTCACATTCTGTGCAAATTCTACTGAAAAATGCCCAAGACCAACCAATATTGTTCCTTTTTCATTAGCTGTTCTGCTGCAGATACTCCCACTGAAAAATGAACACATTTCTGTAAGATCAGCAAGGAGTAGATGTTTATATGGAGTCTACACCTGTATTGGAAAAACAGAAAAAGAGTAATGTGACATTTAAACTAGTTCTGAAGACAAACTATATCTGTTTAAATTTGAAAGTAAAAGCAGATAATTTCCATTTATGGGAATGGACATACGAATGATTGAAAAAGAGAAAGGGCAGATTTGGGACAAAATAAAGCAAAGATGGAAAATGCTGCAGTTTACAGACCTTTATCAATGCATGTTTAGCCCTGCAATAAGTAGATTGAGAGCAGCCCTGGGGAGAAGGATCTGGGGTGTTTGTGGATGAGAAGCTCAGTGTGACTCAGCAGTGCACGGTCCCAGATCAGAAGGTCAACTGCACCCTGGGCTGCATCAGAAGAGGTGTGACCAGCAGGTCTAGGGGATTGATTCTGCCCCTCTACTCTGCTCTTGTGAGACCCAAACTGGAGTATTTCAGACAACTCTGGGGTCCCAAACACAAGAAAGACAAGTTGTTGTCGGAACAACTCCAGAGAAAAGAGCTGGAACACCTAGCCTGTGAAGAAAGACTGAGTGAGTTGGGGGACTGTTCAGTTCGGAGAAAAGAAGGATCCAGGGAGTTGTTACAGCAGCTTCTCAGTACCTAAAGAGGGCTTGCAAGAAGGCTGGGGAGAGAGTTCACAAGGGGGGGAATGGTCTTAGTCTGAAAGAAAGCAAGTTTAGATTTGATATTAAGAAGAAATTTTTTACTATAAAGGTGGTGAGACACTAGAACAGGTTGCCCAGAGAAGCTGTGGAAGTGTTCAAGGTCAGGCTGGATGAGGCTCTGAGCAACCCAATCCAGTGGAATATTCTCTGCCCATTGCAGAGGAAGTGGAACTAGACGATCCCTTCCAACCCAAACCGTTCCATGATTCTGTGTTTCTGAACAGCCACACTTGGGTATAACAGGGTGATACACAAGCATCATACTTAACTTCTCCTCAAGGGGCTAATGACTTTTCAAGCTTTCTAGAAGATTTGTGGGAGCATCTTATCCAATGTGTACAGCCTGTATTTTTCTGACCTAGCCCAAACATCTGCAGTTTTTCACCCAAGACACCCTTTGTAGACAATGGGAAAAGACTCATCTAAGGGATCATTTTCTCTGAATAATTTTAAACATGTATTTTGAACATGTACTTTCAAGATGACTAGCACCCATGAAGACTGTGATAAAGGGAGAAAGTAAAAAAATATTTGCAGGGTCTTGTCAGTCAAACCATATAATTAACAACATGCCTACTCCTTTCAAATGGCCCTTTCAGTCATCGAATCAGAGAATAGTTTGAGTTGGAAGGGACCTCTAAAGTCCAATTCCCTGCAGTGAACAGAAACATCTTCATGTTGATTGGATTGCTCAGAGCTCTATCCAATCCAACTTAGAGTGTTTACAGACATGGCATGTCCACCACTTCTCTGGGCAACCTATGCTGCTGTTTTGCATCCTCAATTTCAAAGTCTATTTTTCAGTAAAATTTAAAAGTAGAGCTAATACTCTGCTGGGACACCATTGAGTCCATTCAGTTCTCCAAAAGACATAAAGTACCTGAAACTTGTAAAATACAAGATTCTTCTCCAAAGACTACCATAGTATAACTCTGAGCAGACTTTGGATTAAAGACCAACATCTTATTTCCTTTAGCTTGAACAAAGTTCCCTGTAATTTAATGAAATGGCTTGTAGTTAAAGGATAAAAAAGTGCCAGAAAACAATACCCAAAAACTATACTAAAAAGTGCTCCTGAAGAAGGGGTAATTTTCTAGTATATAGAGTGGTTATATTATAACACCTAACATGAAATCAGTGCAAAATCTTTAAAACTTTAAAGTGTTATAAAAATAAAAATACATTGCAGTAGACAATAGACAACTCAGGAATTGTATTTCTGGTTTTTAAAACTAATTTTCTGCTTTATGCATACGTGGAGCTTTATCAAATTGAAAAGGCCTTCTATAAGATAACAGTTTCTTAGGTTTCTAAATGGTGTACAAGCACTTATCTGCATAAATATATTCTAATTCATCTCAAAAAGCAAAAAATAGTTTAAACTAAGTTCTTACATTTTATTAAATCCTTCCATTGTTAAGACAAGGCTTTTAAGGATTAATAACCTGAAAATAATCAAAACATAAACTGGCAAATAATTTTTGTGAGTGCGGTTGATGAGAAATTCCATTTGAATTACTAGGCTCCCACAAAGTTCAAGTTTTCAAAACCTTTCTTGCATCTGTGAGAAGACAGGTTTTCACTGATTTATATGTAGTATTTGCATGATGAAGATCAAGGGAAAAACAAGATGTGCAAGTTTGCCCCTATTGGAGTTAGAGCATTTTTTCTAATGCATAACTTCCCATCTCAAATGTAAGCTGTCTGAAAGTTGTCTATCCAGACTAAACTACTCACCTAAGATGTTTCTATAACAAAAGGACCTTGTAGGGCAACTCAGCTCTTCTCTTGTCTGAATCTATAATAGATGATCCTGTTTCTGTCCATTGCCTCTAGCAGAGGCATAAATATCTAGCTTAGATGGTCCATCTACATGGCTGAATAGAGATGAGATGAAGACTGCTATCCGTGTGGCACCATTTGCTATTAAGGTAATGCAAATAGAGAACAATTTCAAAAGCTTCTAGTGGAAGTCAGTCCTTTGGATACTGTTGGATTTTGGAAATGTGATTGGCAGTTTATTCCAAATTTTAATGAATCTAAGAAAACTCTACCCAACCTTCTCATGTTTTGCCAGACTCAAATACCCAATGACTCTGTTCACAGAGAGGTGACAGTGCAGGAAATGGATGGAGTTTTGCCTAGATTTTAAATATGCTAAATATAACCCAACCAGGCAGTGAACTCAGGATATGAATCATTGTTGTGGGACACAGGGATATCTGCTCCACTCTTGCTTCTCCTGCTGACCTCCTATGTGGCCTCAGGCACACTGCTCCACCATCTGTTTCTCCACTTTGTGCTTTTGTCTGTGCAGGAGATTGGCTACTGATTGTTTTACAGTCAGATGCAAATGAGTTGTCTCCATGCCCTGACCCAAAATGGCATGACCAAGGTGATGTGGTGCCAAGCCTGAAGTAACATACCTAGGGCCTCAGAATCATTCTTCAGCTCCATCTTTGTGCTTTGTTAGCCATAGCAAAACAACTTCTTCTCCGCTCGTGGCATGGGCAGAACACAAGTCCAGGTAGATGTATCCATAGAATGTAAGGACCGTCTTGCTTGTGTCTTTCTTCTGTGCGTGTTGAGCAGGGAGCACAAAGGGATTTGTAAACTTTGCCCTAGAGACTGATAGCACTGACTGCATGTGTGTCTGTTGGTCTGGCTAGCCACCCAGTTCATGCATCCCTGGGATAAGACCAAGTGTTCAGCTGGAATGGTGGTATTTCTAATTAATACTTCACTTCCCATAAAGAACAGAAGAAGGTTTTTACTAACTATGGAGATCAAATTCAAATTAATAATATTAAATGAAAAGTTATGTGTGTGCATACCCGTGTATGTATCTGTGTGTATCTATGAAATGTATTTAACCTCATTTCCTGAAGGGATAAATTAAGACATTTCCTTGCTCCTGTCTTTCCCTCCACCCTGGATCTCACTTTTAAATTTTGGTTCAGTCAAGAAATACAGCCATTTTGCCTTTGAAGTTAGTGAGTTGCTTCCTATCCAGAATGAAAAAGTCACACAGGTACTGGAATCTGAAGCACTGCTATGAATAGAGACTTAGTATACAGGAATTCTGTGTTTCTCAGTGATTTACTCAACTTCCTGTAAACATTCTTAGAATTAAGGAACCAGCTTAATTTAAAATCCACTAACCCTAGCAGAGGAACCAACCATTTTACTGCAATGACTATGCATATTTGCACTAAGGGCTTTATCTGACATCTTGGTCTCGTGCCACATTCTCTGCTTGCAGTCTTTCAACGTATTTTAAAAGATTTAGAAGAGTGTCAGAAGAATTCTGCTGGGGAAGATTCAGAGGCATTGCATAAACAGGACCTTAAATATTGACAAAATCTTCTGTGGGGTAGATGCTTTCCATCTCTTTCCAGTAGAGCATGATCCATTACCCTGTACAAAGAAGTGGATGCCCTCAGGTGTGAGCTCAGAGCAACAAGTTTTCATTTACACATGAAGGAAATTTTAGATAGGAAAGCTGCTCCAGCTCTCTGAGCAGAGGAAAACTCTTTGGTGTCCTTATTAATCTACCCAAAGTTCTCCTTCTGGTGGTTCACAGAGTTACAGTGTGGTTGATATAAAAGCCAAAGTGGGTTCCTCTTGTGTTTGGTATGCCACAGAGTGGTTGCTGGCCTGGCAGACTTAGAGCTGAGCAAGAGTTAGTGGAGAAAAGGACAATAATATCTTCAGCTTGAAATACAGACTGAAAGTTCGAAAGACAAGAAAGTTTGCAACAAGACCTGTTCAGTTCTGGCCCGACCCTACTTTTATGAATATTTATTGTTCCCAAAACCATGTTTGTTTAATACGTGGGCTTGAACCTAAGACCGGTAAAATGAGTACAGGGCACAGCTTGATCTGAGACTCCATGCTAACAGATGTAACAAGTGCATGAAATTAATGTCATTGTCATTGGTCTAAATGCCAAACTATAACATGGTTCATTCTTTCCCTTGAAAATACTGCAGAGGAAGTATTGAAAGCAAGGAATGAATCACTCCTTCCCACAATATCCATCCTATTGCATTTGTCCAAGATAATCCAGGAAATGTATGGAGCTTGCCTTCTTCTCCTTTCAGCTCTCAGCCCTCTCCTTCTCTTCCCACAACTGACATACTCTATCTATACCTCAACTGTGTGGCCCAGGAATAGGTGCAGGACAAATCCTCCATATAGGCAGCCAGAACACCCTGCTATGAGGTCCTCCCTTTGGAGAGTGAGGTGTTTTCCTCTCTCGTGGTGGTGAGTATCAGAGAGTATGTATGCAAATTTAGCACAGTCACAGATTTCCTAAGGCTTTGAGCTCTGAACTTGGCAGTGCTAGGCAATCTTCAGGGAGCCCTGGCCTTGGGCCTCCCACCAAACATCCCATCATCTTCCCATAATACAATCAGCTGAGTCTATCCCAGCTCAATATACACCTAGTATATGTTCTGCCCAGAAGGTTTCTCTGTGGAGCAGTGAAGCTGTGCCTCCACCAACCCAAAAATCATAGATGCATAAACTGAGGAAAAGTAAAGAACAGCAGAGCATCAGACCTGATTTTATGTATCACACATGTCTGTGCATTTCAACATCTGAGCTCAGATAGCCAGATCAGTCAAGCCAGCATCAACTATGCGCCATAGATGGACGGGAGACACTATAAGCAAGTAGGGGAGAGAAACTGTAACTCTGTCTGCCCTGAGGCTTGGAGGAGTGCAAAAACACAGAAAAGAAGCTGTAATCCAGCTTCAAACAGCAGCAGGGGCTCAGCTGCATGAACCCAGTGATACTGTGACTTCACCACGACCACCAGCTACAAGATTAAAGCAAAGTACATTAATGTAAGAAGCCTGGGCATGATCCAGACATTCCTCTGGCATGAGCCTCACATGGAGAAAGAACCCTTCTGCAGAGACTAAGTTTGGCAGTAAAGAAGGTACTCCTCTTGCTTATCCCTGTTGCACCACTTCTAGAAGATTTGTTTCAGGCATGACTCAGTGTTCCTAGTTAGTAAACTGGCTACAACAAGATCCACCCCATTTTGGAGCAGATCCTCCTTTCTTCCCAAGGGGCTGCAAAGGATTTGCAACAGGAAAAAGACCTGGGAACAGATAAGTCCTCTGATCAAAATAGACCTCTGATCAGCTGTCAGCTGCTCCTCAACTGGGCTCTGCATCATTACTCTCATCCAACGGACCGGACTCCGTTTTGTCTTTCCATGTCTCTGATGGACTGCTCTGCAGGACTTCATATGGGGACTGAGACAACACCTGAGGCTACCAAAAAGTTGAAGTTACAAATCATTCAGCTAGTCAACTTTCCCACCACAGCCAATATTTTTGTCCTTCTGCAGTTGGTCTTGCAAATTTTAGTTGTTAGGAAATGAAAGGCATGAGGAAATTCTGCTGAGCTAAAAGGTTTTATCATTACCCTCCCCGTACTTAAGTTGCTGTGATGGCATAAATAGTTACCCTTGCCTGGATAGGCAAATATCACATGAAAACTACAGTCTTGTAATAGTGAAACAGAAGGGCTATAATCATTCAGAATAAAATCATGTATGTCACTTTTTGTAGAGTTTGCAAAACTCACACTTTCCCTGTTAGGAAAAAAAAGACTGGAAAGTTTGTTCCCCACCATTTCCTATCAGAACTTTGTTCTGGTATAAATGTGGATTATCATACATCTAGGTTTATTCTTGTAAAATTTGCTTTTCAGCAATCAAATTTCACACTAAATAAAATAAATAAACATAAAAAAGGGAGAAAATTAATATTACTGAGCTTTCCATTAGAAATCTGGGATTTTACAACTTTCAGAGCAACCTTTCCACACAGTGTAAATTTGTTTGAAGTAGTTAATTACCTTGGTAGAGGAATCAAATGAAATAAAAGATTTATGGATCACTCTTTCTCATAGTGAAGGAGAAAGTGATCTGTTTGCAGGAGTTATATTTTCAGGCACTTTGCTAAGACACCCCAACCCCCCTCAGTTGCTGACTGTAAAATAAGAAAACTATTACCCAGCTGGGGTAACAATAGGCTCCCACAGTGCTTTTCTGCTCAGCCCGCAGCTGCCAGTGAAAGTGGAAACTACAGCAGCAGGATAACATTCTTTTCTTACAGCCTGTTTCTATGGGCAAGGAGCCCTCCCACTGCTTCAATGTATTTTCTATGCAAAACTGTAGAAGAAGTGACATTTTAAAAGTTTTGACCTTTGTTTTTTTTTTTCCCCTCCCCCCGACTTTTTTTTTTGCATGAACCAAAGCATAAATTTTTTAAACCTTCTGACAGGGTATGTATTAGGAATGGCAATAGCCATTACTATAATAACAAAATGTTTAAAAATTTGAAAATTCTATATTGTGTGTAGCATACTGGTAACCTTTGTGCAGAAAAATACAGTGATGAGAGGTACAGAACTCTTCTGGCTATTGTCATGGGCATATAGATGATTGTGGCAGATCACATACACCTTTGCAAAATACTGTCATCATATGTCACATTTTCATTTACAAATTTCATATTTTAAAAATAAAATTTTAAAGGATTTTGCAAGCTAAGATTTTTTCCCCAGTCTTCTGCAAGAAAAAGAAATATCAGCCAATTTTATTAAAATTGCCTTGGAAAAATTGTTCACAAGAGAAAAATCAGTGGACTGAATAATGTTAGTGAGCATTAGTAAATTGACTACATATACATATATCCAAATTATATGGATCTAATTTGACAAGAAATTGCCACAATTCCCAATTAGATTACAAATACAACCAAAAAAAAATACCCTACTGGCTAAAACATAAAATAAGAAACTAAATCTCAGGAAATTATAAAGGATGTTAGAAATGTAAAACATATTTTCCCAAACACAAGCAAAATAAATTCGAACTGTTCAAACGAGATGGGGATGGGGAGGGTGCCCATGAGCCATTGAAGTGAATGTGGAAGAGATTCCAAAAACAAGCCTGGTAGGTTAATCCATGTGAGAATCTTCCATTCACCACCGATTACTTCAGCTAGCTACTACCAGTAGCTATTACCAGCTCAACCTTGTGCTCACCAAGGGCACTGACCCTGCTCTTGGTCCCTCTATGTATCTATCTCTCTGAGTCTGACCCCATAGTTTTCCTTACCCAGTCCTTTTCCCATCACATGTTGAACCAATGGAAATTTGACCAATGCAAATGATGACAAATATGCCTACAGGGCAGTAGTGTTCTGAAATAATCAATCTTAAAAGCTGTTTTACCATTCATTAAGATTTAGAGGTGAAAGTAGAAAAATTCCACATTTTAAACTGGTGGCTCCACTGGTGGATTAATAAAGAGCTGTAAAGACTTCTTGGTAACCTGAGTCCTCCATCAGAACAAGATAAAATCATCTCTCACTCTACAACACACACATACTGTAATCAAATCCATCATTAGCAAACTACATCATTCATCATTGGGCAAGAAACTACTATAAATTACAATGGGTCCATTAAAAGGTTGGGAAACCTAACAAAAAAATAGCAGCAAAAGCAAAGGAAAAAAAAACAAAACTCTCCCAGGAGGGTCTGTGTCAAGACAGAAAATTCTTTCAAGTCCCCTTGATCTATGCCTGAGACACTATAAACTCCTAAAACACCCCTTGGCTTTCACATCCTGACAAACCATCCCCAGGTAAACAGGGCAAAGTCCTAATTTCTACCCAAACTATATGATTTTTGTTTCTCTGGACAGAACATGCACTGTAGATTTTCAAACCAAAAATTGCTCTTTCTGATGTGTGAATCAAAAGCTTAAAAAAAGTATTCAGAAACATTTCTATGGCAAGCCTGCCACCAGGGAGCCAGGGACCAGTGATAGTTGTAGGCAAGTTACCAGGGTACCTGCACCTTTTCTGAGGGCTCCCCAAGGGCTGGGCCACAGAGCTGTGGAGACACTGCCAGACACTGCACCCAGGGAAGGTGTTCTCCTTGGCTTTAGTGGGGGTGCGACCAAGTCAAACCGAGTTAACATTTCAAAAGTGCATCTCTCGTCATCTGCTGTATTAATAGTTATTTGCATGTTTCCTGGTTTCTTTGCTATGATATCTGGGTGCAGGCATAAGAATTCTAAAGGATTTTTAGGTTGATAGTACTTCCATTATTCAGGACAATGTGCTATCCAAGGCAGGCAGCTATTTGGGATAAATAGCCTATCCCCATTTGTCCAAAATAACCAAATGTCTGGCATGAGTCATGCCAAACAGGCAGCTGCTCGGCAGGAGTGTAGTACTGGCATACTAAAAAGCAGAAGATATTTAAGGGGCCAGAGAGAGCTAAAGGTGGCACCAGGATATAGTGACAGAAGGTTGGTGGGGTCAGTAATACACAGCTATCACACTCATTAAAACTGTCAGACAACGCTATCATAAATGACAGTGTTTCTCTGCAGTTTGTGCACAACGGTTTCCAAGACACTGCTCATCTCCTTACTTTAAACAGACAAGAAACAAATATCTTAGAGACCACTGTGTGGGAGGTGCTGGCAGGTATTATCACTGGAGCACACCTATTGCAAGTATGATATCACCATCATGACGGACAGGATAGTTTTTGGAAACAATTTCTTCAGTAAGGTTGCTGCTCCATGGTTTGCAGAGCACAGAGCATTACCTCAGCTGTCTGAGATGGGTTCCTGAGAAGTAATGGCATTCATGAGGAGAAGGATGGATATCACAGGGAGGAGCATGAATCAACTTCCAGGTGAATGAAGGTATCTGTGTCCTTAGCCGGCTTCCAGGTAGAGTCATGTACATGCAGTCCTGTGAGCACTGGATATTCCCTGTTGCATGCAGGCACCCTCCTATCCTTTCCTGGCTATGAAGTCCCTTCCCCCCTCAGCATTGCATGATTACTGGTAATTGCAGCTGAAGGTACTCCTGTGAAGCAGGTAATGAACTTCATTACACAGAGACAGGAATCAAAGCTGTAAAATTTGTGCTGTACCCAACAAGTCAAAGAAAGCACGGGGCAAAATCCCGAGTGAAACTGGCTACTGAGAAAGTCTTCTATGAGAAGAATATCTTTTGTCACAGTCACTGACATGCAAGCTCAGCAGGTGTCGCTTGAAATTCAGTATTTTGGCTATCTACTTGTCTTTTAAAATACATGAAAACAGTCCCCAGCATGTAGTAAACTTCTTGCCAGATTTTGGAATTCTTTAGCTGACATTATCTTTAGCACATTTAAGCACCAGAAGAAAAAAAGGAAAAGAAACTAAGTAAATGTGTGGTTAGTCATGCTTGTAAAAATGTCAGTGCTGTCAAAAATATTTGTGTGAAAATCATAAACAAAATCTGCTGCCATGAGAAGTTTTTTGGTTTTTGATTACAGGACAAAATGACTTCTTTTTCATGAAGACTTAAAAAAAAAGAAAGCGCTAACACTGTAATGGAAATATTGGCACAGTCTTGACTCATCTGCTTCCCTGGGGTAATAAAGTTGGTCCCAGAAAGAAGAGGATTATGATCATCACAGAGTACCTTAAAAATCCAGCTAGTATGCCAGGCTAGCTTAGCAGGTTCCTGATAGGATGTGCGATCCTGCACCTCTAAGTATGTTTGAAAGGTTTCAGGTACTTAAAGGCAAGATAGGATTGGTTAGCAGTCCTTTAATTGGCATTTTTGAGCAGATTTCTAGAGCTGCAACTCTTAGCTTTGCACACTTGCTTATTGAAGCTGGATAAGCATATCTTATAACCTAAAAAATAAACAAAAGCAGGAGGTCACAAGATCAAATCATGTAGGTCAGCGGAGAGGAATACCTATAGCTATCGTGAGGTTTGTGTTCACTGACCTGTGGGAACAGTTGGTGGTCTCATGCCATTTCTGAAGGGCAGATGTTCTTACCCATACACTACCACAGGTGGTATGCTGTGGTCAGCAGAGCCCACAGGCACATCCCAGGAATGAACCCACATGGAGGGGATTCACTGAGGCCAGGTACACTGAGAGGTCCTTTGAGAAACTGTACTCTCTTTCCCCTCTCTTCTTTGCAACTTTATGAAAACAGACTCACACTTTTACAACTTGTGGGTAATTGGGAAACTTTCACTGATAGCAAAGTCACAGGGAGTGGAAGCGGGCATTTAATGATATGACCATCAGGGGACTTAATCTTGAAAGCATACAGTGGGTACAGGTCTTGCTGTCTTCTCAGAACAGAATCATATATTTGGTGCATGGTTGGAAAATATAAGACTCACAAACCAATACTGAAACAGACAGAGGGACAAGGCATTTAAGTTTTTTATTATTATTAGGGTAGCAAAGAGTGGGATAGGTTCCTCAGAGAGGTCCTAGAAAACCCAACCCTGGAAATACTCAAGGCCAGGCTGAATGGGGCTTTGAGTACCTGACTGAGTTGAGGATGTCTCTGCGTATTGCAGGGGAGGGAACTAGATGACTTTTAAAAGCCTCTTCCAACCCAAAGCATTCTATGATTTCTCTTGCCTTGAACTTCAAGCAGGGTATTTTAAAACTAGTGTCCACCTGTACTGCTAAAGTCCTATTCAGCAGTGATTGGTTTCTCAAGAGTCTGGCGAAATGGCAATGAAAGGTCTGTCACAAACATGGCACAAAGTTACTAGCCAGAAGTAAATGCTAAAAAGGGCTGCAGCAAGGGAAGCAACATTTTCTGCTGAGCTCTCAAGGCCTCTTACAGAATTAGTTTCCCAACTCTTAATCTCCCTGTGAATTCAGTACCAATGTGCTATATTGCAAACCTAAAAGATTTCTTGAAACCAAACAAAAATTTTTAACATTCAACTGTTATTACTCCATTACATGTGTCTCAGTTGTTATCTTCCCTCTGCATAGAATTTCAGATTATTGATTGAAAAGGAAAGGAAAAACAATCTTATATTAATGTTCACTAGATTTATTTATGGGAGTTTATCTTATTTTATAATTGAAAATATCTGCATGGAATCAAGATACAGTTGATATTCAAGTGACATTTTACATATTGCAAAAGGAGTAAAACCTGATGAAGAAAAATGTAAAATTCTATGAACAAGGTTATATGAGCCTGATTACTCTGGCTCATTTCAGTTGTATCTGCCTTCATTAATCCAAACAGCTCTACTGAGAGAGTCGTGGTACCTCTTTCTTGTTATCAAACCATGAAAACAAATTTTTTCTAGAAGAATGAATAAAAAAGTGAGACTCTCTTATGCCCTCTCTTTAAGGCTACACTTAATCAGATAGAAGTATTTCTAAAATATGCCATGCTTCCTGAAAAATTAAAGGCACCGAACAAGAGCTGAATAACTTTGTGCCACCCATTTTTGGTTTGTTATGAAAAAATGGCATTTTTTTAACAAGAAATAAGAGATTTGTAACAGTGTTCAGTGAGCATGAGGACTACTGAAAAGGCAGACCAGGAATAAATGGATTAAAGGAAAGACAGTTTTCTAAGAAGGAGAAAAAAATATCGCCTGGAGATACTGAAATGCTAAGTAACACAAGCAGTAGTCTGTGACCTGCCTTGCACAAAGGGCAGCAGGGAAATTAAAGGTACTCTCTGCCCCTGGCCACCCTTGGACAGGGAGGGGGAGGCACTGAATACACTGTCTTCTGGCCAGGACACTCCTTCCAGCAGCAGTTCACCCCATTCTCTGTACCCCCACGAGTCAGCCGGACACCTCATCAGGCCAGCATTGGTCATGCCACTTACAGAGTAAGGCAGAAAGACTGTCATGCTGTGAAATGCCATCTGCCTTCTGGACTGCTCCTAGAACACTTCCAAACTACCTTGCCAATGTCTCACACAAGAGAATCCAAATAAGCATTAGAATTTTTGCTTCTCTTGGGAAATGGGCTCTTCTGAGGCCATTTATTTCCAAGGTTCCTAGAGTACAAAAGACAAGCAAAGTAGATTTTTTTACTCAATAAGTAGTGAGAAGTTTGCCTCAGCCTTGTTAGAGCATCATAAAAATTCAACCTAATAGGCTCAAGTCCATTAAGCTATCAAGGTTTGTTTTCTACATACAGGCTTGCAGCTCATTCTCCTCAGCTTGTTGAGAGACAGGAGGAGGAAGCAGATACTCTTGGGTCTCTGAAACATCAGTTAACTATTTCTACAAAACCTTTCCCCCTACTGTTAGTTTTTCTGAGGTTCTGAACATGTTGATCTTCCTTTTTTTGCTGCTGACATTTTAGCATCCAGAAGCTGGGTCTCCTCTACTGGACCTGAGTGCAGACGCTACTAGTTTACACTGATGTAAAAGATGAACAGAGAAGATATCTGAGAAAGGATAATGTGGGAACATTTCCTGATAAGAGGGGTCAAAGTAATCTCACTAGTCTCTCCAATATCCTGGCAAGCCTATGAGTAAAGCTGTTGCCTTAACCTTTCCCATTTTCCATTGCTATCTCACATCCATTTAGGATATCAGAACAGGTACCTGAAGATATATTCAGCCTCTTTGGTGAATCTGATTGCTGCTAACTTGGTTCTTCCAGGGCAATCATTCTACTGATAAGTGTAGTTATCTGCCTCTTTCCTGATCTTTCCTACAGTTCTGAGAAGCTGTTGGAGAGGCTTGTGAGTCAACAGTCTATGGGATTGGATTGGATGCACCGAAAGGTAAGGAGGGAACTAACAGAGCAGCTCACCAAGCCAGTTTTCAACATTTGCCAGTAGTCCTGGCTAATTGGAGAGGTCTCAGTTGACTGGAGGTTGACCAGTGATGCCCATCTACAAGAAGAACCAGAAGGAAGATTCTGGGAACTACAGTCCTGTTAGCCCAGCCTCAGTGTTGGAGAAGGTCTCACAGCAGATCATTCTGAGAGCCATCACACCATGTACAGGACAACCAGACGATCAGCCAGCATGATTTTGTGAAAGACAGGTCCTCCTGGACTGAACTGATCTGTGACAAAGTGATTGCTTATTGGATGAGGGAAGGGCTATGGATGTCACCTACCTAGGCTTTAGTAAAGTATTTTAGTAAAGTCTTTACCATTTTTACAGCATTCTTCTGGAGAAATTGGCTGCTCATGGCTGGATAGGTTCACTTCTTAATGGGTAAAAACCTGGGGAGATGGCCAGGCCTAGAGAGTGGTGGTGAATGGAGTTAAATCCCTATGCTGGATGGTCAGTAGTGTTTCCAATTCTCAGTACTGGCTCCAGTTTTGTTTAATAACTTTATCAATGATCTGGATGAGAGGATTGAGTGCACCTTCAGTCAGTTAGCAGAATACACCTAGCTGGGCAGAATGTTGATCTGCCAGAGGGCAGGAAGGTTTTGCAGAAGAATTTGCACAGTCTGGATTGATGGGCTGACATCAACTGCATGAGTTTCAACAGGAGACCGAGTGCTGAGTCCTGCATTTGGGTCACAACAATCCCATGAAACACTATGGGCTTGGTACAGAGTGGCTGGAAAGCTGCCTGGCCAAAAAGGACCTGGAGATGCTGGTCAACAAGAAGGCCAATGGCATCCTGGCTTATATCAGCAGTAGTGTGGCCAGCAGGACTGGGGTAGTGATTGTCCCCCTGCACTTGGCACTGGTGAGGCTGCACCTCAAATCCTGTGTTCAGTTTTGGGCCCCTCACTACAAGAGACACATTACAGTTCTGGATTATGCCCAGAGAAGGGCAACAGAGCTGNACTATGGGCTTGGTACAGAGTGGCTGGAAAGCTGCCTGGCCAAAAAGGACCTGGAGATGCTGGTCAACAAGAAGGCCAATGGCATCCTGGCTTATATCAGCAGTAGTGTGGCCAGCAGGACTGGGGTAGTGATTGTCCCCCTGCACTTGGCACTGGTGAGGCTGCACCTCAAATCCTGTGTTCAGTTTTGGGCCCCTCACTACAAGAGACACATTACAGTTCTGGATTATGCCCAGAGAAGGGCAACAGAGCTGGTGAAGGGCCTGGAGTACAAGTCATATGAGGAGTGTCTGAGGGAAATGAGGGTGTTCAGCCTGGAAGAAATGAGACCAAATAGGGACCTTTTTGTTCTGTGTACAACTACCTGAAAGGAGATTATAGTGAGGTGGAGGTTGGTCTCTTTTCCCAAGTAACAAGCAAGAGAACAGGACGGAACAGACTCAAATTGTGCTAAGGATGGTTTAGATTGGATATTAAAAAATGCTTCAGGATTGTCAAGTACTGGAACAGACTGCCCAGGGAAGTGGTGAAGTCACCACCCCTGAAGATGTGGTGCTTAGGGGTGTGATTTAGTGGTGGACTTGGCAGCACTAGGTTAAAGGTAGGACCTGATAATCTTAAAGGTCTTTGTCAACCTAAGCAATTCCATGATTCTGTTCTAGCATTACGTTACTTTGCTTGGCTGTGTAACTGTCAAAGTAGATACAGAGATGCCTGTACCTAAGGTTAAGGTTAAATCAACTCTATGCAGAGGAATTAAAATCTAAAATTAAAATGCTATCATTTTGTGCTAATGTAGTCGTCTGCCTATTTGTCAATTCTTGAATCTCTGTTTTGCGTCATCTCTGCTCTATTCACCAGCAAGTTTGCTACCTTTAATTTCTGTAAGGTGCCATAACAATAGACATCTACAAAATGTAGACATCTGCATCAAAGCTGTTTTTCATTACCTTTTCCTAATTGTAAACCATGTGACCTATGGTAGCTGCCTAATTCAGGTTGAACCAAATTACTGCTGGGAAGTGCTTGCATCTTTCCATTGATTCTAACAAGGGCAAAAGAAGAAATGGACTAGTTCTTGTCTGCATTGTCTATGTCTTAATTTGTCATTCATATATAAATTTTAGTTACTTAGCCCATCACAAGTGTCTCTATGCAGTTTAAGAGAATCAATTAAATCTGTATCTTCACACATGGGGCAATCAACAAAGGTAAGGTGGTGAGTGAGCAGTGTGCAAATTTTCCAGAAACAGGTTCAAGCTCACATCAGTAAACAGTTTAGGATAGAAATCAGCCTAAGAACAAAATGCAGAGATTGCTTGTTTGGCATAGCTTTCCCACAGTAAATAATAGATACAAAATTAGCTAGTGAGGGAGGAAGGGAAAAAATAAATCATTTGCTTTCACTTGCAAAGCTTTTAAAGCATTCAGAACAATATAAATCCTGAGACAGACAGAGACTGTCCTCTACAGATGGGCACTGGGCATCTGCAACAAAACACAATCATGACCCTACATATAAGTTTCTGTGAAGGGCCATTAGATGGGAGACAGCTCATTGTGTGCACATGTGTTTGGATGAGAAAAATGAGTCACTCCCAACTCTGGATCAAGCAGGTGATGTAAAGGATTGGCAGGGAGAGCGATGCAGACAAAGGCTCTGCTTGCTGAAAAGCACTGAGTCACATCCTAGGAAAAAGTATAAAAAAAGAAAGCAAAACTGGATGCAATGATATCACTTGAGAGTTGGGAGCAAGGATGAGCACATCTACTTCTGCTACAGAGGAGGCACACCTGTATGATCCAAGGACCCTAGACTATGTACTGCAGTGTCTTCTGTATGGCTTTAGAATTGAAACTTTCTGTCTGTTCAGCAGCAGTTTCATTAGAAGTAGCTTTTTTTTTTTTTTTTTTGTACACATGTTAGCACAATGTACAATCTTCTGCAATGACAAATTTGTCAATGGCCACAGGGCTGGTAGAAAGTAGGCTAGTGCAAAGGAGAAAGAGATTCACCATTTTTCTGTTTTGTTGTCCTTCTTAACAACGTTTCTAACTTGGTATTGGTGAAAGTGTAACCAGGAGTTATATCGTTACACTTGCAATTTAAGCTGTGGACTATTATGAACCTTCTAGGAGAAAAACAACAACGACGACAAAAAAAAAAAAAACACAAACCAAAAAACCACAAACAAACAAACAAACAAACAAACAAACAAACAAACAAAAACAACACTGAAGTATTAATTTCCCTGCCTTACCAAGGTTTTAGAGCAATAGGCAGGCAAGCAGAGTTTTTTAGCTCTAGGCTGTGGACCAGCTTTACTGGATCTGGACTGCCCTTGTATGGAGCTACTCAGGTATCCTGTTCTTCTCCCCAGTACTTTTATTATCCTTACATCACAGACACCCTCTACTTACTATGGATAGTGGACATTAAGACTTACAGAAATTCAGCTTACAGTCTGACACCTTTTAGCTGATTTTACTAACCACTGGCCATTCCCAAAATTGAATCAAACAGCTGAAGGCACCTAAGCTAAAGCAAGGCCATAGCCACCAGCTCCATCATCACCTTCTTGGATGTGGTAAGGCAGTTAACTCCAGTTAGGCCATCAGGGGACTAGTTTCTGATATGAATAACAGATTCAGAAACCTGATTTCTGAGCTTGGGACCCATCAAATGAGGTACAGCCCAATAATTCTGCAGGGCAGCTTCTCTATTGCTTTACAAGCCTCTCTCCCTATACACTTCTTATGATGTGGCAGATGCTTTGAGAGGTAGAAATCACCAGGAAAACTAAGTTAAAGATTAAGCTGAGAAATGATGCTCAGGTGGCATAAATTGACTTAGTTATATTTTAAATTTTTTTGAGCACCCAAATCCTGTTTCCTCAAATCCAAACTCAGATTTCATTAATGCTTCAGGAGGCCTCACAAGACCTTGATCCTTTGCATCTGCTCTGGCTTTGCATCTGTGAAAGCAATTTTTTTTGTATTCTGGGAAACAGATGTGAGCGAGAGATAGATTTGGGTAGATTTGGAGATTGCCATTCGCTTGACGCTCTTCTGCAAGTTCAAAGAGGTATTTGCCACTCAACTCCAGCTTTTGTGGGGAAACCTACCAGTTTAGGAACACCATCATACATTTTTGCTGGAGTCTCACAGCTGCTCTTTGAAACCTTCTGGAGGAACCAGGCTGAAACCCAAGACCAGAATGACACACGAAAAAATTAACACATTAGACTTACCCATCCCCCAGTGAACTTTTGTTGGCCTGTCCTCTTCCTGAAAGGAAAGGGGGAGACCATCCTTTTTGTAGTGGCTGCTCATTATATAAAGCAAATCAAGAGTGAAGGGAGGGAGCAAAGAGATGGCACAGAGCCCGATAAGTGCACCCTTAAATCTATAATTAAAACCAAAGGCAAGTTCCCAATATAGCCAATTCAGTTATATAAGATCTTACAAAAGCTTCACACTGTTTGCTGGGTTTCACTTTATTACTGTTCCCTCTCCTTGGAGTTCACTTCAGGTCAGTAGTGGATGAGATATTAGTTAGAGTTTATGGTAGCGTAGCGATCTAATAGTGCCCTGTTTGCAAAGATATGCAAGTGTGCACCCAGAGGGGAAAAAAATCACTGGCTCTACTTGAAAGAGGAAAAGTTAATGGTCACTTTAGAATTCAGTTTAGACCACCTCTAGCTCCAGCAATGGATTACTAGTTACTAAGAAATTACTTCAAATGATGTCTCCAGAGTCTGCGAAAGGCTCGTCCTTGCCCGCTGGTCAAAGAAATGTGGCAAAACTACATGTAAGACAAAAAATCAGCTGGATATGGCCTCACTAGTCTGCCAGACTGAGCAAAGAGGGCACAGAAGCATTCTCAGAAAGCCCATGATGTCTGTACATCATTTCTTCATGCTCTCTAAAATCATCCTACAGGAAAACACAAGATCAGCTGGCTTATTTGTAAGGTCCCTGAAAAACAGCTACTGGGAGTAGCTGTTTCCATGTGGGAGTTGGAACATGTGTCAGAACCGCTATGTTAAACAGTATGCAAGTTAGATTTCCAAAATATAAATAAAAAACAATTATCATTATTGATAAAAGCCTTCACTGATGCATCCTCATCTTGCATTCTTTATAGAAGCAATAAACAGTAGCATCCCTAAAAACAATGATTTCCTAAGGCCATGTTGAAACTAAGCTCTTCCCCTATATTCATGTGTAAAGATTTTAATGATTATTTGATAGATTTTCATAGAGTTATACAAGTTGAATAAGTTTTCCTAAGTTTCTCACATTTTAGGTGGCATTTGGAAGTTATTGAATATTTTTTCATACATTTCTGAAATTCTGTTAGACACACATTATGAAGGACATGTTTTTTTTGAAGAACACCTGCAAGAACTCCAACTGAGACAGTAAGATAGCTTGCAGTCAAAATAGGAAAGTAAGCTCAGAGATCTTGGAGGGGCTTCAAGGCGCAGTTCTGTGGAGTTTTGAGAGTGGACACCAGGGGAAACTGGTGTCATGGGTTGGTTATATTTATCAAATATATTAATTACTGAAAGTTGTAAAAACTAACATTAGGCTGATGTGTATACCTTTATTGTGCACCTTCGAAGCTTCCAATAAGGGACTACTTTATCTATCTATCATCTATCTATCTATCTATCTATCTATCTATCTATCTATCTATCTATCTATCTATCTATCTATATCTATCTATCTATCTATCTATCTATCTATCTATCTATCTATCTATCTATCTATCTATCTATCTATCTATCTCCGCTAATATTGTTCTGAAAGCCTTTTTCAGGATTAGACCTGCAAAAGATCTAAAAAAACCCCAAAGCACCAAGTATACCACGTTTAGACACCTGTACAACCACTCAGCACCAATCAGCACTGCACAGATATCCATGTATTTCTGAGGTACAGTAATCCAAAGATAACGAGAATGTGGGAGCCAAGGGAAGAAGGCAGAATTGTCTTCTCCACTTTCCGGTTAAGACAAAGCATAGGCACATGCAAGGTTCATTTGTTAATGCAATTTGGTGAAGTCCTGTATTTCAGGGTGGTAAAAATACTCAAAAAGAACTTACTTGGAAGAAGTTGATAATTGCTGAGTATAGCACATTCACATATCAAAACACTTTCATGTTCTAAACCTCAACTATATTTAATTTGTCCCACAAAAATAGAAGTAGGGAGAAATAGAACACTTTCAAAAAAAGTCCTAAAATACTACTCTTTCTTCCCAGTGACAATCAGAAATGCTACTATTTTTTACCAACATCATAGGTAGCAGAAATGTGGAAAGAATTATTTGCATGAATGTTTGTGAAATCTATGACCACCTTCTCCTTGCAACATGAAACCTTGATGTAATATACCCCTCAAAACTTGAGTTTCAAATGGCATGTTAGTTGCCTGAACTCTCTTTGAGCTGTGACAGTTCCCACCTTGCAAGCATCACATGGAAAAGAACAGAGAAAAATCACCATGATCAAAACTGTGTTGCTGATGCAGTATAGTTAAAATACAATACCTGATTGGGTTCAGTTTCAGTTTATCCTGCGTGCCCTCATCAGAGGACCTTTGTGATTAGTAACTGCCAATGTCAGGCACTAAAACGGTTATCTAAAGAGTATTCTTAAAATTGCACTGGTTTGAAAGCTGAGGCTCAGCTCTGCAAAGACCTGTGTGGGAGAGCCGTGGGAAGAAGAGTCTTGGTGATGTTACTTTCCTCATGTACCCACCAGCCCTCGTGGCAATGTGGGTGCTGGCAGAGTTCCCGTCTCACAGTGACAGTAGCACAAGGCAGACTGGTCTTTCCTGGGCAATGGCTCTACAGCTGCCACACAAACCAGCAGACCTGGTGGTATGCAGAAGGAATGCCTGCTTTTCTGTTCAAAAGTTTACACACAGTGCAGAGACACATTGGATCCTGAAGCACACCTGCACATAGCATAAATATGATGTTTTCACGAAGTTCTGTGAAGCCATGTCAGACGTTTAGGGCATAAATGAGAATGGACTGATTAAGTTTCATTGGGTTGTAGTATCAGCCCAGATTGTACCTGTTGACACCAATCAAACTCACAATCACAAACAAGTAGCTATCTGCAAGAAGGTTCACATCTCTATGCTAAAAGGGTGGACTGACACTAAAATGAGGGCTCAGATTTTAACTCTTTTCATTATCAGAGTGTGACAAGAGTGGTTGTTTTCTGAGCAAAGACAACTATCACCTTTTGAAATGACATCACAGAATCACAGGCTGGAATGGACCTCCAGGAATTATCTTGTCCCACCTCTCTGCTCAAGGTGGGTCACTTAGACCTCGACAATGTGCAGACAGCTTTTGAATATCTTACTATATATAAATATTTTTTTAATTGTCTCTTCATCCATAAATCTGTGTAGTCTTTCAGCTGCATAGTCAATAAGACAATTAGTTGCAGTAAGAAGGCTTATCTGCTTACCAGGTAACATTCCCAGGCAAAACATAATTTTTACACAGTAAGAGAATGATAGATACAAAACAGTTTCTTAACTCTAGATTATAGCTTGTCTCTCTATATTTGGAAAGCCATCACACACCATCTAATGGGAAATTCTATAAGCAGTCTGAGACTAAATGAGATGCACCACCAGCAGTTCCATGTACACAAGCCCTTCTCTTGTGTTTATCTAAAATGTTTAAACCATTTCCCCCTCACTATACTGCCATCTTTCACATGTTCTTATAAACACAAGCTCAAAAAAAAAAAAAGTATGTCTGACTACTTTTTCACAGCCAAAAGAGGGTCAACCAGTTCTGTGCAAATCTCATGAAGAAGAAACTGTGTATGTCAGTCTTATGTTGCTTTCTCATGTGACACCCAGTCTAACTGAGACCATAGGGGGAAAAAAATCATTTGATGGTTCAAAATGTCGTTAGTTTTGTGGTAGTTTTTTACCTAATGAAATCAAGATTCTCAAACCTGAGCTCTAAAACCTAATCAGATTCTGAATGGGAATGACTTGAATACAGCATTCCATTTCCTTGAACACATTTGATAATCATTACAGTCTATCAGCTTGGTAAAATAACCTCCAGCATTATGTCAATGTTGGCACTAATCAACTCACTTTCCAAGCCTCAGATAGTCTAATAAGGGTTTAATTGATGATATTATTTCAAAACTAATTTGCACTGTCTCATAGATTTTCAACTTCAGGTGCTGTATCTTCTCCTCCTGTAATATACTGAAAAACGGGTTTCAGTTCACAGTGCTATGCTGACATCTCATTCTGTGTTTGTTGCCTTTTTTCATGTAACATCATGAAAGGCCACCAACGATTTCAAGGGACCATTCAAATAAGGTACACAACATGTATACGACAGATCATATTTACCGTGACAGAGGATAAATGTTATAAAATCGCCTCTGATTTCCCAGTACAGTAACAGCCTCTTTCTTGTTAGAGTCATCTGCTAACGTATCTCTTTTATATCCTCTACTTTGAGTTCTCCATGCCCTCCACTGTTTCTTTGATTTTCATCTCTGAAGTTACCACTTTAGATAAAACAACTGATTAAGGAAATACCAAGTCGAGTTTGACTGTCCATTCATGTTATTTCCTTTCTTAATGTTTACGAGATAGTTATCACTAAATGCCTCCCTCAGAATGTACACATTCAAACTCAAGTTTAATAACAGTGAAAACAGAGATCACTATGGCAAAGGTAAAGTTCAAAGCCTGTCTTGGTTTCTTTGCTGTCCTTTTTCAGATGTGTAATCTCAGAGAAACTGCCCATCATTTTCAAGACTTCTCTTGTTCCACCATTTGGAGCCACTGCGCCTAGCAGAGAACCTGCCTCCCAGTGCAGGTTCTGAGCATGTTTTGTTCTGAAGATTTCAAATTCTTCATATGTGAATTTTTTTTCCCCAAAAAAATGTGCTGTGGTAAAGTGCTTGAATGCAAATGAATTGGTGACCGAGATAAGGAGTAGGTAAGTATTTTCTCTTAAATAACTCAAAAAGATTTTTATTATACCAGTGCTGTGCACTCTTTTAGAACCAATTTTTAATTTCTGTATACTCATGAATAATCCTGTGAAAAAATGATTCAACATACTTCTGAAACGGGTTCAAGAGAAGAGCTACTCATGTTTTTGGGTCCCTTAGCTACAAAAAGAAGGAAAAAGACAACTCAGTTCAATCTTTGAAGCAAACAAAACCTATAGAAAATATAAAATATGTGATCCTCTTCTTGTCTTCTTCCCAGGGGAACCATGACAGATGAGACTCAGGGAGGCAGAAAAGGTTTTTCTCAGTGCTTCAGAATTACTTGTTCTTCCTGCTTGTGGAGATAAAACAGAAAATACAATGATGGGTCCTAGTCAGATGTGCACTTAGGCATGGAAATTGCTTCTCTCCAGTGACTGTACAAAGAACCAGGGTTTGTCAGTAGCAGTCTGAATTACTGAAGATTTTGGATGCGATAGCAGTCAGAAAGCCTAAATCAGGCACCCCAGGTAGTCAACTGAAGCCTAAAAATGGGGAAAATAAGGGAGACAGAGCAGCATAAATTCAGAGAGCAGATGTTTGTCTATTCCAAGTCTTCAAACCTGTCCTAAATCTGTGCTGTGAATGTAGCACATTGGTTCCTTCTGCTGTAGGGAATGAGGCACCTTCTGAAACCCCTTGCTAATTTACACAACATCTGAATGCAGGGCAGGATTATGGCACTTCTCTGCTGTTTTAGCAATTCATTTGCAGGCAGCAAGTGCTCTTACCTACTCACATGCTGTCAAGAATGTGTGCAACTTTTGTGTCTCACAGAAGTTCTGCAGTGGGAGGAGGTTCTTCTCCTGAATCCATCCCTTACCCTGCAGGTATTTGAGCTTTCCAGTCTGCTGGTAGCAGGCAGACATATATTATTTGTAGTGCCAGCAACTGTTCTCTTGTCTTAGCTCAATGTGGAAACAATTGCTCAGGGGTCCTGCAAATAATAGTTCTTCGGTATCATTAAAAAAAAAAAAAAAAAAGCCCCTTGGTATGCTATAAGCTGGCTGCAATTTTCCCATTACTCCAGACAGTATCTCATTCATTGTTTGACAGATGTGCTTTTAATTCCTATTTCTCCTCCTTTAGCTCTCCTGTTGCAGGTAGACAACAGAATTTGACTGGTTTTGTCCATCACCCATGGTTTTATCTGTTGCCAAACTGTTTACTGTTTCAAGAGAATATCTAGCAAAAAGCATGGACTAATACTGAAGGCTCTTTGACCTACAGAGAACACAGAAATTTGGGTGATAAAAAAAAGAAAGCTAAGAAGACCTGACAGTAGCTAGTATAAAGTCCACTGCACATGCAGGAAAATGAACTTTAAAAATATGACTGCCTAATGTATTTTAAAATTATCTCCCTGATTGGATCAGGGACACAGTACTGCAAATAATGAGATTGGAAAGGAAGTAATACAGTTCTGAGAAAAACTGCACACCAGCCTGCCTAGTGCATTTAAAAAATGTTCCCAAAATGATTTTAAGTAATGCAAATTATGCCAGAGAACAGAGAGTACTCATACCTGAATCTGCACTTTAGTTAGATGAGCAGAATCTGTTGCCTGAAACTTGTCTAGCAAGCCCTTGGTCCACTTGCACGTGTAACAAGACGCTTGTTTTGTGAGGGACAGAGGAAGATACAGAGCACAAACAAATTTTGGAGAGTGGCACTGTTGGTGCTATGATCCCTGCGTGGTACTAAAGCAGTTTCTCTGAGGACTGATGGTTAGTCTGTGCACAAGGAGGCTGTTGGCAAATCAAAGGCAGTCAGACCTCTGTAAATTAGAATGAATCCATCCCTCTTTCCAACTGTCATAAGACCAATGCATTCCTGTTACTCTTGATGTAACAACTATGATGCAATAAACTTCTAGAAGAAACAGTAGCCAAGTGTTGCATGAGGGCAGCCATCGTGTCTTCCTGAATTACTCTCTCTAGATAGCAAGGCTAGTCTTAGGTTCCTGAGCTTTTGTTTTCTGCTCACCACAGCAACTGAGATGCAGGTGCTCTTCTCAGAAAAATTCCTGCCTAGGATATCTGCAGTGTGCAGTAGTGTCTGTGCAGAAACAGATGATCCTTGTGCTTATGTCAGCAGACCTGCGTGGCTGGGCAAAATTAGTTTTCAGAGCCACAATTCTGAGGTGCCATCTGCAAAGCACAAGAATGCATCATACCATGAGAGTACAAAATATATGCATCTTCATCCAAGATGCTGGCCTATCTCCCTGTGCCATATGCTCCAACTGCTAAGCTAAGTTCCCATTCCTGAGCATGTGCCAAACAGTGAACACAGCATAACCCCTTGAGTTACATACAGTAGTTCAGGGCTACTGGATCTTCAACTGATCGTGATTCAGCAGCTGAAAATTCAAATGAAGGTGTAATATTCATGGCTGATAGTGAAAAGTGAATGAAAAAGTAGGAACCAGAAGGAAATAACCTAAGATAGGCTTAATTTTTCCTTTATTTTTTTTTTTCTGTGTTAGACTCCTGCGTGTTCCAGAGGGGGAAGGAATTCCCAAAGAAATTAAGGAAATAGCATAAAACAATCTAGTAAGGGATAAGTAACTGAAAGGTTGTTGATTATAAATATCGTTCAATTCACTGTTGATTCCTTACTGAAAAATTTAGAATTTAAAACTGAATCTGATATCAATTCACAGAAATTCAGGTAATTGATCAATCACCCCAAATTGTTATAGAATTCATTGGAGCAATAGATGTCCTGTGAATTTTTAAGCCAATATAAGGGATCTAATGGAGAATGACATCCCCACTAGCACATCTTTCAAATTTTTCACTCTATTCACAATGACCCAGTCTGAACACCATGTTTTCAAACTAGAAAAGATAAAAGTAAGCCAACAGTACCTACTTTAAAGACTGTCGGGGAATTAATGTTGATCCTCAATCACATTTTATCCAAATTCAATAGTGTGGGGTTACACTTTCACTGGAATGAAGGTTTAACAAGCAAAAGAAAGAATCTTGGAGCAATAATTAGATAATTACAGAAATGCCATCCCTTTAAGTACCTCTGAACTGCTCCCACAGGGGATTTGCTAGAAGACCCTAGTACAAAATGAGTGGAAATACAGCACCAGTGCTGAGAGATTTTGGCCCCAGGTCTACAAACACTGACATAAATTACCTCACACAGCAGAAGTGCAGGCTGTGCTGGTTTTTAACTTTGTTCACGTAGGAAGTACACATAGGAAATTTTTATTATACTTTGCTGTAAAATGCCTGCCCTGATTACTGTTCTTATGAATGCCTCATTTGCAAAGGAAAAAAAGTTTCCTTGCTTAAGTGGAAAAGTAGGTGGCAGGTTTCAGCAAGAGAAGAAATTTTGGTGCTTAGGGCCACTGAACCCCCTTTCTCCTCGTGGCAGGTACAAAGAGAGCTATGAGGGCATGGGGAGGACAAAGCAGAGAAGGAATAAATTCAGAAACAGTCTGAGCCATCCTGTGCCTTCCTCTGTCTTTGACTACAGCCATTGCCATAGAGCAACTGCTGGACACCAGCAGCAGTGAACAGGTTTCCAGCCGGTCCAGTTTATTTGCCTACTGTCCAACACATGATTATTTCATGCAATCTTGAGTAGGATAATAGCTTGTCCCCTGTACATCTGTGATATCCAATTATAAAAGAAAACGTTGTGTATTAAGCAGTGCAGCTTCTGTAATCAGTTAGCTTTGATGATATCTTTAGGAAAAATGTAAAGACCTAAGCAGGGAAAATCAGAGGTACACTTTTCAATATAAGTAAACCCCCAATTTGTATCACATGTTTCAGGAGTCAGTTTTAGTCTAGTAATTAGCTTTGTCATTCTTCTGGTTTTAATATGCATCTACCATCTCACACACAGTACGTATACATTTTTTTAAACATAAATCAAAAAATACATCTCAGTTAGACTTGGGCAACCACTTAATTTTCTCTCAAAATGTCCTGGGAGCATAAGACCTCTTGACTTTACCATCCTTACCTCGGTGCACCTCCAAGGTCTACATACAGTCCTGCATAATTCCCCTGAATTGCAGACATCCCTGGCAGGACTTACATCAGCAAGACAAGATGCTGCAATGTGTACATCAGACTCACAGTGACTACGTGTAAATCAGGGGAAATAAAGGTAAAAACATCAATAATGAAAAATGAGCAATGAAGAGAAAGGCAAGCATAGAGGAATCAGTTGCATGCATAAAATAGACAGCGAATCATTAGAAACTGGGACAGGTTTTATACAGATATATCTATTAGTCTTCTTTGGTTTTATTAAGGCAAATAATTAAGGCTCTAGATACTGTGTAGAAAGAGCTACTTTTTATCTGCAGAGTGCTGGTTTCACATTGCTGCTTTCTGGAAATTCCCCCATCTCTTAGGAAAAAAGTGCTAGTTTTTGTATGAGTTTAGTAATCATGTATGCTGTCATTCCTGTGACTCCAGGAAAGTATTTGTACACACCTGCCTTCTTCGGCACAAGTCCCCCCACAGTGAAAGGATGCCTGGCACTTCATTCCTGGACTGACATATCCAGAGGCAACCAAAGAATTAGCAGAGCATCTTCTTTAGAGATAGAAAGTCAAGGTTCAGAAGGCCTTGACTCAGTGCAGCACTCGAACACGTTTTTGGATGTAAACATGTGTGTGCACTCCTATACTTGTGCAGCAACTGCTTGAGGCCAAACCTATGTTAAGCATGTGCTTAAATTGTATGGAAGACTGTTGGAATCCAGCACATTTCAGCTCTTTGTGGAACAGGATCCACAGTGATTAGAAATTCAGAAAACATTCTCAGTATAACCAGATTCTGACAATTAGATTTTACTTGGACGTAATTTGCTTGGGCACAGGACTACAGTAAGTGGATTTGAAGAGAAACATATCCAAGATGCTTCTTTGTTTTGAATTTTCTGAGAACATGTACCCTACATCTATAAATTTTTCCCTTTATATAAACTTTTCTAAGGAGTGGTAAAGAGATTGTAACCTTCAAACTTAAGGCATGAGACCTCTGCTCCCAGATATGTTCATTAACTTTGAAAAGTCTCTAGAGGGATTGTTGCACTGCTCCTCAAAGTGGCTGATCACTAATGTGGCTTTCACAAGAGGGCCTTGCCCTCAGGTTCCTCGTCACCACGGGCACATTTAAAGTAGTTTAAGATATCTGGAAAGAAGAAATCCAACCAAGGCTGGATTCCCTTCCAGTACATTCGGGTGGGCCAAGGGTTCAATGCATTTGGCTTTGTTGTACTATGGTGTTTCCTAGGAGGAAATGACTCATAGTAAGCAGCTCAGTCAGAAGGTTTGTTCTCCAGCCTGCTACTGAGATGCCTTAAAAGAGCTCACCATTTCACTCTCTTTTTACTTATTTTTAAAGGAACTTAAGTACCTTATAAAATATCTAGTTTAGTGTGTTCATGTTACTGTAGAAACTATTTAGAATGCTAAATGGCTCTCTTCAGAAGAATATATAAACCAAACTCTTATAAATACAAATTATCCTATTTTATGTTAGTATCTCATACATCCATGAGCATTTCCAAGGACATATTTGCACAAGACAGGTCATAATATATTGACTGGTCTGACTTTAAGCTATCATATTCCACACACAGACACAGTCCACGGCTAGGACGAACTGTTCTTGCAAGAACACTTTGGAAAATGCCTACTTGACTGGACAAAAATTACAGTATATGTGCCTAATGTTTTCTTTCCCTCATCTTTGTGATTTTAAATCTGATTTAAGAGATGGGTGAATGCCAAAGAGTCAGTCCTGCCCCAGGTAGACAGCAAAAGGGCCCAGAAGTTTTCCTTTAAGTTTTGTTTCAGATTGGTGTTGGTTTGAAATACAGGTTGTATTAGAACCTGTTCCCCCACAGGCATTTCTCAAAACACATGCAGAGATACAGTGCCTCTCATAAAATGGTACACCTGCAGGACTCAATTCAGATGTGCAAGAAGTCAGTTTTGTGCTATTTATTCAGGGCTATTACATGTTGTAATGAAGTATCTTTCTTCTCTCTCATGCCCACTCCTATTAATATGATTATAAAGTATTTCCTATGAAAGGAATATTGATGATGTTGCACTTCACTGTGGTTCCTGCACTGTCATATTCTGTATGTAAAGGAGAAAATTCCTTTAAAGGTCCTCTAATTCTTCATTTGACTAGGATTTTCAACAACCATAAGAAATAAATGCAAGGTGATACATTATTTTGGCTCACAAAGTAAATTAACACATTGGTAATTTAAAGATTAATTTACATTTTGCCATGAGAAAAAATATGCTGTGGCAATGATAAAATAAAGTAAAAATCTAACTCTGCAAAAAACCCTATTCGAATCTTAGACATGTAACAAATTTCCCAAGATTATTCCCAGTAAATCTTCATAGTTCCCGCCTAAATTTCAGTATTTCAAGAATGTCTCTTTTCTTCTCAAATACACAAGCATTCCAGGTTTTCCCTGGCATCTCTTAAATAACTGCTACATTCCCTTTCCTTCCCCCCTCCTCCCACTTGCCTTTCTACTAGGTTCTCTTCTCTTTTTCCTTCCTTCCCTCTCTTGTTCTCCTGCCTCCAGGACCTCATAGTTACTGCTTCATGCCCAATCGCTTCTATTCAGTCCTGTCTCCTTTTCTCTCTCTCCACTGATAAGGAAAACTTACCAGAATAGGTATTCTCCAAACACTCTTTTCATTTAAATGTGAAGAAGAGTCATTTGAGCCTCTCTCCTAGCAGAGAATTGATCATTTGTCAGTTAAAGAAATTTCTTATCCTTATGTAATTTTGAAAAACTTGAGATTCTATTGTCTTATGTTTGGGTTGTAAAAATAAGCATGTTGCAGGAAACCACAAGTGAAATGGCAGTATTCTGTCTAACACAAGCCACTACCAAATCTTTGAGTGCTTAAATCTCCCATCTATGTTTTTGACAGTAAATTGCTATCTAGTAACTAGTATATCAAAGGAAACAGAGAGTGACCTTTCCCAAAATGGGCAGAAAGGCTGCCTTCCAACCCTGCACTGCTTAACTTTCAGACACGCTTTCCCCAGTGCTGCACACCAATTCCCTCCCTCACTGCTTACATGCATATTCAATGGACCATATGTTTGATCTCGAATATCTCTGGGCATTATGGATCCTATTCATCACGAAGTGGCTTCTACACTCGTGAGCAAAGGGAAAAAAAAAGAAAATCTTTTCAAAGAGCATTCAAGAGTTTTCTGAGAAAGAAATCCTAGTACACAGTGACCTGTACATACCAGGCTGTGGACAGCTTTAAACTAAACCCACATATTTCTGCTGAACACACACACATGGGCATTAAGAAATTCTCATTATTTCACCATAAAGGAGGCCTGTATAGAGATCTCATGAGGGATTTAAGCAGGAATCCAAAGTGGTTTGTGGGGTGACAAGGCAGTCCCATCACCAATCCCGAGTACATGACAAAAGCAGAGGCAGCTCCAAAGCTGATACACCAACTGCCTCGGGACCTGCCACACAACCAGATGCTGTGTTGGGAATTTTTCCCTGACACCATAGCATATGGGCTTTGCATTGCCATTTGAAGAGCATGAGATGGACAGAAACAATCTGGAGAGGGTGGGAAGTGGATGATGCCAGCCTGGTGCTTGTTTTTGCAGTTCGGCTACTAGGTGATGCTTAGATGTTTCATTGGCCTTACATCAAAGGAAAATATTGACCCAAAGGAAGATCTGGAGTAACTGTATAAGTTGCAGTGCAGTTAGTATGGAGATCAATTTATCAATTTGTTTGCTTGTATTTTGTTTTTTTTAAAAACAAAACAAAACCCAACAAAATAAAATAATTTTTTACCCCTGCTTGTTGTCTGAGAAATGCAGGAGCATTTCAGGATTATATTAAGATAGAAACTAGGCCACTGTGTAATGTCAGTTGTTTCTCAAAACTGTGGTACTCCATTTACTTTCTTGTCAAACCAGGGTGAACTAGACTCTACAACTCAGTCACCTACTGCAACCAGTCCCAGCAAAAGCCAAGAGGATTTCAAGTGTGAGTGACTTATAGACTCCAACTTATGGAGCTGGCAGATCCATCCCCCCCTTCTTCATTAAGGACTGACTGGCATTGCACCTCTGCATTGCTTTGTCCAGTTCATGAAGCAAGCACTATACAAGCACTGTACAAAAACCAGTGGGGGTTGGAATTACCAGCGGCAGAAGGTGATGAGACAGGAGGTCCAGAGGAGAGGACCACACGCCAAGGAACTTGTACCAAAGGAAGAACACCAGAGAGCAGGGGAACATATGCACTACAGGAAGGAGATCCAGAAGATTAGGAATGTAAACAGCACTGCAGACTGTTTGGAAAAAGAATATGAATTTTCCTGAGTAAGGAGCAGTGAAGTGGCACAGCACTGCTGAAGGGGATCCTTGAAGGTACCACACATGGGACTTTCAAGATGCCATGTTGACTTTCTTTTGTCCTTTTCAAGACAGCTTGGTCTGATGATTCTTAAAAGTGGTTTGAGCAGTATGAGACTAAACAACGCCCAGCACGACAATTTCCTTCTTCCAATCTTCTTCCAGCTCTTCACCCACCCATCGCCTTCTGTACACACACAACCTCAGTACACGGGTTGACACACCAGCCACTTGTGAGCCACCTATCAAGCACAAAACGCTCTGCTCCAGATGCTCTGCAAACTCTGGGGCTTGGAGAATCGTGACCACCATGTGTGTACTGTCCCAGATCGCTTGCACAGCAAGTGGGGATTCCCCCATCCGCCTGCTTCTGACTGAACTAGCACTATGTGAAAGGAAGGATGGAAGAAAATCATGTTTATGTATCAAATATTCCCAACATCATTTGTACAAAATGCATCTTGCTTTGAATGCAGTGCTTTCTCCTGAAGCCAGTCAAGAAAATGTTGCTTTTTCCTGTCTTGATGGCCCCATGTACCTTCACTATTTGCATCTCTTATTTGTTTGTTTGTTTTCTTTTTTTTTCTGCTGCAAGCAAGAGTTCTTTCAGTGATATTCATGAGTTAGAAAAAAGAAATAAGGAGAGAAAAATAAGTGGAGAGAAGGAATTTAAGTTTTCACCTCATGTGTGCACTTCTTGAACTACAACAATTTTAGTTATGAATCCTAGATAAATGTTTGACCTTTTCATTGTTTCTTCATTTATTGTTCTCTCAGTTCCACTTCCCAGTCCATGTGCTACTGCATCTATTTAGGTAGTTGCTCTTCAGCCTATTTCTTCTTGCTTTGTTGATTTCTAACTCTGCAATCAGATGTTTGTCAAAAGCTCTTACTGCCAGCAGGACTCTGACACAGATTTGGTTGTATGAATGTCCCTTGTCTTCAGTAGGGTGCTTGACTTTAAAAAGGAAAAAGCCTTAGGATGAAAATACATTTTAATTAAACCATGAACAATTCCCATGGCAAGCACAAGGAAAATCCTACCCTAACTCCACAGCAGTGCTTTATAAAAACAGAGAGCATCTTTTCATACCTGTGTCTTTCATGGCAAGAGTCATGAGACATATACAATACCATTTTAAAACTGCACTTATACTTTCACCCTGTGAGTGGCTCTTTGTTATGGGCCTTACAATGGATTAGTTTCATCTTAAAAAAGGAGATAGAAAGATAACTCCTTGAGCATGCTGAATGAGGTACTGTGAGCTTGTTGTGATAAGGACCTGGTATTAGCTGATTGGCATCAAAAATCAGGGATTTATTTATAGCACATCAAGCATGATGATGACATGGATGTAGGTTGTCAAAGGAAGTCAGTTCACAGAGAAAGCTGAATACTTAAGGCCCACATTTTCAGATATGTTTGAGCTGTGAGCTTTCCTGCAAGCTTAGATCAAACCTAGAACAGCTAGAGGTAAGAGCACACAGAGACACAGCCTTTAGGGATTTTTTACATGAAATGCCAGCACCCACTCTACTGAGTGAAAGGGGTGCATTAATAGGAAGGACTCATAATTAATCTGTGATCTGGATCACCTCCATTCCTTCCTCTTTTACTTCCAAACCAAGTCATTGCCATCTGGTTCAGCAGTTTATCCCTAATACAGCCAACACACAGAAGAAACTGCTTACTTGGCTCCTTCTGGACACCTGTCTACAGGTGCATTGCAGAAGATACACAAAACATATAGAAAAAATCCCATTTTATCTGAGAAGGGTTTTATTCATTCTATTATTTTTCTGAGAAGTGTAGAGGAGGAGATGGTAATTTTTCAACTCTAGAAGATGCTTTTTATCTTGTTGCATGGATATTGCATTATAGCATTTTTTCGTGAGAAACACTAATCAAAAATTTCAGAAAGAAAGAATAAAGAATAAATGGAAATTCCTTGCCTAAAACAAGGTATCCCCTGGAAACATCCATATGATTTTTATCATTTTAACTTAGTGTTTGATAACACTTCAGAACCAAGGTGGTATATGCACCTGCCATTCCAATTCCGAGTGTATTTCCTGCATTCTCAGAAATGGGAGAAATAAATTCAGGTGGTTGATCAGAAACAAGAAGGAGTAAGCTTACAGAGAGTTAATATGATCCATTCTGCAAGGTAGCTCTGTCTCATTGTTAAGACAACTCCATTGACCGCATTTGACTTAACCAGAGAGAAATTAACTCCACTAAATTAGAAGTAGTTATAATATTATCAGGTAAAAAATACATATTTTCTTAATATTTGTTGAAGTCTTTAGAGTTTTTTCCTTTAATATTTTTGTTTGTTTGTTTTTGGACACTTACAAAGTAAACTAGGAGATTTGTATATGGTAAGTCCTCGCTGTTCCACGCCTCAGCTTTGCGGCGTGGTTTTGTCCAACCAATAGCAAATGAGATCTATATACTGAACAACTCATGCTGAAGGAGAAGCAGCTGCTCACTGACACTGCACTCTACAGCACACAAATCTTGCACTTTTGCAGAAAGAGAACAAATACTTGCTGAAAATACACATGGAGTTTGATGCTCAAGGGGTATAAGATTAGGTCCAGTGTATTGACTAAGGAAATAGCCTGCAGGCCTTAGGCCAGCCAGGCTGCATGCCAGTGACTTCATTAGGGCCTTTGCTTATGAAAGAGCTGCCTGTTTGGATCCTGGAAACTTGCATCAATACGTCATTTTGTGTGACTAAAGTAAGCAAAATGTGTCCAGAGTGCTGGCCAGTTACGGACCTCAATCTGCCCCCATTTGCAGGCAGTGTCACTCTTAGGAAAACAGGTTTTGATTTGATCTGAGGCTCTTTTCAATAGGACTTTCATCACTGACTTTAACTGACAGAGTTCCTCACACGAAAGGTCCCCATTGTCTCCTGTACCTTCCCATAAAAGACACTGGCAACTGATCTTCACAGAGTCCATGAATCCCAGAGACTGAAGAATCATTGCAAATTTCTTTGCATCCTTATAACCCTCCCTCACCTCTTGGCAGTGGGACATCCATGAAACCACGATGCTAATGACTCCCAGAGTTCCTCTGCTGGGAGAGAAAAAAGGAAGGAACAGGGTGTTGCAGCAGATGCAAACGCTTTGCACTCCTGGCAGTGTAAATCTACATACTTACATTGCAAAATCTTATGAGATGAAACTCCGGTGTTTCAAAGGCAAAAGAACCAGGGAGATTGCAGCAAAAAATCTCCTTCTTAGCTTCAGGGCTCTCCAATACAATCAAGACAGTGACAGTGTCATGTGTGACAGTGACTGGTGGACTTACTAAAACTGCTTCTGGAATTACAAATTTTTGTCAAAGAGCAGACAGAAAGTAAAAAACTTAAGGACTGATACCACAGCTCCCTGAATTAGTACTGCACACAAGTACCTACAGCATTCTCACTGGTGTAAGACAAACCAGGAAATGCAAGAATGTTGAATTTTTTTCTATATGCTAAAAACAAAAAGTATTGTCAAAGGTCTGTCACGAATCATCACCCTGTTGTTTTTTTTGGTTTGGTTTGGTTTTGTTTTGTTTTGGGTTTTTTGTTTGTGTTTTTTGGTTGTTTGTTTTTTTCAGAGACTCCATCTTTTTCTTTCCTATTTGCTTGCTTTCTGAAGTTCACTGAGAATATGTACTTCAGTTGCCTCAAACTAACAACAGAAAACTCTTTGTTAAAGGACGAACTGAAAGTGATTACCCTACTAATGAAAACAGATAGTGAAATTACTTCTGGAGACTTCATCTACAGCTCACAGCACAGGAGGTCTAATGATTTCTGAGAATTCATGAAGTACTTGTGTCACTACAGACATGCTGTTAGTGCCACACACCTATATTTATTACTCTGCTGAATCAATGTGGATTTGATCAGCTTACCCTTGACATCAGCATTTCATAAATTCTTAAGTCATTTCCCCATGATGACCTCACCAAACATGCTCTAAAGTAGCACTAAGCTATTTGAATGCTTCCCATCCTTTTCATTGTGCAACCTTGCTCCTGAAATCTTACTCTTTTTCTTTTCCTGGTCTCCCCTCTCCTCCCCATTCCTTTTAGCTCTGACCCCGTGTGCTAAAGTTCTGAACTAGCTGCAGTTATCAGCCTACCTCTTAGAATACATACGGTCATAGTGAAGGGACAGGACAAATAAAAACCACAAAATCTATTTTTAGCAGATGGGTCCCAATTGTACAAACTTTAGCGGGGGTTATTTCTCTCTGCCCCTCCCTTATTTTTTTCCCTCCCCCCTACCTACCCCCGACTCTCCTCGAGTTCCTGGGTTGCTCTCCCTTCAATCTTGTCAGCTGTAAAATGGGTCTCTTTTTAACCTATAATGGATCAGTGAGATTAAAGGTGAAGTCATGAATTAGTAGCAGTGACAGCCCAGCACGATGGCCCCGGCAGCAGGGGGTCTCCCTTTGTGCTCGTCCACTCTGACCCCCTGTGCCACTCTCCGCCTGTGGGAACCGGACAAGAAGAATGTCGGGGTGGGGCTGGGGGCCGCCAGCCCCAGCCCCTGCGCCCGGCCAGCGCCCCCCAACACATTCTTTCCCTGGAAATATTCTGACATCACCCCGTCATACCTCCTTGCTGGCTCCTTCGTTTACTCCTTTATGCCTTGCCGACAGCGGACAATGGGTCCTGCTGCAGGGTGGGGGAGGAGGGGAGTGGGACATCTTTCCCAGGACAGCTTTTTCAGAAGCTGTGGACCTAAGGCAAGAGTGGTTTTTAAGACTGGGAGATAGGTGAATTTGCTAGGAGTTAGGCTGTGGGGTTTAAGATGTTGCCCTCCATGACAAAAAAAAAAGACCCAAAGTGAAAAGTGTTCAACGATGCAGAAACATTTCTTTGGGGTTTTAAACCTGAATTTATAAAACAAAACCATCCCTTCCACAAACAGCTTGTTCAAAAACTATGTTTTGCCTTGGGAAGTATGTCAAAATTGCTCATTACAACCATTGCAAATGTCTGATGCATTTCCAGTCTCTTCCAAAAACTGTGGTAAGGCAATGCTGGAGACAAATACAAATGTGTGTGGAATACGTGAGAGCAGAGGGACAGCAACACAGTCTTCCTGCAAATGTGAGACAAACTGGTCTTCCTGTTCATGTTCTCTGGGATATATTCTGTCCGTACTGAAATTCAAATTTAGTGTTGCCTTCAGCTGTCTTCTAGGATAAGTAGTTTGACTTTTCCTAGTCCTTCACAATTAATGTGGTAATTAATGAATTATAATGGAATTCCTTATCCTGACTGATTTACCTTGTTGGTGAAAAAAGTTCACACTTCTGAACATATATTTCTGATATGTGTAAAGCTATGCTATTGCACCTACCATCAGACTTATCCCAGCTCATATCAATTCTCTGGGGGATCTAATATATGTGCAGGACCTAGCCAGAAAGGGTAGTCCCAGAAAACACAGTGGATCTTCCCTAGAACACCATAAGAGGATCACTAGAAACAATATCACTGGGCAAGGAGGTGTTTCATTTTTGTGGTATTATAAAATCTGGTGAGAAATGACAATCTCTGTGCCTTGAAGTTCTCCTCAGGAGGCTCCTATGCATATCCCAATAGACTCCGTTGAGATTTAAGTCCCTGAAACAGCACAAAGATATTTTAAGATGCCTAAATTCAAAATTGAGATTCCTGCTTGGAGTCTGTCTAGCCCCAGAGAAACATTAGTGTTTGCAGGATTCTCCTGTTTTGCTCTAGAAGATGCCAAGCAACTCGCTTTTCTGCTCTGAGTGGATTAGTCTGGAAAACAGACACTCCATTAACTTACTTTGCAGATACTCCTGGAATTCACATGAGGAAATTCTTGATCCAGCCTTGGAGAAGAAGGTAAGGGAAGAAAAGCACGTGTTACAGACAGCTCTGTTTTCTTATAGGATCTCATTTTGTCTTTTCTGTGTCTTACTAGCCAAAGAGACTCTTAAAGATGCAGGAATATTTTGCATAAAATTAGTACAAATAAATTAATGAATGTCCCCAGGAATGGACAGGACAGACACCACGAGCCTCTTCATCTCTTGAGGAATGTATACTCACACAATATGTATCTGACTGGAAAGTTCACCCCTGCTTGACATTACCCTGTTGAGCCCCAGCCTACTCCAGCCCACACCACAGGACTGTGCTTGTAGGCATTGCCATGGGAAAGAAACAGCTCAGTGAACTTCAGGAGCAACAGTCCTGTCTCCAGCCCCGAGCAGCAGCAGGCAGCGGCTGGAAGCAGTCACTGCAGTGTGCGGATGGCATGGTCTGACACAGGTTTCTGACTAGAGGAGCTGACAGCAATTCCACACCAGTTTGTGTCAGCTGTGTGGTGTCCAGTTACATTTTATGCAGGTCTGCTGGACCCTTTTCCCAGAACAGGCTCATCCCCACCTGGCATCTACGAGACTGCAATCCATAATGCTACATTCGGAAGACAAAGGGGAGAGTGCGTTGGAGTTGTACCTAACTGGCGAGGGAAGGCTGCAGGATGCACATTGCAAAGTGTCACTTGGCAATATGGCATATGAGGGTTACAGCAAGACACAGTGGAGCCTGGACCAAATGGGATCATCACAAGTTTCCAATTAAATCCCCTTCCATATAATGCCTTCCAAGTCCAGGCCATTTTGGGGGAAGAGTTCAGACCGAATCCAGCAAAAGTCTTAGCAAGTATCTTACCTACCTGGAGTGCCAGACCAGGATCCCTGCGAAATGTAGCCTCTGTTTCTATCCAGGATCCACAGTACTCTTCTATTTCCTTGAAAAATGGGGGATTTAGGTGCAATCTTTCCTCTGTTTGAGAGGAATCAAACTCATGTCTCACTCCTCCTGAAGGCGTAGTCAATGTCTACATAGTTTATGCGCTCAGCAGGAATGGTGGGGACAAGGCAGATTTTACCTCTCAGATCTTTCCCTGAAACATAAGTAAATCTCAGGTATCCACACTAAATCCCTAGGTTGAAGAGTCATATTCCTTCTTTTGGCATGCCACTGAAAGTAAACAGCTGGATGGCCTGTGGCAATGCTCCAGCAAGCAAGCCCCAGTCAGGCAGTAAGCACGCCTTGGGAATAGGGGAGAAAATGTCTTTCCAGGCAGGAGTGGAACCAGAGCCTCCTAAAATCTGGGCAAATGGACTGGACAGTAGATGTCTGTAAAGGGTTGTATAAAGCACTGGCTGTGCCCTGTATGCAAAATTGTGTTCTATTTATTTTTTTTTTTAGAAGAAGTGTTTTAGCCTCCCACGATGAGGGACGTGAGCAAAGGAGTGTGCACAGGCAGGCAGGGCTGACTCACAGGTGGTCAGGGGAAGGTGCCTTGAGGAACACTTCACTCTGATCCTTCCTGGTCATGTCAGGGAGTGCAGGCTGTTTTGGGATCTCCCGCACACTGTGTGGGGATGTAGAGGCATGGCATAAAGCTCAGGACCCTGCCGTCAGGAGGACTGGGGAATGGGAAGGAGTGTCTTCCCTTAAAGGCATAAGAGACCTTTCCTGGAATTTATTCCTCACCCAAAAAGAAGGAGGAAGAATGGCATTAAACTTATGGACTAGTAGTGTTGTCACAAGCCATGATTTGATCTGGTATACTGCATTTCTTCTTAAAGTTTGGTCTCTTAGATTGTCTCCATGTTAAGGAAACAAGAAAGTATGTGTCCCCAGGGTCTGGAGAACGGCTTGGAGACAGCCATCCTTCTAATAGTAATATCAGATAGCAAGCAATAAGTCAATGTTGAAATGTACTTACAAACACTGTTGATTAAAAATAATAACAAAGAATTAATTTTGGTTTAGTTTGTTTTGAGATTTCAGATCCCATCTCAGATTTGGGAGCCCTTAACTAGTATCTGTTGAATAGCAGAGCTTGAGCATCCTCTGACTTCACTACAGCCAGGAACATTTCATGAGTCTCCCCCTTTGAAGCTGGGGGAGGTTCTCCTCAGAACTGGAGAGGCCCGGGCAGGGGTGGAAGGCTTCAGTCGGGAGCTATGGAGAGGGATTAGGGATGAAATCACCTCCCAGGGTCACAGAAGCATCAGACACCTGTATATTTTCCCTGAACAGTTGTTTCTTGTCCCATCTGATCCCACATTCATTCCACAACCCAAACCCACGTCCCAAGTAGCCCTGGAAACTTGAGTCTCCTTCTCAGCTCATTGGCCACCGAAGGGGAGACCCAGAGGGAAACAATCCAGTCCTAAGCCACAGTGATCTCCAACTCCATTTCTATGTGAATCTTCTTCAGGGCTGCACCTCCCTATTCACTGGTGTCAAACCTACAAGAGTGCATGGGCTGGAGCTAGCAGAGAGACTTGGTTCCTTGTTGTGTCTCCTTCCTGCAGCCTCCCTGTGCAGCACTGAATCCATAAAGAGCTCTCCAGTGGGGCTTCTCGCCGGTGTTAAACAGCTTCTCTCCCATGTTCCTACTCTGCTCTCACTGGAGACCAAGACTGTGTGCTTGCCAAAGTGGTTGCCTTCCTTCTTTGCTTGGTTTTGAACAATTTACAGCAACTAGTGAATGCTGAGGATGGAGACCTTTTGCTGATCACTGCATGGAAAACAAGACCATATTCTTGTGTCATCTGCAACCCCAGCAGCAGCTCCTGCTCTGAGGTCCCTTTATGGTTAGTACTGTTACCTGCCCTCTCCTGTCAGCATGGGGGTGGGACACATTGGCAGGGCCAGTGCTCTTCCGTGTCTTCTGCAGGCTACCATGTCCTCCTGTTGCACAAGGAGAAGGTGTGCACATGCACACATCTGTGTGCGCACACATGTGCATGGGCGTGTGTGCGAGCGCAGTCTGTGACATTGCTACTCTCAATCTGTGCTGGGTGGGTCAGGATGGGAGGGGGAATGATTTAGTCCTTCCTCTACTCACTGGTGTGGCAAGGACAGAGACTGTTACCTGCGCTGGATGTGGGGTTAACATGGACTATGTTAATCTCCATTTTACCATTTCCAGTTCCCTGAAAAAGAGGGGGGGGGGGAGAAAAAAAAGCCAATCTGGAACCACTCTGCTGTGTATCCTGTCTTAGAGCTTATAGAAAAGCCATGGTTTATTAGCAGCCTTTTATTGAGTCACTCAAGTAGTTTCTTTCTGGAGGAAGGATTGGATTAAAAGTAATTTAAAATTATCAATGCTTCTCCAGTATTCCATTATCAGTCCGGTCCCTGATATTCAAGAAGAATCCAGCTCTGAAAAAAACTATTTGCCAAAAACAAGGAAAGCCAAATTTTTAATTATTACATCTATGCCATTTCTCATACTGCTCACTTAGAAAACAACACAATGAAACATTTCATTCCCCATTATGAGCTGCTGAGAGAATTCTGGAGATACATTGAAACATCATGCTTTCAGATGATTGCAACTTCTATCAAATACTTCTAAAGACAACCACAAATGTCTCCATTAGAAATACAAAAACATTTTGTGACCAATACTCTTCTAGGAAGGTTCATTATAGTAGCAAAGTCAATTCCAGCTCTGTTTTTTTCAGATATCTACTAAACTGTATTGTGAGAAAAGTATAAAGAATTTTTATTTCCATTAGATTTTTATTTTAATCACCTAAAATCATTCTTATGGAAATGAGAAAGACAAAAAGATTCCCCAGGGACTGAGAAACTTCACTGATTTGCATCATTAACACTGAAAAGAACTTGCCTGGAAATGGCCCCTTCACATTTTCTTTTATTTACATTTCCAGACAAACACAAAATTAATTTCAACAAGAAGGTTTCTTGTAGATTCATATCCCATTTTGATTAGTCTAACCATTAAAACATGAATATATCTTGCTGTGCTTTGATGGACTGATTTAGGCTTTGTTATACCAGAATTTTCTTTTTAATTTTCTTTTAGTTTTTACTTCATTTATAAAGGGTTTGCAACACAGAGGCTCTCAGTGATCACTGACTGTATTAGCATTCATAATTAACACCAGTAATTGTTAAGAAACTTTTGGAACAATTATCATTTACAGCACGGAATGAGAGAAAAGTGGCATTCATTTAACAAAACTCTGCAGTTTCCATTTAACGAGTCTGTCCAAGCATAAGCAAAAATGAAAAACCAGCGAACTCTAAATATATATTTAAATGCAGACAAATTTCTATGACAAAGTAGTTCTTTCAAGACTCGAATCAAAATTTTAAACAGTTTACCTTCTTTGTGTCTTCTGAAGAGTTTTACGTAACAAACTTTCAGTGTCATCACTAATAGCAGTTCATGCCAAGGATTACTTTCTTAAAACTGCTACTCAAGCCTGGTGATTTGCAGTACACTTCTTATTACAGGATACATTATGCAGAAACCCTCTGCTATGTGATGGGACATGGCAACCCTGCTGTGAGAATGCCTATCAGCGCTTCTTTTAAGGCCCTTTCTCAATTGTCAGCAAAGTATTTTTTAAGGTTAAAAGGTGTAAAATTATTCTGAAACGCTTTTCTGACCTGTCGCCTATCACTGCAAAAAGCTATAGTTCATTTTTTTTTCTAAAATTGTATTTTTAAAATGTGATAATACTATAAGAATAAAGCTAGTAAGAAAAAATATAGTTTTCTATGTTTTTCATTATATTTTTTGTAATTTTTTCAGTACACATCAAGATTGTGGGTCCTTTTGTATTTCTGATTTTCTTCATTATGATTCTTTCTTTCCTGTGAGTCAGTCACAATGTGCAATTAATAAGAAACCAGAAATTTTAAAAAAATTCTTTTCATTTATATTTTTGTGGATTTTCAAATGAATTCCTGAATCATAATCTCTAATGTAAAAGTCAAATGCAGGAGGGTCATGGAGCACAATCTCATTTTACTGGTATGTAAAGCTCACAAGATCTGTCATTCTTCAAGTGCTACCTGTACTTTGATTGAAACAACACTGAATATCAGCAGGAAAACTAGAAGAAGGCTTCTATTCTTCAGACTGGTGGCTGGCTTTTATGGCTTTGCAAGCTGCTTAACTCTAGATTTCCCAGGCTACATGCACGATTCAAGGTCAATGATCCTATAGTTTTAAATCCTGTGCACAAGAGGTTACCATCTCCCATTGTCTGTAGCTTAAGATTTTCAACAGCAGCTAGCTATTTATGTGCTGATAAAATGCTAGAAGGTATCTGAAATCACTTTACATTATGTTTCATGAACTGTTCCATAGCAAGATCTTACCAGATTATACTGGAGAGCTCAGCCTTGCAGTAAAGAAGCATCAGACATGAAGGGCCTGATTTTCCCATCTGATACATGATGCATTCATACAATAATGTGAGTTGCAGCTGAAGCCAAGAAGAGAAGTACAAATAAGCTGTGGATTGGAAAACAGATGCTGTGCCATGTTTATGCATTGAATTATGTGGCCTGTAGCAGAACACCAAGGTGATTACATCCAAGACTATGGCATGGCTATAAGAAGCGACAAAAGCAGCAAGAAGGCATCATCATGCTGCACGTAGGTACCTATGAGGATTGTATCACTCCTTTCCAACATGGATTCACTGACTTTTCCTGAAACCCTCCTAAGCTATTAGAGCCTGAATTAAGGTTTTGTTCCTGCATCTTTCAATGCTGTCAGAGATGAGGTGTGCAAGTGGAGCACCTACTGTGTACTTAGCTGACAGTACCAAAAGAGCAAAGATTGCACATACTGCTTCACATGGATTTTGTCATATCTTCTTTATAAATTGGTTGTATCTTACCAGTATAAATTCTCATCTTAACCTGTTTATTAGTGCCTTGATAACCAAACAGGAGAAGGTTGCCATTCTTAAACACATCAATGACTGGACCACATGTTTTTTGACCAGACAAGTGTAGACTGCACTGCTCTCCAATAAGGAGTCTGCACTTCAAGAGGCATGACCTGTCCCAGCATCCCTGTGGACTTTTCTCCCCTTAGCCCTCCGCAGGATAAGAGCAGGGCTTATCTTCACCCAGCTCTTGGGTGGCAGGAGCAAGTGTTTAGGCCTTGGACATGAGGATAGAGAGTGAGTCTTCACAGCATAGCACAAAACACAAGGCAGGGGAGCACACACGCCATGATCCAAGGATGATGATCATCCAGCCATCAGTGCCCAGAGAGGCTTGTAACCTCCAGTACATACAGCCCTAAACCCCTTCCCATGGATGACCGTTTACAGTTACACAAGATGGAGTGATTCTCTCAGACAACAAACCTGTAAATTTCTAAAACTATACTGAAGTATTTAAAATTCTGTATTTAGAAGTCGCTAACAAATACAAAGTGCAAACAAGGTCACTGTTGTCTAGAACTAATCACAAAAGTCTTAATAGTAGACAATTCTAGATGAGAGTGTCACAGGTGCAACAGGATGATTTTTTAAGTTAAGTTAGAGCCTAAAAATAGTCACTCTTTTTTGAAATATATATACACTCAAATCTATCAAATGGAAGAGTTTCTCTTATTCTCTCTCAGTCTTTGTGCCACCATTCTGAATGCAGAACAGCCTTCTCTTATTCAGCCCCTTAAAACCCCACTTCTTCCACAGGGAGAAATTCAAGTAGGTTGTGAAGTGAAACTGATCTTTGACTCTCTCTAGACTCTCCATACTTACAGAAGGTAATTTTGTGTTCATTCTGTGCATTTTCAGTAATGGCCAGTCCTATATTTGAGAAATATTTCAAGAAGCTGATATTGTTCTTCTGAAGTTCCACATTTGATTTCTTGTGCATCCAAACTCCAACTGTGATCTCTGGATAAGTGAGAAATAATAGGCAAGGTTATTGTCTTGATGTCATTTTAACACTATCTTCACACCCCTTTCTATGTAATAGTTTCCATTAAATTACCACAATGGAGACAATAGGGCAGAAGAAACCTAGAAAGTGAGGACACTGAGGATTTTGTTTTTACAATGCTTCAGAGGCACTAGGAAAATATCTGCAAAAGAAGATCTCTATGAAAATTGAAACTATCTTGTAAATTCTTCTTTCAAAGTGCTCACTGAAGCAAATAGTTGGTTTTTGCAGGAAGCCTGGATTGCAGGCACCTGTGGGAAGTGATGCTCCATACTGTGGAATGATTAGGAGGGCCTGTGTTCACCCCTAAGACCCAGAACACGGCTATGGCTGCAATCCCAGATAAACAGAAATCTTGCTGCTAATCACAGTGTCACAGGGCATGGCATTTAATTATTATCAGTTAATGCTAAGGCCATATTTTGGCCTCTAGGTCAGGATTGTGTCCTAATCATAAAAGAGTTCAAAGCATTGCAAGCCAGTGGCATGAGGGCAAGGCTGTTCACCAAAGGTGCAGCTGGAGACCATAAACTAGTTGTGTCAACTTCCCTCATGGATGGTCATGAATACCACTGAGCATGGCCTTTTTGCCCCAGCATCTGCCAGGAATCCTTAGCTTGCAAACATTTCATTGCTTGTTGTGCCCAGTCTGTGATACTGAGTACTTGAGCTCCTTCTTGCTCAACAAAGAGAGAGAGGCTCCAGATTCAGGTAGCATTTTCGAAAGCAAATGGTGGGGAGGAACTGTAACGTGTCTCTGAAGTGTTACCAGTGTAACAGGTGTGAGGAAAAGAAAGCAAGCCAGTGACATTCATTAGTAGAGTGTTCAAGATGGGTACGTGCAACTATTGTTTTTTTAATTCAGAGGTGCAAATAAAATAAATAAATAAATGTTCAAATTGCTTAAGAAATTAACAGGTCTGTTTTAACATCCAACCAATGAATTTCAAGAGGGTAAAATAGTGGAAATATTGGAACAATATAGAGACATTTTTAATTATCTGATTACATACTCCAAACCATCACATTTTTGCATAGTAAAATACATTGCTTTCAACACAGTGTTTCTCATACACACTTAGTATGAATATGTTGTTTTCACTTCTTGCACAGGACAGTAAATTTTTTTAAGTTCTATACAATATGAAATAAAGACAACATTTTTCTTGTACTTTTCCTTCCTTTTGTTCCCCTGGTTTCCCTTTTTCAATGATTTTCATTCTTTTCAAGAGAATACCATATTGCTGGAAATCCAATCTGTGGGGTATTTTTTTATATACTGCACTAGCAAGTCATTAAAACAAAGAAAAGGCAGCAACTTTGTTATCATTGTTTCAAAAAACTTGAACTAAGGCAATGGGCAAAGGGAAAGAAATGTTTTAGCCTGCTTTTAAAACTTCAGTAAGTTTACATATACATGCATATGCATGCAAGCTATATAGATATAAAATACAAAGAAATCAGATGAGGTAATAGCACCCCCTTCTGAGAGTTAGGACCAAAGCTTATGCCCTCAAAGCAGATCAGGAGATTTTTTGTCATGGTGTTACAGCTTTTCAATATGCAGATCCTACTCCATGTTTTTTCCTACTGTGCTAAGCTAGAGAGATGTACATACTATTTACTGGACATTTGTCTGTTCCTTGCTCTGCCACTGCAAGAACTGCTTGGTTACAAGGTAGCAATTATAATTTGGAGCTAGGAAGTCCACCAAAAATTGTTTTCTTCAGCTCACCTGTTCAATTATTCCTTGTATAAAACAGTCCTTGAACTGGCTTCAGCTTTTGTAGTCAGGGGATGGGTGGTGAGGGTATGGAGAACTGATATAGCTCAGCAGAAAAATCCCTTCACTCTTCAATGACTCAGGTTTTCTGAGGGGTGGAAATTCACCTCTTTTGAAATGGGCACAGCCTCCTATTCCCCATCTCCTTTGCCTCCCCTAGTTACAGTTAGGGCAGGAAAAGACCAGGAGCCTGTCTTCCCCTTGCAGCAGAAAGGGCTCAAGAAGCAGAGCCTGAAACAACTGATGGAATTACACCCAGAGTTACTCCAATATCACAAGGGCTATAATAACACTCTTTTAGATCCTTCCTCCAGCAAACATTGGCTTGGTTCCTCCCTTGGCCTGACAAAATGATTACTTACCTACCATAGAAAAGACATTTTTCACACTCTTAGGGAAAAAGATACCAAGATGATTTTCTGCCTTATTTATCCCTTTCCATCAGCAAATTTCCCCTCACTCAATTTCATCTTAATGGGAATATGAAGATTTTTTTCCCCACTTGCTCAACACAACATGGCCTCTGTTACAGGGCATGGTATGGGCAGAGCTCTTGTAACTCAGCAAATAGCAGCCCTATGAACAGCTCTGTCCCACCACACAAGGTTTTAGTGGTACCAAGACATCCAAGCAGCTCACAGCTCACCAGCCCAGAGACAAAAATAAATCATACCCAATAACAGTAATCACACCACAAAACCCTCAGAGAGTAACTGAAGGCCAGGGTGAAGAGTCAAAAAGGGAACATACCAGTGCTTCTCAAATTCCCACTTCTCACTGAGAGCTGATTTGTGGTATTTCTCAGCACACACTCTGGATAAACAGTAGTTTGCGTGGATGGTGCCACAAAACTTCCATAGGGTTTGCAACAAAACAGTTAAGGAAAAAGCAAAGGTTATTTACCTTTTTTTTTTTCCTTTTTTTTTGTTTCATTGCAAAAGAAAGAAATGTGTTTGATGAAAGGTGGTAGACTGTAAGGAAAATTGTGAAGGATCTCTGCAACTTAAAGCACAGAAATCCACATGACATTGAGCTATGTATAATTTACCATGACAAATCAGTGCTCCAGCAGAAAGAGTCACAGCATGTGAATAAAAAAATTAACACAAGCTGAAGATAAGATAGACACCATCCATTTTCTACTTGCAGTGCTAGAAAGAAAAAAAAAAAAAAAAAAAAAAGGAA
>VXAU01001810.1:212874-241295 GCA_013399695.1 Formicarius rufipectus
AAAAGAAAAAGGAAAAGTTAAACCAAACTGATAGAAACAAAATGCAATAATACTGAAGAGGAAAGAAGCTCTTCCAGGATATGTATAAAGAAATGTACCACAGAAATTCAGTATCAGAATATCATATCACCATAAGGAAAATCTTAGAACTGAAAAAATTCTTAAAGTCTACAAAAATTCATGTGATAATGCTGAATGTGATGGAAGAGACTCCAGTACAATTTTTGCAGTCCAAAACCTGTAGCAGACAAGATGCCAAAGTAAGTATGAATAAAGTTATTTGGATAAGAACTTATGAAGTAATTACAGTACATAACAGTGGATATACCTGAAGCCCAAATTACAATGGTACTTGGTTTTGGCTCAACACTCTTACATGTAGGACTTTTGCATGTGAATAAGAGCCACCAATACACCAGGAGAGAGTGCAAAAATGAAGCTGATTTGGGGGTATAAGTTCAAATGGTATCTACATACACGGGATCTTTCAGATCAAGGGTAGAAAGTACCCAAACTAATCCCCAAACTCACAAAAAGACACACATGTGGAACAAGATATTCATAAATTGACACAGAAAATAAATTACAGGAACATAAATGGAAAAATACATGTATTTTTGTTTAGGACTCTTTAAAAATTCAGGTAAAATAAGAGTCAGGGCAAGGGTAGATGTCTTCTCCTGGGAACACAAGGGAGGTTGCAGAGACCCTTGGCCCTGGAAATCCCACCCTGACCAGGATGAGCAAACAAGAGCTCTTCCTCGGTCTTTCCAGGCACTGGCAGCTGTCCCCAGAAGGAAATTGTGTTATTGTGCTTGGAAGGAGAAGTGCACATTCATGGAATGTCATCTCATCTCAGGTATTGTTATTCCTGAGCTGGCACCTTACAGAGTCCAATCAGTTCAAAAGCATTTAAACTTGACTGCCAACCATGTCCCTTGCTCTTCTTCATGACTAACAGCTCCTGCCCAACTCACTCTTTGGCACAGCTGGGCACACCTGACTCTTCAACGCTTGCAGCATCAGATCTGCTTCAGCCACTGTGGCTGCAAGTGGATTACCTGAACACAAGCTGGGAGCTCTCTGTTGCACCAACAAAATGTTTCACAGAATCACCTGTACATAAAAATGGCATCTCAATAGTCACAAAAAGATTCCATTAAAGCAAACAGTGTTATTACTTGAGCTGAGAACAAGAGACAAAACTGTTGTATTACTAATGGTCCATAACATATCTGCCTGGCTGAAAATTTAAGAAAAATGTACTGGATTAGATTTGGATGGGAAATTAAGACAGAACTTTGAAAGCCAACTTAACAGATTCTGTGATGAAATAGGAAGTTATCATGCAAGAAAAGAGATTCTGCAATTTTTCCTTGATACTGTATTTACATTTCTGCATAGTTCTCATAATCCTTTGGAAGACTTGGACGCTTAACAATTCCATTGACTAATTCAAAAATAAAATATCCATTCAGTACCACTAATCTGACTTTTCTACTGTTTTTGTGAAGCAGATTTTGAAGATGCTGACATCTCAAAAGATGCACTTCCTGAAAACCTGAACAAATCACATCAATAGTAATCAGAGTGGAAAGGAGGCAGAGACAAAGGACATGCCTCTCCATAAAGGTTTCTGGGAGTTGGATGCTATATATAAAAGTGTATAGCATACTATGCAAAGAAAATAAAAGTAGGAAACTATTTGATAATTTATAATCCAAGCAGTTATTCTGACCAGCATGGAATTTAAAGTGTTGCGGTAGTCTGCTGACAAGTTGAGGACAAGGTTTGCAGCATCATCAGCTATGGGACAGAACCATGGGTACCTGCCTGGCAGTAAACAAGCGAAGATCAACAAATCTTAGCAAGAAACTGCAACAAATTGTTTCCTTTGTGGGAAAATATTAATATCACCCCAAAAAAATCAAAGGCAAATTCTGCCTCAATAGGTTAAACACTTGCTTTTGAATTCTGAGAGGGAATATAAACATAACATAAACGCAAGTAAAAATCAAGATGCTAAAGTGTCATACAAATGGGGTGCAAATCATCAGAGTGACTGAAAGTGGGACAAAGATCTGTCACCTTGCATGTGACTGTGGTGGTGCAGGAAAACCAGACTCATGGCAAATGCCAACTTAGTGGATGCAAATTGCTGATGGAAATAAGTAATGCAAACTACCATTTCCTATGAGGTTGGAGAGACACAGCCAAATGTAAGCAAGGTTACAGCATCTTAACAAGCCAGTGTCCCCCAGTAGAGACAGAGCAGCTGGTACAGCACCCAAAAGGACACTGAAATGCTCCAGCCTTCAGCAGAAGAGGTCATGCTTGCTGCAGGCTGATGTTCCCAACCAAGAGCTGAAGCAGATGTGTTTTGGATACCATCCAAGGAAGTGATGCAGGAGATCAAACCTCTAGATCCTTCTCCTGCTTGCTACTGGGTGGACAAGTAATGCATTACAACCACATCATCTCTAAAGTGTCTCATTGGACAGACACAAGGGGACACAGAGTCCTCACTGACCAGAAGGAAAGAAAACCCTTGTTTGCAGTGGGATGCTTTCCTGAATCAATGTGTTCCAAGGCTTGGGGGTCCCTTCTTATCCTGCTGATATGCTGTCACCCCAAGCTGAAGCTGCTCAGCAGGATCCCACACCTCTTGATAATCAGTGAACAGAAGCGTGGCACTGAATGGAGGCACAGCATCCTTCCACTGCTGTCAGGGCTCTTGCTTGCTCTAGTCCCTCTGCTCAGCACGACGGCCCATCAACTGCCCACACTGAGAAGAGAAACAACATGAGGCACAAAGGAGCAATGCTAACAGACGCAGGGGGATATGGCAAGGGAGAGGTGAAAGCCCATGAGCAGAGAGGAGCAGGAAGGAAAAATTAGGTTGATGAGCATCTGAATAAAGACTTTATGGGGGGAGAAGGGCAATGTATTTCAGTGCTTGCACTTTTCCCTTTACACAGGCAAAAGCAAAAAGCAGAAATGCAGGGTTTTATACCATTTGTGATGAAATTCAGAAAAGAAACAGAAAGATTCAAAGGCAGAGCTCTGAGAGCTCCCACTCCAGGGCTGCTAGACCAGTAATTTTCAAGCTGTGGTCCATTGTGACTTGTACTGCCAGGCTGTGTTTACCCTGTGACTTAGTGCCAGCAGTACTGCTGGATAAAGCCTTTTAGCAGATCAGCATCAAATCCTATTTTCGAAGACTTAAAACAAAAACAACAAAAAGGTTCATTTAAAAAAATTGCTCTGCACAAAACCTTGCTGTGATACTCTACATCCTGGACAATTCCCCCACCAACTTTTAAATTAGTGTATTTGAGCATTTAAGAAGTCCATTTTGTGTGGATTTTGTAGGCATTGTGAAATATATATGCTTTCAAAGCTTATCAATTTTTTTTCTGGGTAAGAATGTACATCTTGTGCAGGAACATAAAGGAGGCCCACACAATCTAAACAAGGACATGCAAATTGGATGAGTAGCAAATTTGAAACTACCATGGCTTTCCAAAATTCATACTCCACCCTGTTAACATGTTTAAAAAGAAGCACTGTCGAGGCACTGAAGGACACGGTCATGAAGCTCAGTATCAGTCATGCAGAGATCAATACTGGCACAGACAGCCTCTGCTTCTGTACCACTGTGTCAATGATACCTGCTAAGTCTCCATAAACGCCTCTTGTCGCCATGAATAGAAAAGAATATTAAAAAGTTTAGATGGAATGGAAAACCCAGGTCACTCCAGACATTAAAAGGGTAGTGCAAATTCTGGAACAATCCAAGCAAAAAAAAATTTCCTTAAATATCTAAACCAAAAGTTGAAATAATTGGCTTACACTGCAGTTTTACAGGTAAAATGGCAAAGGTCCTTTCCTTTACCTGATGTTCCATTCCATGACCTGTTTATCGGTTTCTTCTCTTTCACTCTATCAAAGTCAATCCTTTGGTTTTATTCTTCTAATTAACCTAGTGTCTTTCTCTGTTTACTCCCTCTTGCTCTTCTTGTCCCACTGATTTTATCCCCTTTATGGCTGGGATATCAGCCTTGGTTTGACCTCCTACCACAGCAACTGCTTTTTCCTCTAGAAAGTCACAAAATGAGTTGATTTGTAAGGTCTGTATTTATTTCTCTTTTAAATCCCTTCCCACCCTCCAACCTCTGCCACATCAGTTACACAAAATGAACTAGTGTAAAATAGTAGGGATAAAGGGCACTTGATAAACTGAAACTAGACAAATAAAAGTGTGCCAGAAGGTACATTGCTGGCTTCTGTTTCCTACCATTTACAACCCACTTCTCAGAGCAAATACAGTGCTTCATCCAGTCCCACAGTACTCGGGCAAGGGTAGTGCAGCAAATACACCAGTAAAGGCCACTTAAATCACCCAGCCCAGAGGCTACTGATGAGCATATGGTCGTGCTATGCAATGCTCAGTTTTTTATGACAAAGCACAGTCAAGGGGTAATTTACTTACCTCTTCTCAAAGGCCAACAGCACAGTGTCCTGAAGCACCAACTTGCATCAGAGAGAGGAGCATCCAGTGAACAGAAGGCATAATTTCTTTAAACTCAGATGTATGCCTTGAGAACACCAGATCCCATAAGACACATCAGAAAGCTAAAGAAGCCTGACTTCAAGCAAACCAGCTACTTACCTCTAGAATTAAAAACCGTGACACAAAGACAGCAACAACAATTGATTTCTTATATCCATGATTGGTGGCTACATTCAGTTAACTTGGATGCATGCTGGGGTAGCAGAGTACATGCAAGTAGTAGGGTACTGAAAAATTCTGCAAGAATATTTTAACTGAGAGGGCAACAGCAAAAGTCGAGGTATGAATATTTTTGCCCCATTACTGCTTTTTAGATTTCCCTGCTCCAGATGCCTTTGTCTTTTCTGCAATCTCTCCTAAACAAAGAAACAAAGCAGGTGTGTGAGAGGGTACATACCCAAGAACCCTTAGCAAAATCTTAATAAAATTCCAGGAATACAACTTCAGTAGACAAGAGAGCTCTGTTCTCCCCAGCTGTGGTAGTCACCCTTCTGAACCTGCATTTCTTGCCTGGAGCAGCAGTCACTTTGCTATCTGTCCAGCCAGCATCCTTTTGTTGATCAGTGAAGTTTAGGCACTGCAGATGTGATAAGAATAAAAACATTTAAGCAATCAGTTAATCTAACAAATATGTTAAATATAGTGAGACAATGCCCACTGCTTTCATTGGCACCAGACATAAATCTCAGAGAAAATTGCACAGATGCAATCAGAGTTGAACACAAGAAGTGTTTGGCACATTTGAGCTCTGCTACCCTGAAGATAAGACTTGAAAAAAGGACAGACTGCCTATCAATACCTTCACAGAGCACACCCTTTTGAGTTCTATAAATACATTACATTCTCACCACAATACTCTTTTTTCCCCCCAGGACTGTCTTTAAACATACATGTCCTCATTTCTAACCTGAAATTTTTTTTAACATCCTTCTGATAACTTTCCCCAGCTTTGAATTACTAGTGAGCTACTTAATTGTAGCTAACATTTCCCAACATTAGTCAAAAGTCTCTGCCAATACAGAAAGCTATTTATAATATAAGTACTTTTAATAAAATATTTATACTAAGGCAGTTGTCAGCTGTTAAAAGGTGCCCCTCACAGTCAAGTCTTATTAATGAAAGGTGGGAAACAACTTCCTGGAAGAGACTGTTCTGAGATTTGCAATTAAAGCAAAGCTGTTTCACACTCTAATGGCTGAGTGTTGTCTCCAAATTGAACACAATGACTCTTCAGGGAATAGTTGAATTTTCCAGGCTATTTGTTTAGTTAGAAACTCTCCTAAATTTTACAGAGATTTTTTAAAAATAACTTTTTGAGAACAGACCTTGTTTTTCACCTCCAATTTTTATGTTGCTCTCATAAGAAACTATTTTTCAACCTTTAGAATTAAGCAAGTATATTCTTCTCTCATTCAAGGTAAGAGTGAGAGATTTTCTTAAATAAGTTAATTCAAGTTAATTTTTAATGTGCCTTAGGTAAATCCTATTCACCATCCCTGTGTGCCTTCCTATTCAGAATTCATTTTGCCCTGATTTGAAACACTTATAAACCATCACAGCAGGAAATAAATGAAACTAAGAACTAAGACCATTTTAATTTTGAATGAGAATGCACACAGAAGAGTTTTAAGATGATTTCGCTAATTCACTTCAATTTCATACCTCTGATAATTCAAAAGATGTCTTCTGAGTGATCACAAGAAGATTATTCTTAGATTATTAAAAAATACACAACTGTTATTATCAGTTCAGAGTTAAGTGGACAATCCAGTAGCCCTAAGACAAGGTGGGAGGTTTCAACTTCTCTTACAGCACTAGAAACAGAACATTGTTAGAAGCCAAAGGTCTTTTAATATTTGAATTGTTACAGCCACAGGATGCCAAGGAGCCACCGACGAAAACTCCAAGCCTGCCTGAGTTCCAAGAGGTGTTTGGGCAATGCTCTCAGGCACATGATGTGATTCTTGGGGTTGTCCTGTGCCAGACCAGAGGCTGGACTCAGTGATCCCTTTAGGTCCCTACCAATTCAGGATACTCTGTGATTCACTGGCAATTGCCTGATACAAACGTATTATGCTTTTTTGCTTTGGCTGCACTGCTATCTAAATATCACTTTATAAAGTGTTGCATAAATTGATCTGTCGAGACTGGCAGTCTTTGTTGGTTTTAACCTGCTTAAAAATAATTTTAGAGGGTAAGGAAAATGCTCCAGCTCTTTTCTCTTGTGTTGAACCCAGGACTATCTCCCATTTCCTGCATTTAGCTGTGCACTCCAGCTGTGTGTGAATCCAGGACAGGGTGAGAATCTGGCTTACAGCATCCCCTATAGTAAATTCCTCACTTCAGTTCTTTCAACTTCATGGACAAAACCTAGGACTCACAGACTGGAAAGAGCTGCGCCACATATCAGCACAATCCAGATAATCAAGGCACCAGAGACAAGGGTATGATACAGAATTATTGAGTCAAAGTCATGGACACCACCACAGGTAAGCTGCAGAAGGACTTACCTGATTCTGATTCACACCAACTCCAGATTCCACAAAAGACCAAGGCCCCACACATGATAGAGCATGTTTATAAAAATCTTTCTCAGCAGGTGGACAAAGGGAGCCACTCTTTCCATAATGATATGACTGGCAGAGATGGCAGGGATGAGAGATATTGCTAAAACCCTCTAGGCCAATAACAAAGTAGGCATACAGTGACCCCCTGGAACCAAAACATTGACATCACCCTGATCAGAGACAAGGGGAAGATTACTGTGGCACTGCTGACTAGGCCTGAGGTAGACAGTTTTTCACCTCAGAGTCTGGAAGAACTTGACAGAGCTTGGGAAAGCAGATATGCATGAGTGAATATGAATATTGTGCCCATGTGCCACACTTGGAAGTATGAACTGACTCTGCCATTAAGATACAGGTTTACATGGACCTGCAGTTACACGGCAATAGCTCTGGTGAGGTTGTGGAGGCTCAGGACCATTTCAGGAAGGGATTATTTTCTATTGAACTGATCTGTTTTGAGAACAAAAACCTCATGTTGATACGGACATCCCTGCCTGCTGTTGACAGGCTTCATGAGTGGGTTATACATACACCTGTGAGATGATTACTGGCATCACAGCCTTCACCTCCAAATACCTTGTGTGAAATCATAGTCAGGGGTCAATTACTTGGCCACTTTTGAAGGCCTAGTCAATGTAACAGTGTGGAAAACACACCACCTGAACGTCCCAGGCTCAGAGTTAACTCCAAGTCACTGGCTGGAGTTTGGTGTGAGACCTTCAGAGATGCCACATGCTGCCCTGCTTCACAGTTTAGCCCTGGCTCAGTATAAAATAATTTGTTCAGTTTCCAGAGTTACACTGCCCTTCATTAAACCTAAAGAACTACCTCAAAAGAAAGAAGGCTCCTACTCTAATCCTCGCTTGCACAGCAGTGAAAAGATTGTTACAACTGATCCCCCAAGGCCAGAAAGAGTATTCTTTTCCCTTGGTTAAATGAAATTTTGAAACTAGACAGAAATTTCTCCAAAGTTTGGTGCACACTGTGAAAAATAGATTCCAGGGATTTCAAATCACTTATAGGCAGGCGGGCTCAAAGTCAATCAGAATATAAGATAGATTTAAAATTATCAACAAGCCAGCACATCTACATTGACAAGTTCCACCATACTGAAGGCTACAAAACTATTTGGTTGAAGGTTGTATTTGTCTAGAGTACCACTAACATCTAAATATTGTCCTTCAGTTTAACATTCCTGAAGCCTGCAAGGCCAGCAGTGCAGAAGTGTAGAAAATTGATGTTAAGGGATTTTAGCCTATCCCCACAACAATTTTTCTCTCAAGTTTTGCCAGGTTTAGAAAGGCATTGAAACTTGGGGCAAGCATAGTTCTGAATAAAATGAAGGCAGTCTGAAACTTTTGGGGACTTACTACCGCTTACTTAGATTTTTCCATCAAATTTCAACCACGCTGGATAAAATGGCATGTGGTCCTGAACCCCTGGATGTAATCTCTTTGAAATCTGTAAGCAATATGACAAATAGGAGATTGGGTATGCCTAGCATGTACAATTGCACACAAGTTTTTGTAAGCAGACTCAAAGAGGAAAGTTCACATAATAATTAAAGAGAAAACAGGGTAGCTGGGAAGATTCCAAACACCACGTCTTAGTTACTTAATCACCCTGCAAACACATTTCAGATTATTCGGTTTTTATTAGTTTCATGCTAAAATGCAAATCACATACTATAGTTTTAATGAAACAATAAAATAGAAAATAATTTTTGGCATAAAGATCTACTAAATAGATTTTGCCCCCATCAAATTAGCTTGTCTGTTACATCCTCTGCTCAGTTTTAGTTCCTTCTCTACATTGCAGTTCTTTTGGTAGAACGCCAAAGCCTGTCAATTAACAGTAAGCCTATCCCTTATGAACAGAAGCAGGGACTGTGATCATGTTCAGCTAAGATCAAGGATTAGTAAATCAGCATGGCACCAGATTGCAGGCACTATTTAAACCCCACAGGCCTACAAGCCCATGCAGCAATATTATATTCCAGCTGGATGTGGAGAACAAAATGTCATAGTTACAGAGGAACTCACTTTTTACCTTTCCTATGAAGGCAATTACAAGTCAACTTAAAATGAGCCCTGATTTAATCATATTGGCTCTCTCAAATGCCAGTTAGCAAACATTCCCATGCTGCCACCACTGGTATCTTATCAAGGACTTTCCATCAAATTAAACATATTTCATTACACCTACTATAAATTATAGAAGACTGGGTTTTCTACAAGCAAACCAAATGTTGCACCAAAGCTGGCACAAAGGTTTCTTTTTAGAGCTTGAAGAACTGTAGTGCTATCTCAGCCCTTGCCAGGTACACGGGGTTATTTCTGTTGTTTGCTGCAGAATCAGGCACACTACACGTGTACACATTTAGTTTCCTTAATAAATAGTTTGAGTTCAGGGTTTTCCCAGAAAATGGCCATTGAGTACAGTGTTCCCTATAGTCATTCTTTTCCTTGGGGGTTTTTTTCTTTCTTTCTTAAAAAAGGGTTAGGTTTCTTTTATCCCAGATCAAGTGACAAGAGAAGGAACTGAGATGTTTACTGCCAGGTAAAATACAAAGTCATGGAGGTCCAGGGGAATCTCATTCCACAACCCTAATGCCACGTTGAAAACAAATGATACTATCAGAAAATGATCACAGAAAGCAAGCCTTACTCAAAGAAAAACAGATTTTATTAATCTCTCTTCGAAATGACCTGAAGCAAAGTCAAAGAACAACGAGGGAGGGTAACCTGCCTTGCTGCCCCTACCAAAAACCCTCAGACGGAGCAATGCCTCGTGCACTGCCACACTGCGAGTGTCACTGTAGAGATAGGTCTGTGACCACAGAAGGTCCACGGGCCTTTAGGCAGAGGTTTGGCATTAACACTGCCTCCCTTGCTGAGCAATAATCTGTGGTATCTGAAAATTAAAACAGAAGAAGGGTAGTGCTCTTATTTTCAGCCTTGGTGCCTTTGACTTCTTTTTCTCTGACTATCATCACGTAAGGAGGGAGTGAGACCACCAGCTGACAGGTCCTAATCTACTGCCCAAAAGGTGTCTGGTGAACTGAACTGCAGCCGTTTCACAGTAGGCACGTTGGCTATTTCTGTGCTATGGGACTCCAGAATATGTGTCAAGTCTTGGGCCTGTGGGCTTCTGCAGCTACTTTCCTGCTCCATACTGGGATGAGAGCCGGACAGCAGACAGCATCTCTCCTCTCCCTCTTCTCCAGTGTCCTGGTGAAAGGCAGATATACACTCAGGAGTGCCTCATGGCACTGCCCAACCAGCTGTCATTTGGCATCAGCAGAGGACCGACCACATGTAAGGGATGTGTTCTGCATGCATTTCCACTTTTGTCTGGTATTCATCTCTCCTACCCGTATAGATTTGTTAGTTAATTGTCTGTCCCTGAGCTAACCTCCACTGGATGCTTTTGTAATCAGGAAAGAGAAAGAAGCATTTTGAAGGTATGATTCATGCCACCTTAAAGCAGATGCCAAAAATAGGGTCAAATTAATATAAAGGCAGCCTAGGGATGTGAGTACACATAAACATTTATTCTGCAGATATCTAAAGACAGCAGATATGAGTGTCAGCCTTTGTGACTCAGCAGCGTGGACCCCCTTGCTGAACACCTGGAGTTTATTAGGATGAAAGTGATAGAAAGTCATTGTCCTGTTAAGGACAACAATTAATCCGACACTTCAAATAGTATCTACTTAATGTCATTTATTTACTTCCACATTGCACCCAGACCCTGAAACACAGGACAGATCTTGCAGATTTCTGCAATTCACTGCAAGACATCTTAACAAGACCCAGCTGGTTTTGACCTCTTTGACAAGTATACCACTAAAAACGATTTCTTAACAAATCAGGTTTCCTCCTTCCTCGAAGTACTCTGATTCAGAAATCCCTCTTGCTCAAGACTTCCCTGTGGGTAACATGACTATAAGCACGGATATTAAGCATCATGTCATCTTTTTGCACATCTGCTGCACTGTGTAAAGGAATTTCTTTTCTTTAAATACTGATCAGAGGGAATGCTGTAAACCACTAAATCTCTTTATTAAATGCATTTTAAATTATGTTACCAGTGATCCTTAGTGGAAGAGCCATTGAAATCCCTATGCACAGCAGTGTTTTTTCCACTGACATGTCTAAAAAGAGACTTTCTTCTGTTCCCAGTGCTGTAGGCACAAACTTCTTACTTATAAATATGACTTTTAGTGTAAGTTTAAGTCCAAGCAGACTAGGAACAAATAGTATATTCTTGAGTACTTTGCTGAAAATGTCACTTGAATCATGACTGCAAGTACTGAGTTTTGTTTAAGAGAATTGTGTCCCATATCTGTCACGACAGAAGAATGTTCCTAAAAATCAGGATTTTTAATTTCACTAATACCTGAAGCTTATTAAAGAGAAAAGGCTTGCTACCCAAATTAATTATTTCTAGTGCCCCTTTAATTTGTGCTTGGAAGAAAAAGAATATTTTGTCTCACTGGATGTTTAAGCTACATAACTGTTCAGATGGACAGTTATTGGCTTGCCTGGTGTCTGATGGTCTCTGAACAGCTAAGTAAGAGAAAGGAAATGAACAGGCTGCATAAGTTCTGATTGTGAAACAATTGCTTTATGGAAGTGTTACCATGCCAAGTGAAAATAGAAGAACTGAATGCAATTTGGCATTGCTAGAACTTGTTAGTGCTTTTTCTTCTCTTAGCAGAATCCTCCTGTGATAGGATTTGGTTGTGAGGAATCTCCTAGAGCAATGCTGTACCAAGTCCATAAGGAGTTTCAAAGCCCATCTGAAAAGAGGGAGGAGAGATGGCAAAGGGAATGGAGATCTACAGGAAAAACACAACAAAGTCTGGTGTAGCTTTCCCAGTTCGCCTTAAAGCCAAGATGTACATGCCAAAAGCTCCTCTGTGTCCTTGAATTCTCAAACTATGAGGAAAATGTACACAACTCTTTTTTCTACCCCAACCCTGCAGAAAAACTTTTCTATTGCTGAATCCTATTTATGTACCTCAGTAGAAGATATAAAACATGCTTAGAAAAGTACCCAGTACAAAATACAAGGGTGTTTTCAGCAGGAATTTATCATTAGATTTATTAATCAGGGGATGAAATAATAAATACTCACGAACACTATCAGCTGATGGGTAGTGTTTTAGTCAAATAGCAAAGCTACTAACAAGCAGTACTACAGTTTCATAACATAAGCTTTTACTCAAATAAAAGATCCCCACAGGTTTTAGGTTTTTTTCCTGCCGATCTTTTGCTGAGCTTATCAAGCTGAGCAGTCATGGAATCAATCTCACTGAGGAGCTGCAATTTCTCCCCAATTCATGAAGCTTAAAATCAGGGCTTTGGCAGCAGCCCTCCCACCCACCCACAGCTTTCATGGATACAGATATAATGTAATTTTATTTTTATCCTGTATGATTTTACATGGAAACTCAGAAATACATTTGCAGCGTCACATAGCATCTATGAAAGCAGCAGGAAAGCAAATTCTGAATTTGCAAGTTAGGACTGAGCTTTTGAGTACTCCAGTCACCCGTATCTTCTAGGGGGCAGTGAGAAGACAGAAAACACCTCTTTCCTTGCAGGTAGATAACAAAATGGTTAGCTCTACCCTCTAGTCTGTTATTGATTCCCCCATCTCTATGGACTATTTATACAGTCATAAAACACAGATCTGCTGGAATCCTGGTTGTAATCCTACCCTCTATGCCCAAGCAAGCTCAAAAATCAAAGTTCCTTTTTAATGGATGTCTGTGTAACATGTTTTTTAATACCTCCAATAATAACAACGTCTCTCAATGCTATTCCAGCACTTTTGCATCCAGAATTGGAAGGTTTTTTCTGTGTCAGACCTGAATTTGTGTTTGATGCAGTGTAAGTCCATTGTTTCTCTCCCATTCAGCTTAGACAAGAAGAACTGTTTAGTCCATCCCTGCAGTAGCCTTTCGTGTCACTCCTCGGTATTCGCTCCACTAGAACAAGCAGACCTGAGATCCACACTTTCTGGAGTTCTGATAATTTTCACTTTTCCCCCTCCAATTACTCTTCCCAAAATGTGACACCTCTGACTGGACATGGTATTTCATAGCAGGCCTTGTTAAGCAGAAGAGAAGAGCTGGACACATGTGCTGTAGTACTATTTATATACTCAGTCTTTTCAGTTTATCTCCAATTTGCCAAGAACATCTGAATTCTATCCCTGGACCAGCATGCCAGCATCCCCTCTCAAGTTTTGCTTATTTGGAAATGTACTGAATGCAGTTGCTAGGCTATCATTTAGGCTGCTGATGAAAACTGACCCAGATTGTGGACACTCTGCTGCTCTTTTGCAGTGTAGTGAAACATGTCAATTCTTGGTGGGGAAACACAGAAAGTATTTTTTTTTATGAGTATGCATGTTTTGATGCTGTTGTTTGTAAAGGGATTACCTCCAGCAGACCTGCATTTTTTGTGTTCCAAGAACTTTATAAAACTGCAATACATACATATTTGAAAGCTGGGGTTGTTTTATAGAGTTGTTTCATTTTTGTTCCCCTGGTTTGTTTCACTTTGTTTCTCAGCACATAATGAGCATGGCCAAGGGAAATGGTCACCAAAGTCAAAGAATAGAGGGACTTCTTACAAAACACTTGAAAATTACCTGTTAAAACTAATGCTTTGTTGGTAAATATGTTCAAGGCAAGGAATAAGCAACTTATTCTGCAAGGATACTCTGTCCCTCCAATAGCTGGGCTAAAGAGAAAATACTACTAAAAAAAATGAAAGAAACCACATTATTTTTCTGCAAACTCTAAGAGAAAATAATTCTCTAATAATTCAAATAGCTGCATAGAAAGAAGCCTGCCATAACAAAATTATTTGTAGGGCAAATAGGCATTTGAATAAATTTGTGTTAGGTTTGAATGTAGGGTTGGGATTTAAACACATTTGGGGCTTAAATACAGAGCATTAGCAAACATTTACTTAAGACATTCCACTGATCATCTCAATTCATTATTCCATTGTCTTCTCCAACATAGTTAAATCAAATGCCCCTAGAAAAGAGTAGAGGAGATTGTGGTGAGTTCTTCTCTGAAATGGACACTAAGATATTGAGACAGGTGCATAAAGACAGATTTTTTTTTTTTTACCATGACTATGACACAAAATTTTTCCTGCAGTCCTTTCCTTTAACTGTACATCTAAAAAGGCTATGAACAGAATCTCCTCCTAACAGAATGCACAACCATGCTGTTGACTGACCTCACACCACAGCTGAATCCCAGGACCTGTACTTGTGTTATCACACTCCTAAGCTCACTGGTTTTCACTGTGAAACAACATCCAGGTACAGCATAAGGGGACAATTGCCTCTGGAGACTGCCCTCAGCAGACAGGCTGGGTGACACTGCAGCAACCTACCTGCTTCTCTGACACAGCATCAGCCTCCTCACCCAGCCCTGCAAACCCTCACACCACACTGTCACAGACTGGGTTTTGTGCTGCAAAACCACTACTCTGGGGCAGTGTGGCACAGCCCTCCCATCACTTCTGAAGTCTGGAACTGAAGGAACACAAGAAAAACAATAATTATGTCTAAAGGGGCACCACATGGGACCCAGAGACCTGCCACATGTGGATATGTCTTGGCTGCTTTAAAGAAGAGCAGCTCTGAGCAGTGGGTTAAGACTTAGGCAGACAGTTTTGATGACCTGGAGAAGGGAAGTCTCTCAGTTTACATGTAGAGAGCTGACCTAGACTTCACTTTTCTCTGGAGGCTGGGTTTTAGACATTTAGGGCATTATTTTAAGAATATTGCCTCTTTGCAAGCAAAAAGGTAAGTTTAAAGTGGGTGAGTAGATTAGGTGGATTGTCAAGGACTTGCCTAGAGCAGTGTCACGTTCTGGGTCCCCTGGTTACAGCCAAAAGTGTGCCATTTGCACATTGTCCTGAATTAGGTAAAGGAGTGTTTGAGATCTAAATGTACTCCTGAATGAAGTAGGATTTATCCTAAGAAAGATTTAACAACAGTCTTAATATGTAGAGTATTATTATAAATACTCCCTTTTATTGACACGTTCCCCACACATATTTATTGATATATGTTCTGTGAAGGCTGAAGAAGAGAACACTGGAATTATATGGCAGCAGGAAAAAGTGAGGTTAGGAATGACAGAAGACACTGTAGCAGGAGAAAGAAGTTAGACAGATTGTCAGAGTCAAAAATGGTCCAGCATCAGGTTGCTTAAGAATAAATTGTGTGAGACTTCCAAAGTAAGTTGAGCGTGTAGATGATTTTGCCTTTGGAAGATCTAGCTCAGCCCACAAGATCACATCCATGACTCTACTGAAGGTTTCATGTGTGTTGCTGTGGGTGTACCCTAAGCAGGATAGAGAAGTGAGTATCACTGATTAAACAAGGGGCCACTCAGCAGCATCTCATTGCACAAGGCAAGAAGCTTTCTGTAAAAACAGGCAAAAGTTCCTTAGGGAGCTCTAATCTGTGAGAAGCTAACAAGACTGGCAAAAATTCAGGTGCTTTAAACAGCCAACCTGAGAAACAAGCAAGACAAGTTAAAGGTAAACATGCTTAGCTGCTGGAATGCATCCAAAGAAGAGCAATGAAGCTAGTGAAGGTTCTAGAGAACAAGTCTTATGAGAAATGGCTGAGGTAACTAAGATTGTTTGCAGTAGCTACTTTTAAGGAAGAATATAAATAATATTAGGAGTGTATACTGTAATTATTACAAGAACTTCTCTAGCACTATTTCTACTATTATGACAAAGATCACAAATAACTAGGGGCCTAAAGATTCCTCACATTCCAGCTAAACCCTGAACTTTTTCTGTTCAAAATCCTCACTGAATTTTCTTAGCAAAACAGTTAAAACCTACACAAAAGCAAAGCATCTGTCCCCACTCTGCCTGGGAGCACAGGGCTCCTGGGGCTGCACATGTAGTCAAACTTGCATTCACAAAAACAACTACAAAGCTCATGCTAACCTGGATATGCTTGCACCCTCATGGTCCTTAATTATGTCATCACAAAGTCCCCCAACATCAAATAATATAGATTTTGTCCACAAAGTTTGGCACATGGATGTTTTGAAACAGTCTTTAGTCTAACCCGATTACTTCAATTTACGTGTCAGAATCTTTATTGCGGTAATTGCTCTTCTCTCAAACATTCACATGAACAAACTGATCAGCCTTGATGCGCTGTGTACTTACTAAAAGGAAAACGCTGTTTTCTTTTGGAGATGGTCCTTCAGAAATGCAAGCATGTAGACTCGTCTTTTGATGAGCTGAGTGTCTTGTTTGTGACTGTATGTCCTACATAAATTGCACCTGCTTTGTGTTTTTCCTGTGCCCAATCCTCAGGCCCTTTTAAGGTTTGTATTTACTGCTCAATGTATTAGATCTCTTTTCCTTCTCTGTTTTCTTTTCTCCTCCTCACCGCTCATCTCCTTCCTTCTTTCCTTTTTTTCTTTCTCATTTGCCTTATTGATAGGAATCTGCACTCCTTTATTGTTGGTTTGTAAGTCAACAGTGTCTCAAAGACATTGAGGCGTTGGAGTGTGTCCAGAGAAGGGCAACAGAAATGGTGGAGGCTCTGGAGCACAAGTCCTGTGAGTTGGGGGTGTTTAGCCTGGAGAACAGGAGGCTCAGGGGAGACTATCTCTTTTTATAACTACCTGAAAAGAGACTGTGATAATAAGGTGGGTGTTGGTCTCAACTCTCGAGAAACAAGCAATAGGATGAGAGGAAATGGCTTCAAGTTGCACCAGAGGAGGTTTAGATTGCATACTAGTAAAAATTTCCTCACTGAAAGGGTTGTCAAGCATTGGAACATGCTGACCAGGGAAGTAGTGGAGTCACTATCCCTGGAAGTAGAGGTATTGAAAAGACGTGTAAATGTGGTACCTGGGGACATGGTTTAATTGTGGACTTGGAAATGCTGGATTAATTGTCGGACTTGATGATCTTAAATATCTTTTCCAACCAAAATGATTCTGTGATTCAATAAGTCAGTAAGAATAATTTGAAAAATCAATTCCCAGAAAAATACTTGGAATGTTATTTTTTACATTTTAATAAGCACAAACACAGAAATAATAGTTAAAGCAGATATTCATCCTTCAGTGAGCTCCTAAAGGTCTCTCTTTAAACATACTTTTAACAAAAATCAGTACTTAATAATTTCTCACTGTGGACAGAAGGAATTGAACACTTCCAAAGCCTTGCACTGGGTGGTGCCAAGGCAGAGCAGTACCCAGCTTTTCTAACAAAAAAATTTAAAAATTCAGCTTGTTTTCCTTTCACCCACTGGTGTTTAGCATAAACAAAGAAGTACAATAATCACTATTATTCAAGGTAAAAACAGAACTACCTTTTCTAATGCACCCTTTTTTTATTCTTCAGGGAACAAGCACATTGCATGTGTGTGTGCACCTGCCTGCACATGCCACATAACTGGGAAGGGGGTAAGTTAGCATGCAGAATGATGCAATTACTCATTCTTGAATAGAAGGATAATTACTGTCACAGAAACCCACATAACTTGCAGATCTTTTTGTTCCTTTTAAGATGATAAATACAGTATTTTCCATTTTCTAACAGAATGCATCCTTTTCCTCCTGATTCCCCTTCCCCCAGCTTAAGGTGAATTACATACATTTCCAATGAATAACAATGGATATGTGTTCCCATCTAGGAAAAGTGTATTTAGATTTTTTAAAAAATAAAAGTAATTCCATGTCTCTGGAGTCACTATGGTGAGTCACTATTGGTTAAGAAATTGGGCTGTCATCTGTAAAAAAATTCCTTCAAGTTTGACTTTCAACAGAATATCTAGAAGAGGATGTGGGAAAAGAGGCAGGAGCAGAAAAATACACAGTGATCAACCACAGGTTAAGACTTCTAAAATTCACACTGTGAACCTCATGTTCAAGAGCAATAGTAGTCTATGTGTGACCTGCTGACAGTCAGTGACAGAGCATAATTTGGGTGCAGATAGTAAGCCAAGCAGTGAGAGACACTCCAGCAGCCAGGAGCTCACAGCTTCTGTCAGATGGATAGGTGCCCTCTTTCTTTCCTCTATCCAGAGAGGCGTTTGGAAATGGAGAGAATTGTCACTACGTGATTAGATGTCTGTTTAAATGGACCACAACTTGCTAGACATTCTCCTAAATAGCTTGATTCAAAGAATTTTTAAGCCCTTTTGCCAACACCTAGGCAAGGAGTGGCACTTCTGCTAGGTTTAAACTTATATGTATATATATATATATTTAAAACTACCTGAATGTAGGACATTAGAGCAACAGAAGTAGAACAGATACTGGGAACTGCTTTAATGGGGCTTCTTAAGAGCTGCTGACAGAACCAGCCTGCACTTCGTTAGTAACAGTGGCATTGCAGAGAAAATTCCAAGGACCCCATGAGAGAAAGGAGCTGACAGACATCTCTGTGTCTCTGAACCACAGTAGTTTAGGTACCATCTATTCTTACACCTTCTAAAGAAAAAAGGATTGAGACCATTCCTCCATAGCAAATCCTTGCTCAAGTTATGCTCACATTGCAGTTATCTTGAACCTGGCTGGGTTTCAATGGCTGTATAACTGTGACAGAATGCCACTAATAGAACTGATTTTAGTTTATTTGCTGAGATTTTTCTTCCATCTGTGACCCCTACTGAACCACAGAATAACAGAATCATTTAGGCTAGAAAAGACCTATAAGTTCAAGCCTAGCTGTTAAACCAGAACTGACAAGTCCACCAGTACCCACATGCCACATTTACACATTTTTTCAATACCTCCAGGGGTAATGACTCCACCACTTCCCTGGTCAACCTGTTCCAGTCATTGACAACTTTTTCGGTGAAGAAATTTTTCCTAATATGCAATCTAAACCCTGGCACAACTGGAGGCCACTTCCTCTCATCCTATCACATGTTACCTGAGAGAACAGACCAGCCCCACCTCATCATATACTCCTTTCAGGTACCAGTAGAGAGCGATGAGGTCCCGCCCCCAGCCTCCTTTTCTCCAGGTTACACAATCCCAGCACCCTCAGCTACTCCTCATAAGACTTGTGCTCCAGACCCCTCACCCAGCTCCGTTGCCCTTCTCTGGGTACTCCATCACCTCAGTGTCCTTCTTGCAGTGAGGGGCCCAAAACTGAACACTACATTCAAGGTATGGTCTCAGCAGTGTTGAGTACAGAGGGATAATCATGGACCTCATCCTGCTGAGCACTGAGCTTTGTGCTGCCTCAATTTCACTGTCAGTCATCACCTACTATGTGGGAATATGTCTTTTTGAGCTGCTGTGGCCCAGATGTGCACAAAACCTAAAAACCCTGGGAAACATGCTCTGATTTTTACCAAAGTCTGGTAAAAAATTCAGCTTGTGTGGTGCTATTCTGCATTACCCCATCTGAAATTGGTAAGGCATTTCACTCAAGAAAGATAATTTTGCCAGTTCCAGGAACTGATACCTTGCTAAGAAAGTAATAATAAACAGACAAGAACAGGCTACTCCACCTGAAATAGCAGGTTGCCTGCTCCAGGCTCCAACCGAAATTCTGTCTGTTTGTGATAGCATCCTTAGCAACCAAAAATCACACAAGACAATTCGTGTAGGTGAGGTGTATCCAAGCAGCCAACATTTCAAATGCAAGCTTTTCTCGTAGGCCTCAAAAGCCGGTTTTTTCACAAAAATATTGGATTTATTTAGAAGTCTTATCTAGGATATCTTTCTTGCTGACAGATTTAGCATATCAATGTTCCTGGGAAGTCATAATCATTGCTTTCATTCTATAGATTTCCTTGCCCTCTAACAACTTAGATTGTGTGTTGTCTCAACCATTTTCTTCAAGTCAGCTCTGACAGCTGAGTCAGACCAGAAGAATGGTTGAATTAGAAGCCTGACAATCCTCTACCCCTTACTCAGCCAATAATCTCATTTGTTCATTGGCTGGAAATTAAAGATGTTAGAAATGTTTTTATTATTTTTGTTGGTGGTGATTTGCAGCTCTGCTATTTTGTACAAGCCTCTCTATTACTCATTTAGGGCCAAATTACTGTGGAGGGAAAACAGGGAAGTCTATAACAAAATAGAGCAAATACGTCAGAGAGGAATCAGTTTCAACCAGGCAGGTGTATCTGACTGGTTTTCACAGCCCAGCTGAAGGTCTGTGCTGTAAAGGCCCAGTGCTGCACTGCTCCTTTTGGAAGCAACATGTCAGGAGAATGTTTGCAGGATGTAGCTTCTCCAGCATTGGGAATATAGCAGCTGCTTTACTGGCTGCAGGGAAGCACTGTACTGCCTGGGGTGAAAATGAGTATGTCAGTCCCCCACTCTGCTAAAACTGGAGCCAGAGCTTATTGTGTGTTCTGCTGATAGCTGAAATGTTCTCAGCAGTTCAAAATTCATATTTTTGCTCTCCTAATTATCCCTTAGCTTAGCTTCTGATATTGGAAAATTATCCTCTAATTCTCTTCCTTTAAGCAGATGGTTTATATTTTTAAAAATTCTTGATTATACTCATTTTCATATCCCCACTTAAACACAGTTAGCATTTGCTGACCTCTATCCCCTGTTAAAACAGTGATGAATTGACTGCAGTCACTCCAGCTGCTCACTAAATATTTCCCACATTTCTGGAGTGAATTATTCATTCAATACGGGATTGCAACTTCAGAATCTGAAAGACTCATTTTTTGAATGCTCTTCACATTTATCCATCTGGGCTTTTGACATCTAAAATGTTGTAATGGCAAGATCTGAGGTATTTCTAAATAACAAATCATTTCACAAAGACTTATTTTCTGAAGGTGGGGCATGGAGAAGGCTGTGTTCTTACAGACTACTCTGCAAATTGTGAATCACTCCTGAACTAGATCTCAGAACACCTCTCTTCTCCTCATGTCTTGTCCTCTTGTAAAAGATGAGGAATTAAAGTGCCTTGATCCAACCTTCAGATAGGTATATCTTTGAATACAGAGGAGATTTTGTCCACACTTGCTCTAGACAGTTAAAGAAACATTCTGACCTTCGGTAAAGCCCATTATTCCTGAATCATATCCAAACTTTTTGATGTTTATTTGTCATTCTTCTCTGTGATATGACCTTAACTTATGGGGTATATTCATTTCATGAAATGTAGGACTCAGTTCAGGACTTTAAAGCATCTAGAGAAATTATTGGCAACTTTGTTAAAAATAAGATGCTGAAGAGTAAAAATATCTAATATTACACATGGCTAATTATTTTTGCAAGCAAAAATCTTTCTTCTAATTTCCACAGTATTAATTCTTTACCTGTGCAATCAGAGTTAAAAACATGTATTTGAGGCTTGCAGACCAAAAAGAATTTGAGTTATCAGGGTTCACATAGCCTTTCTTTACATCCCTTTTTTGATAGTAAAGACAGGATTAGAATATTGGTATTAATGCAAAAGTCATGAAGGACTAAGAAGTAAAATTAAAAAAAAAAAAAAGAAAAATAATAATAAAAAAAAGAACAACCACAAACTTGTGTTTATCACTGTCTCACTCTCACATAGATAAATACTTTCTTTCCTCTGAGGAGGACAAGAGCAATATATGAAAAAACAATCCTGCATAAACACTGAGGGCATTTCTTTGGAGAACCAAATAGAAGTTAACTGACAGAATGAAGAGAAAAATTGCCCACAGGCACCCCAAGTGTACTAATTGGCTGCCTGAGGGCCCAGAGAAGCTCCTCAGATGCAGTGTGCTCACTGCCTCCCTGGCTACCCTTTCCTGGGGTAACCAGCATGTGAGCACAAGAGGGGCAAAAGAAGCATTTTTTTTGGACAAAAGAGCAGGTGCTCACAGAAACAGCACCCAGTTGTAGGACAGTAACAAAAGAGCAGCCATAGGGTGGATGCAAAACTGGCTAGAAAACTGTGCTGGGAAATTAGTTTTCAATGGTCAACCATCAAATTAAAAGGATGTATTGAGAGGGGTTTCCCAGGACTCTGTCCCATGCCTGGCACTATTCAATATTTGCATTATTAACTTGGATGATGGAATAGAGATCGTATGCTGTAAATTTACGTCTCGCTCTAACCCAGAAGGAGCTGGAAGTGATTTGGAGGACAGGAGTCAGGCTCTGAATAAGCTTTGAGAAACTGGAATTGTCTGGGGGAAAAGAATTGAATGCAAAATTCCACATTCATTTCTGCATTTCATCTGCTTAAATACAGAACGGGAAACTACTAAATACTTAAGAGCTTTGCAGGATCTGGAGTTGTCACAAGCTGAATGTCAGCCAAAGACATCATGTAGCAGCAAAAAAAAAACAAACCAAAACACCATGCTGGAATATGTAAACAGGAGGGTCATCTGTTAGACATACAAAGTAATCCTGCTTTACTTGAGGTTGATAAAGATTCAGCTAAAGCATTGAGTCTAGTTACAGGGACTGAGTTGCACTGAATCTGGAAAGTCTACAGGAAGAATGTCACCTGATCAAGGCATAACAAAAGAATAGTTGGAGGAAATACAATGGCCAGAAAAAAAGACTGAGGACACTGATCAACAGTTTTCAAAATGTTAAAGACCAGGGCAATAAGGAGGGCAACAGATGACTGACATTCTGTCCTCTAGATATATAATGTATACATCTTAAGGCAACTCTTTCTAGACCACTTGTTTGTCCTGTACTCACTATGGCTCACAAATAGGCAAAAGGTTCTGAAAAGTCACTGATAAATTGGTTTTGAATATAAAATTCTGAGCTTCTTATATCATTTCAGGAAAAAACTTTGACTAGAAAAGCAGACATTTTTTTGTAGGACATTCACCACAACTCATCTTCTAGTTATTTCATTTTAGACTTACTTCCTTTATTCTTTCACACAGCCATCTACCACATTAACCTCTTTCATCACATTACATTTGTGGTTTCATGCCACAGACTGTCCTTCCTCCTCCAATCTCTGAAAGTCCTATTAATATATCAACAAATTTCTGCTGTGGACCCAAGCATCATTCTCTAATGACTTGCTTCCAGTGGCTGGTGCCCTTATCAGCTATGATCTATAATTTCCTTCACCATAAGGAATGGGAGAGAAGACATCTCTCTTTCCGCTAACCCACTTTATTCAAGCAAACGCACCACAATGTGGTCTTCTCCTGAACACCTCACTACATCACTGTGTTTGAATATTTTTATATTATTTACAGGACTTTCTCCTTCAGCACTGTTTCAGGACCCAGTGTGCTAACCCTTCACAGAAAAACAGTCCGTGCCGTCCTGCTGGGGTACTCCCTTAAGGCCAGAAATTGTACAATTCCCTGTACAAGCCCCCAAGTTTCTGGAACATGATCTCTTCCCCAGATTTTACCTCATGAGCACATCAATTATCAACTTGCATATAGAGGACATATACTGCGGTGGAAATATGTAGTACTCATGTTTCATTGGTATTATCTCTCTGTTTGGGATGGCATGAGAGAGGCACAGAGCAATGAAAAATGAAATGCCTCCCATTCCCTCCTGGTATACACTGATGTGCCATAGGTTACCATTTCCCTAGTTCTTGTGGCACGACAGAGGTGTGCAGTCCTCTACCACTTTCTTAGACCTCTCCAAAAAATCTGTGCTCACCACTAGGCTGCCAGCATTCACATTGAAGGGCATGGAGGAGAGCTCATGATTCAGCCCTCTCCCTCTGCTCTGCGTGCGTTAGTACCAAGCATCCATGAGGAAGTGAAGAACTTGAGGACCATAAGTGAAGTTCAGCAGGCAGTTACGAAATCAAAGTATGTCTCAGCAGTCCATCTGCTCTAGTTTCCTAAGCATGCTCTAGGCTTCTTTCTGCCTGTCAAGAGGCCTTCACAGGATCTGAACGTCAGTTTTATCAAATATTCAAAGATAACCAGCAATGGATTCATTGCTTTGTTATAAATGTCTTTATTGGACTATTTTTCCTGTCTGCCCACTCAAGATTTATTAAGGAACTACTGTTCTTGAATTGGTAAAATTTAAATAACACCACTTCTTGAAAAAGTTGGTAAAACACTGCAAGAATATCTCCACTGAAAGATGTGCTTAGTTTACCTCAGAGACTGTGAGCATTACAAGTGAAAAGTTACTAACAGAGACAGCCTGTGCACAGGGTGGTGCCAGATAGGAAAAAAAGAAAAAAGGAGTTTCTTGAGTCTACACAGACTCAGCGATGGCCCATGAGATGGCAGGGGATAAAAATGAAATGCCTGCCCCATTTGCTTCTGCTTGACCTTTGCACCCAGTGTCTGGTAACCCCAGGCAGAAATCTGAGTGCCTTTTTATACACAGTAGTGGGCACAGTCAGATGTGCTGTGCAGTCTCCAGATGTGCTTTCGTGCAGTCTCCAACCACCACTCACCCTTGTAGTAAAACTTCTAGGTAGCAAAGATGGTCCAAAACACAACCTTTGGTGGCTCCACAGGTCTTTTCTAAAAGTACTCCAATATTTTTTGTCCTATGATACTGCTCTAGGTTTCAATTCAGCCTTCATACAATACATCTCATTTGCTCTGGATATAGCAGTACTTTCAATTCAACATTGCCAAGGGCAACATGCTGTGATCCATCAGGACTGCAACACATTTACTGCAAAAGTACAGAAATAATTCTTTTTAAATTAAGGCAGTGTAAAATGGGACTGAAATATTTAATAAGAAAATTGTATGGGTTTTATTTTTTTAAAACTTTAATTTTCATATGAGACACTAAATTTAGTGATCTATGAATGCAATTCCATCTTCAGAACTTGTACATTATCTGAATTTAGCGATAAATAAAAAACCCTTGTAAAAGTGAAGCATTGTTGTTCATTAGCTGAGACCAGTCATTTTGTGAAAGTTCGAAATTCAGCTTTATTTTACATTTCAGTACCCCCATATTTATATTTCAGACGATAGCACATCACTAAATAGACAATTTCTCACTTTATACCCTTTTAAATGACTGTGTACAACATTTTAACACTACTGCAAAATAAACGTTTTTTGTAGGAAGTTCATGTCACTGGTTCAAATAGAGTGGCATTGTTTGCAAGGTCTCATTTCAAAATTATTGCACTTTTGTCCTCTTTGTCATGCCACAGGTTGTGAAGTCCAAAATATTTACCTTTCTGATTGTCAGTCTTTCCTTCATAGTGATGCCTTAGTGAAGACAAAATAGACAACTTGTTTTGTTGAATCAATAGAGGCATATTATCACAGCAAGATTATAATTCAGGTGTACAATACCTGTATTTTACAGCGTACAAAACTGAAATTGCCTTGTGTTGTGTGTCACAGAAGGTAACTAATATCAACAAAGTACCAGAGTGTATGTTCAAATACTCTTGTATGGGTCTAACTTCAATCCACAAAAGCAAGGCAATTCAAAGTTAAGGCTTATACTCTATCCATAATCCACTATCTTCAGGAATTGCATTATGAATGCAGCTGAATTCTCATCTCAAGTCTTCACAGCTCTGTGTTGCCACACAGACAGTGAGAGAAAGCAAACCCACTGTTACACTTATATGCAGATTTCTACTGATTGTTTTATATCTGGTAAGGACACTGCCTACTGGCATTTGCATTTATATGATCCCAAAATCTGAGACTCTGGTGACAGACTGTGATCATTGCAAAAACATTTGTGTTGAATGGGTTTAAATGACTGCATATTTCTCTTTGCTTTTATGGGCATATTGGAGTTTTGTGACAGTCGAGGTAAGAAAAAACCTGTTTTGTGACCATCTTGTGGCAACAGGAGCAGTCAGTCTGGTGTTGTTTTCTTCATCTTTTTGAACTGCAGTTACCAGAAGACAGAAAAAGGAGGGGATGTGAATCCATGTTGAAACTGAAATAAAATGGCTTCAGTAGTTTTGACTATTAAAAACATTTCTCTTCAGCCTGTCACTGTAGGCAAACAAGAATACAGTGTAGGAGGAAAAACAATCTGCTTCCAACTGAAGTTACAGAGGGAAGCATAACTAACATAGCTATACCTGAGCTAAGAAATTTGTTTCTACAATGAAGATCAGATTTCAGACTTGGAAACAAAGGTTGTTGGTGAAAACTGAACAACCTGTCATGACTATGTGTTAGTCCTATGACCAAATTTTTTGCCCTTGCTGAAAGTAGCTGCTACTGGGACCTTACTTCTCTCACTGCTCAAAGACTGATTTCAGGAAAACAAACTCTGCCCTGGGTTGCTCCATTTCTCAAGAACATTAGTTATTTGCAGCTGTCTTTGCAGTGCTGTCAGGATTGACGCTGAGGTTTTGTCCAGAGGTTTTGGGCTCAGCAGAAAGGAGAAGGTTTCATGTTTTCCATAGGGTGCAGTTGTGCCATGGAAACACAAGCTAGGATCACCCTGAGAACTGCATCCTCCTCCCCAAAGGTATCTTTCTACATGCACTATTTAACTAGTTTTTGTGGTTTTTTTAGTCCAGGTTTCAATGACTTCAAAGCTCTGATTAACTAGCAGGAGAAGGTGAAACAATATATAATCTGTAGCTGTAGAATGTGCCATATTGAGTAACCTCATAGCCACCATTATAGCAATTTCAGCATTAAGACATCTTCAGTTTTTGACACAAAAAGGACCTGACACTACAATTGCACAGCTCCTCCTGAGAATCAACTCCTTCAAGTAGCCCATGACCAACAGTCTGGCTATTGCTGGAAAAAATGAAGCCATGATCAGAGCCGGGGCACAAGATATAACAGCAGAACAAATTAAAACAGTGCTAGAACTCTGTACTGCAGAGGTATTCATCTCTTCTATTGCATCAAAGCACAAGGCTGATCTTCTAATCTAAGTAGTTTAGTGAACAGTACATTCAGCTTTCAGAGACCTTCAGTATGTCTGCAGGGCTTGTGAAGTAAAATAATATAAGCAAAGGAAATAAATGGAAATTTTAGTAAAAACAAAAAAAAAGATACTGAAGCATTATAGCTGCTTACTTTCTCACTGCAGTGAGGAAGATCAGAGAAGAGTCTTTTGTCAGTTTTATTTTGAACCCATTTCACTGCTGAATATGGGAAAAGATTAGTTTGCTGCTGATTGTGCCGGTGGTTTTGTGATTCTGTGAAACCCACTAAAAGTCTGCATGCAAAACCAATGAGGTAGAACATGTTTGACAAGCTTAGTTCCAACTTGACCAATGTAGCAGGAAAAGACTTTAAAATCATTGCCTCTCTTCAATAACAATAGTACATACAAGTGTTTACAAGAGGATTAAAAGCTGTATTAAGTTGTATTAAAGATTCCTCTATCAGACAAGTTTTATTGAAAAACCTGTTGGAGCACTATGCAGCTAATCAGATGCAAACAGAAGCATGTTATGCTACTGAATTTAGTTTACCTGCTTTAAAAGGATGCATGATGTATCTGTAAAATACACACCACGCATACAATAAGCCATACCTATTGACAGCCTGCCCAATTACAACAACAGCAAAAAAAGCTCCACAAGCAAGGACCCCTAGCACCTGGTAATTAAAATTGCTAATCACCAGCAATTATCTGGCACAGCTTTATAGCCAGGCAAAACAGTTTGACCCCTTGCCCATGGAAAGAAGAATGTTTGCTGTCTATTGATAAGTGCTTAGGCAAAGCCGTGTTCGGCTCACATCCATTAAGTGGCGACTAATAGGAAGTCAACAAAAGAGCCCTGACATCTGTAGTGGGCACTTCTAGCAGGCCAGATTTGGGAGCACAGGTGTCCAGTGGGCTCCTGCCAAAGACCAATGTACAGGAAATGGTGACTTTTTCTTAAAAAGAAAACTTGAGCTGCCCGTGTTTCTTGATTGGCTCCTCTGCAACCAAAGAGTAATGCAGTAAGTTTCCAGGACAAAGATTAAAATAATTACTCTTGTCAGGAGTGGTGGCTTGTTTTCAAACTGTCTGCACACATTCAAACCCAAAGAGGTAAGAAGTCCTGTAGGTTCAGTAATTTAGGTAAAGATTGTTCTTTGGTTTAATTCTGTTCTTATTGAGTTAAATATATATAAAAATGTCTCTCTAGCATGCTCTTTAAGTCTGAGATAAAGAGTCTGAGATAACAAAGACTTTTTTTTCCATAGAACACTATTATGCTCAAAGCCATAAAATACCCTTCCATTGTTATAGCTCCAGGGAGATGCTTCTAGACATTATCTGAACTACAATAAACAGCTCCATTAAACCTTCTGATCTCACCAATGATTCTTATAATGTCCTAGATAAAATGATCAGGTTTGGTTTTCTTTTTTTTTTT
>VXAU01001810.1:241313-265516 GCA_013399695.1 Formicarius rufipectus
TTTTTGAGTAAGAGAGAAAGAGGGAGAGAGTCTGGCAAAAATATTGCAGGCTTCTACCAATGAAATGACCTATAAAGCCTGAAGGGCAAACCATCCCTTAATCACTCAGGAATGCAAATTGCTCCAAGAACTGGCTTCAGTGGAGATTACAAAGCCAGGAGCCACTGACATCCAGAATCAAACCTCTGTAGCCTCATTCCTTCATCTAGAAAGGGCTTTTTGGGATCATGGCAAGTTGTAATTTCAGTGCTAAAGGAAATTTAGAGACACAAGTGATTTAGGTGCATTCTGACCATGTTTTTTCCTTCATAAGATCTCAGAACTCCTCCATGTACAACTTTGTACTGTGACATGTAAAACATGAACAGTTTTATAAACATGAAGCCACGCTGTTGGCATGGTGCTCAACAGTATCTCCTACTCCAAGTTATTAATTAAGTCATTCAAAGTGTTCTCTCCTATACTAGTTCTCTCTTAAGCCCACTTCCCAAGCTGCTACAAGTTACTGGGGTTAGACAACTAGAAAATAACATTATTATCCCATGAGTACAATGTGAATAACGCAGTCATAACTTGCACCTCTTCACTGTTTGCTTTGAAAAATTCTGCATCCTAGATGGATACCTCTTGTCTGCAGAGGGCATCTCACAGAACTTGGTGCAGTTCCTCTTCAGCCCATACAAAAAAGTTGCTTTGCTAGAGAAGAGATGTTACAATGGGCACATACATCCCACTCCAACACAGAGTTAAAATGTAGTTAGACTTTAGCTCCCAACCTAGGAGCCTGGAAACACTTTTGAGACATCCGGTTGGACTGTAGTTCAGGAATTCTCTAAGCATCACTACACTTTACCAAAACCAATAGAAACAATTTAAATTTCAGACAAAATAATAAACTGATTAAAACCCCACCAGCCTACCTCTGTATTCCACATAGCTTTCTCCCTTTCTAGAAAATAACATTTTCTGGTTTAATTTTGGCATGTAAGGATTATTCTCTATTGGATTCCAGCTCTTGATCATTGGTATTAACCAGGAGATTGCTGTTTAACCAGGAGATTACTGTTGTTCATAAGCTTTTGTCGATGTGAAAGAGCAGGATTTCTCTTTGACAAATCTTAAGGGAAGTCAGAAATAAGTTAAGTCACTGGAGATACACCTGCTTGCAATCTTGGGTTGTGAAGTGCAAACCAAGATGAAACAACAGATTATAAATTCCGGCATTGCTAGACATTCAGATTCAATGCCTACACATCTAATTCAATAATGATCCACAGTGGAAGAGCATGCCAGCAGATTTGTGTAGTCTGTCCATCACAGAATAATTTACAATGAATGACTCTCCTCTGGGCAAGCTGAGGTAATGGACAATATGAGGAAGAAGAGAAGGAATGCATTTTCTGACACTCTTTGTCATTTGGAGTCCCTGAAATACCAGTGGATTTCAGAAGGCTCTGTTCAAATTGGGACATCATGGTTACCTAGGTTATGAAAACATATTTGCTGCCAACATTTATATTGAAGAGTGATTTTTAATACCATTCTCCAAACCACTAACTAACAGAATGACCACTGGGGATAAGAGATTCAGTTCTTTTTTTGTTCCATTTTTGAGATACTGAGTTGTTATCAGTGGTAGTAACATGGATGAATGAATACAGGGAACAGCAAATTAATACCATCTTTGAAAACTGTAGGTTCCAAACATACAGGATGATGGAGGTTGGGATGTAATGTGTGGCTTGTGTTACCATTTAATATCATTCAATTTCCATTTCATGTATAATATGTGCCTAACACAGAAAGCATGCACGAAGTTCATCAAATCACTGTTTCACAATGGTTGTCTCCTTTCTCTGTATGTAATTCCATTTAAAAAAAAACAAAAACAAAAACAAAAACAACAAAAAAAAACCAAAACACCACAACCGACACAGCTTTCTCATTTCTCCTTCAGGTGAAAGCCTGGCTATGTCCCACAAATCAATGTGAATCCATTCTGGGCTTCCTTGGAGAGAAGTCCAGAGTCAAGAGTCTTCAACTGAAAGACAATTTAACCTGGGGAATCCCCGTTCAAGTGCCTGTTAACCTCTTCTGTCCTGGGGAGGAAGAAGAAACAAAGGAGATAGATTTTAACCCATTTAACTGCTGTATTCCATCAGGAGTGATGAGGAGCTGTGCTACTGTAGGCACAGCCCTGGGAAGAGTCCTGTTCCAGGGTGACACATCTCAGCTGACATACCTTCTAGTCTCTTCTCTGACAGTTTGCCAGCCCCAGGGATACACTCAGGAAGAGGAAATAGGCCACTCCAGAAATCAGTAAGGCAATGCCTATCTCACCACACCTCACTCAAGATGGATATAGGGTAATAAACACACTTCTGTACTGCCAGGGCTTTGTGGAAAAGCAGGCAAATGCTCACTAAGAAATGAAATCTCTCTTCCCCCTAGGGTACACATGTCCCTGGAGATTCCTGCTTCAGCATCAACTCTGTCTTGTTCAGATTAAACCATAGTGAATGTGCTCATACCTTCCTCTCAAAGCAGTCAGACCTTTGATGGACTACAATGGTGCTCCTCCAGGATGGGACAAACCACTGCCAAGCAGGACAATGTTGCCATCGTGGCCCAAACTGCTTTAGCATCTTCCCTACCAGAAGCTGGGCACATGGAATCACAAAATAAAGAGAAAGGTGGGAAAATAGAGGCTATATGTCTTATACACTGCATGATGATTTGCCCTAGTACATCTTGATCTTTTGACCAGTCTGGGACACAGGCTCTTACAAAAAACATAGAAAAAAAAGAGAAACGTTAAAAAGAAAAAAAAAAAAAAAAAAAAATCAGCCCATTTGTAATTTTAAAATGTTCCTAAACTAACCCATTTTAGAAAGAACTTCAAAACGATTTCTTGTATTTTCTGCCTAGTTTATATCTTGTAACAAGATAACAATAGCAATGTCAAATCCTGATTCCAGACTTTGCAGCCATGTAATTTGAAGTTAATATTCATTCAGATTTAAAAACTGAAGACCTTACCTTTATGGAAAATGCAGTAAGTCTCACCAATTAGTGGATAAGCAAAGAGATAAGGGGCACATAGTGTTTATATTTGTTGGAATATGAGAGTTCTCTCATCAAAAGCAGCCCTGAAGCTGCTGTGGTTTTTGAAGCACTGTAGTTTTTGCAGAGAAATATGTGTTCCACCTAAAGGATGGCAACATTTTACTGGTAAGAGACAGAGGACTGCTAAATAGCTGAGGAATTACTCCACCAGAAACCAGGAATTTGAAGTCAAGACGCTCTTTCTGTGTCATTCATTGTCAAACTCTGTTCAAGTGATGGACCTGTTGATCCCCAGACACCTCCTGAGTAAAACAGTCATGTAGAAAATTGCTGCTGTGCCGGCAGTTTTTATCCTACTTAGTCCCTATTTGTTCTGTCCCACCCATGTCTACCCCTTCTTTATTTACTGGGTGAGATGTCTGTGAGAATAGGTGGCTTTTAATTTCTTGTACAGAACTCTGTAGGAGCATCTTTCAGTGTTATGTGGATGTGTTGGTATTTTTTCTGATTACCTCAAAGAACTCAAAACTGAATAGTACAATATTTATTTCAGAGAACACACCAGGTTTCCTCACTGATTGCCAGATAGTAGATCTCTGGCTTACTGTGGATTGTCCTTAGCCATTGTCTGGCAGTACCCAATTCCCAAGGCACAATAAAAAAAATTTCTTACAAATATGTTTCTTTACCTTTCTCACATAGTTTTAGAGACAGGAAACCATAAGTTTGTTACTAGCTCAGTTACCACCTATTTTAGTTGCTTATGGTTACTGAATGCACGTTGTACAATTTCAACTTAACATGCTCCAGAATCTTCTCTTGATACCACTTGACTTGTTTTACCTTTGCTATTTGAAGAGACAGAGTGAATGAAAACCCTTCTTGTTACCTATTGTTCCCAGGGGCCTTTCTGGCTGGAGGAGTGCACACTGTACTGCCACCAGACTGAAGCAGATATGGGTGCATCCATTCGTGGGGTATAAGTTGTACATCCAGGTGATTTGTGGGCATTAATCTCACAATGGGAGTAAATCAACACCAAAAGCCTCTGTAATGCTGATATTACATGGACCCAGGTTTGGCCAGGCATGTGACCATGGTTTCTGCAACTCAGAGAGTTGCCAGTCAGAACAGGGATCTGCAGCAGAAGGGGCACCTGAGATGTAATAATCTTTCTCCTCCGATCCTTGGAAATGTCTCCAGAACATGAAAAGGTGGCTGAGCCAGCCAGGTCACACGGACAGTGCTTCTGTGGAGGACAGCAAGCCTCCATGGTTGCCACCTCTCAAGAAGATCACCTCTGTGAAGAAGTGTTTGTTAAACAGATCATAGGAAGAGACAGACACCAGTACAAGAAAGTCCCCATACACAGGGACCTCACCTTTTTCCAGGTCTATGCACTGAAGTTTTCCAGTTTACAGAGTTTCAAATCTCTGTGATTTCTTCTGGTAGGTGTGCTCCCAACCCATGAGGATATGGAACAAGACCCTAACAGAAGATGGAGGTACTTGGAAGTGTAGATATTGGACTGACCTGTCTCACCAGCTCACTAATTCTAAAGGGAAACTGAACTAGACTTTTAAGACCAATAGTACAAATACAAAAATGTATTGCCAGTGTGTCAGGTTTGACTGTAATGTTTTCCCACTACCCTGCTAGAAGGTTGAAAAGGCCTCCACTAAATAAGAAGCCTAACATCTTATTTGTCCACAATGCAAACTAAATCCTCGGCCACAGAAGATCACTTTAAAGCTGAATACTGTGACATACTTGAGCTCAAAGTATTAGGACAGGAAGATCCTATGTCAGTGGATGACAACTCAAGATTTCTTTAGAGAGCTTAAATGGAACATTGTTAATGAGACATGGAGCTTTTGCTGAGGGGTGTTGTGAAGGAAACAGCTCCGTAAATAGAAGAAAAGACTGCAGGATCTGTTAAAAAAAAATTGCAAGGATGGGAATAAGTTAAAAATAAAAATAAATAAAAAATAGGATGTGGAATGGAAAAGACAGCCAAGAAAAAATGTTAATAAAAAGTATTGGATGGAAGCCCAGAATAGAAGTACAACAAATACAAACAGCTAGCAAATGTACACATAACAGGATGAAAATTAGAGTCTTCCCCTTGAATGTAGAACTGAGCAACTATAGCTATGGGTGACTTTGAAGAATGGCAGCTCTGAAGCATCACAGTCAGAGAGACCTCGAGGTGAACCTGTGAAGCACTGAGAAGAGAGGTGATGTACAAAACGGCAACACAATTCAAATACTCCATGTGTCATTTTTGAAAATCTTTCAACAGGGTGGTGCAATGAAATTCTCAGAATTAACTGTCTATCCGAGTTTTTATTACAATGCCCCCTTCCTAAAAAATTTTGTCAAGTGTAAAAGGACCTTGACCCCAAATCAGCAAAAGAGTATGGAAAGTAGTTTCAGATGTTCTTTTGTATCTCATGGAGATGAGAAATTAGAAGACATTGGCTACATAATTAAACCCCTATTTCTCTGTTCACTGAATATTTGCATTATTTCAGATTAATTTGATAATTTAAATCAATAAACACTGGATACTATTATGTTTACTCTAAATCATTTGTGACATCTTTAATAAAATGCTTCATATCTAATAGTCAGAGTCTGAATTGTGAGTTTTAGTTTGAGCATGGTCATAATGTTATAGCTATTTCCTAGCTTGATGAGCATCACTTCTGCAACTGTGAGAGATTTAACAAGTCTCTGAAGGTAAGATATATTCATACAGGATTGAAAGATTTACATAATTGCAGTCCTTCTTCTCCAAGCTTAAACATGGATTTTGCTAGTCAGGAGAGGTGTGTAAGAATAAGAAAATGATGTAGTCAGAGGCAAAATGCTAGTTTTAAAATCAGTTTTCTCATGCAGATAAGAAAAAAAAAAAGTGTGCATGTACATATATATATATATATGCTGATTCAGGCCATCTTGAAAAGGATTTTTTTATCCTTTTATTTCTTTGTCAGAGTTCAGGCTTGGATTTGGAAAGCTGCTTCCCTTTTCAGGCCCAACAATATTTCTCTCACTTTTTAGGAGGTTCTACTTTCAGGGCAAATACATGAAAAAAAAAGAATTAAGATTTCTTATCCTCAAGTGTCAAGATGGGCATGCTTAGGATTCTTAAAAAGGTAATCTTATTAAGTACTCTAAGACTTCCATTTTTAAATAAGCACACACGTTCAGAGGTAAATGCTCATATGTGATTGGAGATGGAATAACTTTAAGCGAAGATAGGTTATCTTTTCACAATATACAACACATACATGTGAAAATGGAAATGGAGAGATAAAAATACGAATGGCTAAAGGAAAAAGCCAAATACCTAGATCAAAAATTGATTAATAAATGATTTTAGCAGAGAAGACAATGTGAAAATATTTTGGACTTATTTTCTTTTTCTTAAGTAAAGATTTTAAAAAATGGTAACTGACATGGTTGAACTATTTTCTGGTTCCCAGCCCTCTTCATATGTCTCAAACCAGAGAAGCAAGATATGAGATATCCAAGAGGAATTATCACTTTTGAGGGACTGGGCACATGACAGAAAAAGGTGGTAGTTCTACCTATCTTGTTCGGATCCACATACACTCTCATTGGGCAGCAAAAACCCCTCCTTATTTCCAGGTCATGTCTCATAACAAATTTCAAATACCTGCTAAAAACCATGGTGAAGATACATATACAAAAATTGAAAGACATCACAAAAACCTTTCCTAACTTCATTCACAGGGATGTCTTACTTCTCTTTGCAAACACTCAGGAAATCCAGGGACTGGCAGAGCACAAGCAAAGAGAATTTAATCTCAAGTCACCGAAACTCGACAGAATTATGGACAGAAGAAAACAATGGCACATAATGGTAAAGATTAGGCAATCATAAGAGGCAAAACAGACATCTCTACATCATTAAGTGACATCTGTTCCAGAGGTTGAACCAACTCCCTTTCCTAACCACCATTATCCTTTTCAAGGCAGTTTGCTTTAAAAATAAAGTCTTTGATATACTTTTAGTTCTACCAAGCCCTAAACTCCCATTTTTTTTTCCAGGAAAGACAAACAAGAGCTCCAAATGACTTGGTATTCAACTACAGACCTATTAGTCTTTGCTTGCTGGATCAAAGCAAACAAAGTCCCAAATGCCTTTTTTATTCCTCAAGCTGCATTCAGACAGTCATCTCCCACTCTTCTTTAATTCTGGCTGCAAGAAGAGAAGCTCATGGGATATTTTCCAAGGGTTTCAACAAACACACAAGTGTCTCAGGAAAGCTCTCCTCCACATATCTTTCATCTTCCTTCATGAATCCAAATAAACCCTGGTGTTGCCTACATGAATATTCCTATTAATTTTGTACTGACCAGATAGCAATTTTGGGAGGAGTGAGCTCTGTTTTTTGAAAAGCCAAATGAATGCAGCAAGGCCTTGGCCGTCCAACAAGCAGATGGTTGGCCTCCACTTTGCACAAGACAGTACAAGTACATTTTAAAAGAAACAGAAGAATTGCATGGAGCTGCGCAACAGAAAGCCCACTTTGGGAAAACAGCAATTCTCCAAGCACAGCTGTAGTTTCAAGTACATTGTAACAATGACATACATGCTACATATATGAAAGGCTTGAGGTTTAGGATCAACAAATAATATGGACAATAAAGGCTCAGAGGCCTTTCAAATAGACATTATAGGCTGAGAGGCTTAAAGAATTTTCCAAACAGGTCTTTCGGTAGCTTGTTAAGATAACGTGTTCATTATTTTGTTACTAGTAGTAAACTCTGCAGTTACAGAGTATTTTAGCTGAACTTTAAGAACTCCAGGACGTGGAGGTATTTTAGAACTCACACTGCCTTTACTGCACTGTTACCTGCCTTTATGAAGTGCTCTATGAAGGCAGCTTTCCTGCTGGTGTAAACCCCTTAGCTCACTGAGGGTTTAGCAAGCAATGTGTGGGGACTTCTTGGTAAAGCATCTCTTTTTACAAAAGGAGATCATGTGTGGGTGACAAAAACCAAAAGGATTCTTGAAAAATATTTGGAACAGACATTAACTGTTTAAATTTTCATACTGCTTTAAGTTATTAGACAGGTACAAAGGATGGTATTCAGGGGAAAGGATGGTGAGGATAAGAAGGTTGTTGCCCTTTTTACTCAAAGAATTACAGAAGATTAATACCAAACAGAGAAGATTTCACAAGACTGGGAAAAAATGTAGATGTGAAAGGAAAAGAGATTATTGGCAAAAAGGTTGGCATGCCCTACTCAAGTCAACAGCTTTGTGAAAGTGGTTTAAATCTATGCAGTTTAGATGTTAGGCACCACAGGAACAAAACAAAAGCAATGAAAGTCTTAACATGCTTCTCTCTAGAAATATCATGGTTAGATTCTTTTCCTATAAAACATTAGTTCAGGTTTTACAAGGTGGGTAATTAAGTTTAGAAATATACTGCCCTTATACCTGGAGTGGCAGCAACAGTAAGATTCCCATTTAAATTACACTTGTGAGTTAAGAACAGAATGTGTTCAATTTGACCTTCCAGTACCGACATGAAAACAGTTTTGCTGATCCAGTTTTTACACCCAAGGTTCCACCAGAAATCTGGCAAATCAGAGGAAAAAAAGATCCTCATAAGAATAGCACATTTTATACTGGTGCTGAACGAGCCAGTATCTGTAGTTGCCCCCAGTTTAAACTACTTATAAGCAATCCTTTACCACAGTCATCTCCAGAGTGTTAAACTTTTGGTATGACTGCATGGGTGTGTCAGTACACAAGTCTGTGGGGAGCTTCTCAGTAACCCTGACCTCAAAAGAGCAGCCTGTTTGCCCTTACTGCATGTGAAAGTACTTAGGACCAGGTGAGTAAAAACACAATTACATTTGAGATCAAATCAGACCAAATAAGACACCTTTCCTTTCATAAAAAAATGGAGAGCCCATCACTCTTCTCCTTTTTGAAAATGTGAGAGGTAGTTGTTCCACCCTTTCACTCATCAAGGCCATGAATGATGTGCTTGAATTTCCTTCTTGGCAGTGAGGAAGCAAATCTATGTGTGACTGAAGAGTGGCAAACTGGTTTCTCTCTGTAATCTAATCCAAGTCATTAGTATGTCTCAATATCCTGATGGCTAGAACAGTATTTTGACCCATGTTCCAGGGACCATAACAAGATATTAAACAGCCTAAGACTAAAATATAGTTCCAGATTCATCTGCTAAGTATATTGAATGGTGAAGTACAGGGACTAGACTGCAGAAAGTTTTCTCCTTGTCTGATCTTCATGGAGTCAGAAGTCTGATTCCTACTGACACTTCATTCAGAGTGTAGTTCTTTGGACTGGGTGTTTTAGGGTGGATTTTTTGTTCTGAACTTTTTTTCTTTTCATTTTGACAACTTATGAGTATACTTGCATCTGAGAGATAAGATCAGAAATGGCCTCAGGAAGGAATAGAAGCCAAGTATACACGTGTGATTTGTAACAATGTGATTTTCCTAGTGAACAGTAAAAGACTAAGAAGTCATTCTTTGCATCTTACCTAGTGCTGGATTAGATCCTTGTAAGGACTACAGAAATGGTTGCTGCTGGCTGTGACTATGGCAGAAGTGGTTCACTATGGCTGGCACCATGTTCAGTGTGCAAGGCACTGATAATCCTTTTTTAGCCTCTCCAGGCAGCTCATACTTCTAAGGAGTAATGATTTCTGGCCAGAGAACTGTAGGGAGAATTCCTGTTTTCCTTGTTTTTGCAGTTGAGTTTGCTTTTAGGATCCCTTAATAGATAATATTGTTAGATGTTTTACTGTAGGCTTTCCACTTGTGCACTGACACCCTACCAGGAGTTCTGGTACATGAATCAAATGTCCAAGCCCAAGGAAGTCGAATCACACCTTTCCACTGACTGCACTATCCAGACATAGCTGACCATTCGGGAAGCCTGGGCTCCTAGTCCGTGTGTGGCATTTATATGCACAATGATGTGTGCAAGTATCCTGTTCCAGAGCTGAGTTCCATTCAGGAAGTCTAGGAGAATGCAGTAGAATAAGAACTGTACGAGGGGAAGGTGGTGGTTTCTCTACCATCTAGGAGATGGTGGTTTCAGTACATCGTCAGACTAACCATCTTCAGAATCTTTGTAGATATAACAGAAGATGCAGAAGAAGATATATGATAAAATGAGATGAACCGTAAGTTTTTAGAAGCTTTCTGCTAAAGTGGAGAGTGCAAGAAAATGCTTGTTTGAATGTTGAGTAACAAAGGTAGGAGTTTTCTTACTAGTACTGAGTAAGGTGGTATTTCCCACCATAGAAGAATTACCCAGCCATAGAAGAAGGTGCAAGTCAGTGGAGGGACATCATGATACAAGAGGCCATCTTTCCGGTAGACTACATGCTACCCTTGGGGATCCTTGTCTTCAACAGCAAGAAAACAGTTCATCTCTTAGTACCAGGACAGGATTTATTTTATTTCTCATTATCCCACTCTGATTCTGTTAGCAATAAATTTGAGTAATATCCCTACCTCGAGTCTTTTTCGTCCATGTTGACTTTCAGTGAGTGAACTCTTCCAGTCCTCTTCTCAGTGTACGAACCCTTCATTACCTTTCTCCCTCCAGCTGCAGAGGGAAGTGATAGAGCAGCTTTGGTGGGTAGCTGACATCCACCCAGCGTCAACCCACTACAATATCATAGCCCAGAGAATTGAAATTGGGGTCAAGAGCCCCCTGTGAACATTACAAAAATTTTAAGAGACTTAGGGTGCACACTGAGCCCTGTGAGCCCTCTCCTAGAAAACTAGGACCCTACAGGGATACAAACTACATCAGGCTCTTCTTAGTGGTGACAAGCAATAGGACAAGAGACAGTGGGCAGAAACTGATGCACAGAAAGTTTCACCTGAGTAGGAGAAAGAACATCTTTACTGTGCCAGTGACTGAGCACTGGAACAGATTGCCCAGAAAGGTTGTGGAGTCTCCTACACTGGAGATATTCGAGTACCATATGGGAACCCTCTTTGAGCAGGAAGGTTGGACCAAGTGACCCACTGTTGTCCCTTCCAGCCTTATCCATTCTGTGATTCTGCGATGTTGTGACTCGGTGAAGTGTGGGTTAGCACTTCCCAGATAAGACTGCTCAGACTGCTCCCTCCACCATTACACAAGATTGGGTTGCACATTCCTCAACTTTCTGAAGATCATCTAGAAATCATTCCTGTTCAGTGGCACTGTGGGGATCAAACACACTGGATGACTTCCAGATGGGACTTACGACGCACATTGCCGTATCCATATAGTCATGGACAAAAACTCTCCATATGGATCAGCTCAGGTGCAGGATGAATAAAACCTCCAGTGACCCCTCAGTCTCAGACATGGGAGTTGCAGCTCATCATATATCATCATGATGATGATACATCATGCTGTATCATCATCATCATGCAGCTGGCACAATGAAGAGGAATACCTTGCTGATGTTCAGCATACTGTCATGTAGCAGCAGTGCTCCCATAAACTGTTCTTGGATGAGAAGGGAGCAGTGAACAGCTGCTGCAGGGTCACTTAGAGGAAGGTACAAGCTCGGTGTTGTGGGGCTAACGAGCTGTTGCCAAAGATCTCCTGGGAAGTGTTGCACTTGTCATTCAAACAGGGACAGTGTTACACACACCTGTCTTCATAGACAGAGCTGGAGCAGGAATGAGGACACCATGTATGCCAAGAACAGCCTGAGGAGGACTCTAACCTGAACTGTTGGTCCAGGGAGCAGCACTGCTCTCACTAGTTTTAAGAGAGCCCTTAGCTACTTAAACGGGGGTTACAACATCTTGTGAGATGGCTCTGTGCAGAGTCAGCAGCAAGCAGATCTATTCTGCATTCACTGCAGCTTCAGAGACACTGAGGTTTATTTTAGCCTGGTGCATAATCCTTGGCTTGCTCAGTAATTATTCACCTCCATGCAGTCCATGGCAATTTGTACATACAGCGGTAATCTTGCTGAAAATCCTGTGTCACAGGTAAGTCAGGATATTATTATGATACATTAACATTACAGCTTTTAAATTCCTGTAGTCATTGTTTATATTTGTAACATTGAACCATCATACAATAACATAGAAAAGAAATGGATTTAAGATTAAATATGTCAAAATCCTGAACATTGTGTTGTCTGCTATTTCAGAGTTGTTGTTGTGGGGTTTTTTTGCCCCATATTTGTACGTGTATACAATAATTCTGGTAAATGCTGTCCTATATATATATTTTATCAATGTCATTTTATCAGAGCGCGCAATATAATAAACAGATCTGTTAAAGCACCAGTGATGTCTCTATTGGCAGGCTTATAAAAGAGCTCGGTGACCTTGGTTAATTAGCCATGTAATAAACCAGGACTGAAAGAGCCTATTCCCACAAACCACAGCACAGCACCCCTCCACCCCCTGCCTGTCAGAGAGGCTCTGAATGGGAAGTCAGCAGACACTATGCAAAGTGCAGCCATTTAGCCTTAGAACCCTTTGGAATATATGCAAAGATTCACAAAGACATTTCCTTCCAGCCACTGATTTAAGAAACAGTCTTTAAAACAAAAAGATAAGTTTTCTGAATACTTACTTTATTGACTAACATTGGTTTATTTATGTTTAGATAAATGTGCATCTTCTTGAAACCTCACAACATTTGCATTGAAAAAAACAACTTTAAAAATTCTCCAATTTCAGAAATGTTTTCTCTGAGTTCTCTGGGTTTTGTCATGTTTATTTCTGAAATTCCAAATAGAAAAAAAACAGACCTCTAGTAATTAGTAGCAAATATCAAATTCTTTGAATGCAATTTATTTTGCATCCGTACAGTGTAGCCCTCTTTAAATTGTAAATCTTGTTAAACAAATTATATGGAAAGGTGTGTTACATGTATTTCTGTTACTCACTCGATTTGACAAAAAAGCACACCTAAAACCTCAGACCTATACTATAAAAATAAAATGGAATAGTCTTTTCTCTGAGGGCAGGAAGTACAATGAATACAAATTTTTAGCAGATTCTTTGACTTTATCTTATCAGACTCTTTAGAAATAAAAGCTTTTTTATGTACAAGCAAGAATCACTACAGTTTTAAATTCACCCAAATGTCAGCTCATAACAAGCATAACCACAATCAGCCACACAGTCACAGAGTTAGTCTCTTCTTGAGCAAGTGCAAATGCAATAGTTTTTGTGATTGCTATAAAAGTTTGTTCTTTTTGAAGTAAATGCATGTGAAGCCCATGACTGCTATCCTTTCATGGCATGCCCCTGAGCTCAGGCACAGCACAGAAAACAAACAAAACACCCAAACCCCTAAGAGAAGCTAACCTTTTTGTTCCCTCTGTCATTTCCATACAGGATAGTGATTTTCATTTCATTAAAATACCCAACCAAAATCAGCATCAGCAGTTTCTTTAATTAAAGGATTAAATTTATTTTTAAGAACTAATTTTTTTTTTTCTTCAGAATGCTTTTTGTTTTCCAAGTGAACTTAAAGTTACTGTGTTCCTATGCAGTGAAACTAAGTAACACCACTCTGGTTTTAAATCCTATACAGCTGTTCATCCATTCAGGATTGTTTTAGGTGCAGTCATTTCTTTCAGTACTGCAGATCAGAGTAGAATATCAAGCACAACATCCTTGATAAATCTGAGATAACATCTGGTTGATACCAGATTATCCAAGAACTAACCTTTTCCTAGATGCTCTTGTTTGTTGGATCCCAGAGTAAAGTGGGAGATATATTTTAGGCAAACTGTATTTGTTAACTGATTCTCAGTGTTTTTTAATGTGACCTAAGAGATCTCTGAAATGTATCTGAAAGCTCAAGAAGCTACATAACTGCATAGCTCAGCAGCTTATCTGACAGACAATATGTGTGTGTGTGTGCTCACATTTGTAATATTAAGATTTTGATCCACACAATAAACACAAATGTTAGTGCTCATACAAAAACATGAGCAGTGCCCGTGACTTGTAATAAGAATATGCATAAACAGCTCAGGTTAAGACACTTCAGCTGAATTTTCCAGGCAGTGTTCAGCTTCTAGGGTGACCACAGCCATAGCAGAAAAATCTTAACCAGATAGGGAGAGGGGTAAGTACATGCTGATACAAGGAGCCATTATACCTTAACATGAAAACACAGAAAATTACAGCAAGTAGACAAAGAGGAAGAGAACAGGGAACTGTGAGTTAGTCACTCTCCTTAGACTCAGATATTGTACACACTTCTGCAAGACAAACCAACAGGACCCTTCCCAGTAGCAAAGCTGGGCACAAGCTTAAAAGTTGGTAGGACAGGGACTCTTACAATGTTATGCTACATAAGGTACTACTGGGTGGGATGACAATCCCACTAAGAAGACTCAGTCAATCCTGAAAATACAAATGTGAACTGTGATCTCCTCTGGCAGACCCTGGTCCTGCCACAACCCACATGTCAGTGTGACCACACTAAGGGCCGAGGACCACAGTGGTAAATCCTGAGTCTGTGATCTGAGGCATGAGGGAGCTGGGCTGGAGCTGTCCCAGATAAGTCCAGTGTATGAATAGGCAAATGCCAAGGGCAGCAGTCCAGAAGCTGACTCACTTCCCATGTGAAGTTGCCAGGGTTGCACAAGCATATACCCACGAGTGTATTTTCCTGACAGCCAAAAGCGGATGGTCCAGAAAAGAAAAGTTTGGAAATACCAGCTGCAGGTATGTCCCTCCTCTCCTATTTCCAGCTCCTTCAGGCCTGCAGTTGCTAAGGCTGGAGGAGGATGCCCTCCTCTGGCTATGCATTCTCTTTTCATCAAACCTCGGAGGCTGAAGAGAAATCACTTTGAATACTGAGGCGGGGAGCTGGAGGCAATTACTTGTGATTGATAGCGCTAAATATGAAACCGCATGTACCTCATCCATGAAGCATGGAATCAGCAGCATATTGTTAGTGGGGGAGATGAATGGGGCTTGAGATAACCTTGGCAAATTAGGCATATGTTAGCATTAAGCTTTGTCAGTAAGCAGGCTATAAATTACAGACATATTGTAACTCCATAAACTCATCTAATGAATTGAATGACAGTGGTAATTTAAGGCAGAATGGAACTGTTTAACCGTTTTAAGAGTTTAGCTGTATTTCTATATTACACAACAATCCAAACTGTATTAAAAGGCTCATGTTTCATATATACTGCAATATACCATAACCATAGAAAGGGAACAATTCTTCCATGTTTCATGTACATTTTAACAAACAGTTGGGAACCCATGACTTATTTCACTTACAAGTTGGTTGAAAAGAATGGAAAAAGAATGGAATAGCTGGGGGCACTCCTTGCACATTCCCTTACTTTATCATTATTTTTCTGTATGATTTAGCTAAACATATTGAATCTATAAGACACAGCATGCTGTCATTTCTGGACCACTACTGAACACCTCAGGAGGTGTTATAAGACACAAGGCTAAAGGGCAGGTGACTTTAGTCATAAGAGAAGTGCAATAATCCCTTCAAAATGCATGGCTTGCAGTGTCTTATTGCTATTCTGAAATGGCAGTTATAAATAAATGTAAGAGGAGAAAGTCTGTCGCCTGCATTTACTGGCCGCTATTGACAGACTTATGCCATCAGTGACAGCTAATCCAGGATTCTGATGCCATTTTCCATTTTACTGTGTATTTCAGCCAAAGTAACATTTGAAAATCACTGGCACACCAATGGTACAAAGGGGCTTAAAACCTGAATTAGAAAATTTAATGCAATATGTTATTTATTAAAATGTGCTGACACAATAAAGAATATTTTTGGTTTTATTCAGTAGACTAACTGAAGAATTGAACATAGTTCACTTCTGAGGAAATTTTGGGAAAGCACGCTTTTTCAAACACTGCTAGGCAATTGATCTTGAAACTCATACCAATTACAGAAAAATTTCTTATCAAACCTTTGCAGAATATTTGCTTTTATGTACATTGCTCCCTATTAAAAAAGATACATAAAATGAATCATACCGGAGAATTTACCTCTGTATGGAAGTCAGAGGACAGTCCTGCGGGATGCAAAGTTGGAAAAGGGCCTTGGTAGACAGGACAGTAAGCAGAAAATTAAATCCTCAAGATATATAATTTTTTATTATGTAAATATGTATTATTTCTGATGCCCACCAAGGATAACAAGCCATATAAGTATTAAAATTACAGATTCAGTGATAGGTAAATGTGAAAGAAGGAGAAAGAGGTACAGTTACAGATAATTACTTTGTATGACACTTGCAGTTAACTCTTCACACATATTCCTGTTTCGAAAAGAATTATCTTTATCCCAACATCAGGAAACACAGGTGCTTTGCTTGCCCTGTTTTGGCCAATGAGGAAGCACAGCCCCCATAGGACTCACCTGGAGTTATACAAGAAGTCGGCAAAAAAAACAGGAGGACGTCCAGTCTTCATCAGTCCCCTTCTTTTAACACATTGATGTTAACACCATGCCTGGGAATGCGTCTGAGATCAAAGAGAGGCTTGTTGCTGCCAAGAGCTGCAATATGATAAATTCAGGACCATAAGCAAGATAACACGGGAAATGGCTTGCTTAACATGGGAAATTCATAGTCCATGCATGGAAGGAAAGAAGCTCTTTCCCACTTTTCTGTTTTCTGTTGAGCAATGTTGTGTTTCACAGCTGTTGTGTATCAATAAAACTTTGTAAATGCTTAAATAATGACATAGTGAGAGTGCTTTAGAGTTTTTGGTAAAAATCTGACCTCCAAATAAAATTGGTTCTTCATTACAGAAAAGATTACTGTGACCTTTACTTCTCCATTTTCCTAATGGTTTCTTCACTACAATGCCAAATTGAATGACTATCTCAGCCATCTCTAAGATTTGGAATTAAATTTACCTAGTGCAAATCAATAAAGTGGAAATCAAAACTAAAAGCCTAGGGTTATTTTAGCAATACTCTGTGTGTAATACAACTTTGCATTTAACCTCTGGACTAAATGGTAACTCCATAACTAAGTCAGTTACTGAATGCATGCTTTACATACATCAGTGAGATCAAACTGTTTAGATCAGCAATGATTAATGAGAAGATCTGCAAAAAGTGATTTAGAGAAAGGGTGCCTACTCAATCCTGTGAGTTTGTTAGGCCATCAATACAAAAAACCTGCTCAAGACACCTATATGGTCCTTTCAAAGGAAAATACGGTGCTTTTTTTTTTATTACATTGCCTAGTTCTAGGGAGGGGACATGTGTGGTGACAAGAATTCCCATCGCAGCACTGCCAGCAGAAAGTATGCTAAGGCTGCAGCCATTTCCCCCTGTTCCAGCTGTGGGAATCTCATAGCTGTGGAGCCAGGTCTCCTGATGACAACCAGCTTCTCAGCAGCACTCACAAGACCATCTGCATAAGAAACACTGTTCCCATCGAGCTGTTTATCAGCAAACCTTGGTAAGACCTGCAAGCGTCTGACCTGGCAAGGTCTGTAGTTGTAGGAGAAACTGAAATAATTTGCTTAAAATAACATCAGCAGGGAAGCAGTGACACTGGGGGTCAAACCCCACTTTCCCAAGCTCAGGTCCCTGTCTCTGCTGGCCCACAGTGCTGCTGGAGAAACACAGCAAACAGATAAGCAGAACCCTCACCCAATCTATGGCACTAGCAGTCCCAAGCCCACTACTTCTTCCCAGTGACAAAAAAATCCCATTTACCTCAGGGAAATAGGACTCAGACCCAACAAACACCGAGACACCCCAGGGCATACTTAATGGATACGACTTATTACCTAAGCTCAATAACCCATCAAAAGAAACCAGTCTGACGTATTCACCTTCAACCTAAGATCTAAGTGGATTGTTGGACACTCATCAGGAGACAGGGCCCTCAGTCTGTACATGAGAAGTGATGCCTTAAATCCTGCATGACCTGCATATGACCTGCGATACCACATCCTCCTCCGCAGCAGCTGACCCCAGTGCATGCTGTGGTCCAGGCACAGTGGCAGGCAGGAGCTCAAAGGTGCTCACCCTTTCATGGTGCTGCAGGTGCCACACAGATTCTGCCTGTCCACCCGCCCTGGGCTGCTTGTCACCAGCTATTGGTGCCGGCTCTGCTCTGGTTCTTCAGTAGCACTGACACAGGACGGGAGGAAGAAATATCTGTGCTCCTGCTGCAGCAGCTTGGAGTCTCTCAAGGATTCTCAGCAGCTCACAGAGGCTGGGATTTCACATTGGGCAGGGCAGATCATGGGCTGCCAGCTTCATACAGGTGTCTCCCTACTGCAGCACCAGTGTAATTAGTCAGTGTTTTTGCTGGAGGTAAATATTGATTAACTGAAATGAACCTTCTTTTTACGTCAAGATTTCTATTTAAGTTTTATTCTTGCATCCAGGATACACATCATACAAGTATAACGCATTAATGCATTAAAATTGAGTATTAGTGGAGACAATGACAGGATGAGAGGTATAATTAACTTTCAAATACCATAGAAGTGTAAGTAGGCAGTATGATAATATGCATAACAAATAATAATAATATCACTGCTTAAGGTGAAAACACCTATTTTAACAGTGGACACAATCAAAATGATTTCTAAATATGGTTTTTGAGAAGTGCCTGTTCATCCCAGACTTGTCTGAGCCAGCCTCTACAGGAATGCTCATATGATCTTATGTCTTGTGCTAAGTCAGGGGTAAGACCCAAGCACAATGTCGTCCTTCATCCTATCACCTTCACTTTGATATCTCCTGGGACCACAACTCAGGAAACCAGTTTGAAAAAAAAAGAAAAAAAATATGACTTTTGGATAAAATTTATTCTGGGTTTAAGTCCCTGTCTTACTTCAATAAAAAGCTCAGCCTTACTCCTGCAAAATAATTTTTTGCAGATATGGCAACCTGTGGCACCTCCTGAAGCACTAAATAGAAATAGAGTAAGTGTTTGGAAGTTCTGGATGAAATTACCATTTGCCCAAACTGGTACTGGAGTGATAGTTTCTAAGCCCAGTGAGATTAGGTGTAAATCCCAACACATGACCCCAGACTCCAACTGCCTTACTGCAGATGGCAGCCTAACTTGGATGAGTTTGGCTCTTACCTTGTAACGACGGAGTGAGAGACTGATCAAGCCAAGGCAGGAAGCCTGACCAGATCCCATAGGTGGAAAGTTAAGCCTTGGTGCTTTTTACAACTCCCTAAAGTCTTTCTTACATGCACTCAAGGAGTTCAGTAATGTCTGAAGTGACATTTTCTGTATGAATTCATGACCCCTGTTGATTTTGGTGAGGTCACATTTTCATGGTGAGGAGTAAAGTTAAGCCAAAACTGAGAAGGCATATTCAAAAAGTGGAAACCCTCTGTCAATATTTAGTAAAATGGATTTCAGATTACAAAGAGATAAATCCTCCAATTCAAAGTTCATGTGAGTTAAGAATGGTAAATCATAAAAAATAACAATATCAAATGTTTGTATAATTTCCAAGTGCTTCACAGGCATAAATCAATTATCTGTAATATGAGTTAAAATACTAAATGTCAAACTGTTCATGGTATTCTTTTGGGCACAGATGTCATTAGAAAAAAGAGTACAGACAGAAAATTTTGCAACAAACTCTGACCTCATTAAAGGCATTTAAGAGGTCACATTTATACCCATAGGGAAGGGGGAAATGGAAGGGGAAATGGAAGGGGAAGGGGGAAGGGAAGGGGAAGGAGAAGGGGGAAGGGAAGGGAAAGGAGAACAGCTTAAAAGCAACAGATCTTTTGAGCATCCTGGCCAATTTGCAGCATTTATTTTTAAGGTGACAAATGAAAAAAATAATGCAATTGTTTGAAAAAATGAAGATGAAGAGATGTAGTTAATAATTCAGGAAACAATGATTCATTAATTAAATTAGGGATCAGAGCTCTTGAAACAGCATGTGAAGAATGAAAAATTGGTCTGATGGATGGCATTAAATGTCAGACAATTAGGATCACATTTGACAGAACAGAGGTTTAGCAAAGAAACCTGAAGTTTATAAAGAATACTGCAGTAGCTTCTGGAAAAGTCTGTATTCCAGTAGATTTTCTTAGTGAAGCAGATGAGGACAGAACTCTGCCAGCAAAGGCAATTTTGAAATTCATACAAATACATTTTCAAGATTGTTTTAATCTCACTCCATTTAAACACTTCCTATAGCAACATACTGAACTTTGTCCAGCACAGAATCACAGAACATGGTGACTTGGAAGGGACCCACAAGGATCATCCAGTCCAGCTCCTGGCCCTACAAGAGACACACCAAGAGACCATCCCCAAGAGTCACACCATATGACCCAGAGTAAAATCCAAACACTTCTTGAATTCTGTAAGGCTTGGTAATGTGGTCACTTCCCTGGGGAACCTGTTCCAGCACCCAACCACCCCCTTGGTGAAGAAAATCCTAATATCCAACTCAAACCTCTCCTGACACAACTTCAGGCTATTCCCTCAGATCTTCTCACTTGTCACCACAGAAGAGAGATCAGTGCCTGTCCCTCCTCTGCTCCTCACGAGGAAGTTGTAACTGCAACAAGGTCTCCTCTCAGTCTCCTCTTCTCCAGCCACGACAGACCAAATGCTCTCAGCCACTCCTCTCAAGAGCCTTCACCATCTTCATTGTCCTCCTTTGAATGCTCTCTAATATCTTTCAAAATGTTGCCCTTTCAGACATAAATTGCTAGCCAAAGCTCATAGACTTGAAGATTTCTTTCCATCATGGTAAGAAAATTACTGTATTGTCTCTGTATTGGGGTATCCTGCCTATTGAGCTCTATCCCCAGACTTCATGTGATCAATCCAATCCAACCCATTTTGTTTCATCTGGCCAGAATCCTCTGATCTGAAATCACTGTGATAGGGAAAATAGTAAGATCTTGTTCTCCATTGAAAAAGTTTTAATTGAGCAAAGATTTTAGGCCAGCCTTGAAAAACTGTTCTACAGCAAATCTTGAGATGAAAACCCAAGGATCTGTTCAGCAATGCACTCAGTGCACCTTCGTAAGATTTTCATGGATTCAGCATTCACTTCAGATCACTGTCTCCTTCACAAACATCCAGTCACTTTGGGTGAACTGCTCACTTGACTGAAAGCAACAGGAGTCCTTCCAGCTCCTTCAGTGAGGTGAGAATTCCCTTTTTCAGGTGAAAATGAATTTTAGTGTATATGAATTAATGTCCCTATATTGAATCTACCAAGATTTTTCCATCAAAATTTTAATCCACCTCACCGAATCATTTTAGAAAGAAGTTCCTCTTAGGCTTCAGTGCTATGTATAAAACAAGTGATCTTTTTAAATGGTGAAAAAATAAATCTAGCTAAAGGACTGGTAGTCATTAACTACTCTAACTACATATTGTCGTGTTAACCATAGGGTGTAGCACTGATTCTCCTTCTTTGCCATACAGTGGGACTGTCCCCACATTTATATGTTGTGCAACCAAGCTGGATGCTCTTATGTCCACAGACAGCTTCTTCTGTTGCCCGTATCCTGTGGATTTCCACCTCCACTTTCCCTGCCAGCAGCAATACAGCTCACTCCAAGAGGGTACTATTGTTGTTTACAACTACTAACAAGTAATACTATCAGGGTCAAGAATTTTCTGGCCTCAGAGTAGTTGGTGGTAGTACCTACTAATTAAATACTAGAGGCTTTGCTTGGCTGCATCCTTACTTGTGCAAGGCAAGACATGAAACAAGGGCAGAGGAGATGAACACCATCCTTGCTGCATTCATGGATGCTGCTAACCTCTGATGGGTTCTGCAGCAGGTGCCCTATCTTCCAGTATTCCCCCAGCAAGGTTACAGGTTATGCTGGTACACTGATCTTTCCCTGATCTTGACAGCATTCCTGGAACTGGTCTGTCCAATACTGTCTCCACAAAACACCAGCTGAGGTAGTTTGGCTTCACAATCAGATTGCTCTGCTTGCACTTCCACCCACCACCAGGCTTCTATATTTCATTCTTTGCTGGTACAATGCAGAGGAACATGTGTTTTTCCTTTCATAAAGTGTGTTCTCAAATATTTTTAAAAACTTTATGGAAGGCTGGTAAAAGCTCAAAGGCACCAGCTTGTAGTTGTGATACCTTCCAAAAAACAAGATAAGAAATAAGATTAATTCCTGTAATGTATTATAAAAAAAAAATAATATATTTTTTACGTGGAAAACCTGCCCTAGTGGCAATTTACAACCCTTTGTACAAGACAAAAGTAGAAAGCACAACTGCATAAACTGCACAAAGAAGAGAAAGAGAAAGTAAAAAAGCCAACAACAACATATCACAAACAGCTCAGTAAATAATAGTGCAATTTTCCTAGCTAATAGAATGGTTTAACACCTGAATACACTCACACGCCTGATTAAACACTAACAACGTAAACCCATGAAAGAAGATTATAAGTTGTAATATCTCTTTGCAAATAATAGCATATTAACCACTGTTGCATACTTCTTCAATTACATCCCTTTCATTCTTTTCATCTGGAAAACAGTTCACATTATAATAGTCAGCATCATCTGTGTTTTAAAACAAGCTATTACTTTGTATGTGGTGTATATTGCCAAATTGTAGGTCTCTTTCTCTATATATTTAAATATGCTCTCAAAATTAATAAAATCAATAAGTGGCATGTTATCTTTAACTTGGCTTTCTAAGAAAAGAAAATGTTTAAACTTCAACACATATTCCTTACCACACTGGACACTATTCCCAGAATTTCTTCCTTTTTCTTAGCAGAGATTGCCAGGAGCAGGAATTATACTTAACAGCAGCATCCCCACATTTACCAAAATTCATGAACCTGCTCAGAGCTATCTCCATAAAGCTTTGTTTGGATTCTGGTCAGTTGACTTGAAACAAGTGTGGGTGGCTTGGAAAGAAGCATGGAAAGCCAAGACCTCTGTTTTCAGTCATGATAACCTCCATTCACTACCTTCTCTAACCAATCACTTCCATTCCTTTCTATTTTCCATACACCTCCAGCTATGCAATTCACTGTCTCTTCTCACTAGGACTTGCAACAACTGTAAAATACTGACCTTCAAGCTTCCCTTCCTGCTTGAAGTACTTTGAAATCTCTGGTTAGCTTCAAATTCCTCCAACCGTGAAAAGAGAAGAGAACCCCTGGAGATTCCAGACAGTAAACAAACTTTCCAACCCAACGCAGAACACTGAGAAAGTTCAACTCAGTGCAATGTAGCAATTCTACTGCTGGAGTTCTCCAGGGGCAGGATAAACAAAACTTAGTCAGGAGCAGTTAGGGTATGCTTCATCCTGTTTTAATGCACCCAGTGAGATTCCATCACCTGCTGCATTTCCATGATTCCTTCAGAGCACAGAGCTCTGTGGTAAATGAAGACTGGTGCTGAGCCAGGGCAGCGATTTATGTGTTTCAGAGAGTGTTCAAAGTGAGAAGGAAAATCAGCCCAATCTTTTTAAAGCAAATTTAAAAAGAGGAGATACACATGCAGAAAAAAGTTAGCCTGGATCAACGCATCTAAGAACAGAAGCAATCTACTTTGCAGATAATTACTTTCCATTTTCTTTTAAATTTCGTATTCCAGCTATTGAGGCATATAAAATTGTGGTCATGACTTATTCACCATCATACAGGGAAGATTGCATTTTAAGGTTTCCCCATGTTCCCCTAAATCATCGAGTACCGGTTTTTTCCTAAGACAGACCAAGGATGTTCTCAAAGTCTTCATAACGTAAACTGCTGATTTTAAATTTCCTACCAAAAAAGTTCGAATTGGTTAGATTTTTTTCCTTCAACTTTTTTAACTCCTAGAAGTTTCCAATTTGCAGAGTCTTTATTGACAACCTATCCACTGATACGCCCGTGGGTTTCACAATAAGGTATTTTTAAACTGCTCCCATAACTGAGCCATAATTAGAAATTACATCCCTCCTGCTTCTAGTGATCTTTCCTAGACTGTAAGCTCTCTTGAGGTGTACTATGCAATACTATTCTGCTAACATCCTACACACCTCATACCAAAGAGCTCCTAGTGTCCTAAAAAGCTATATTGGACAAAATTCCCTTGGATTTCAAGCTGACAAAAAAAAAAAAAAAAAAATAAAAAAAATCCA
>VXAU01001810.1:271167-318443 GCA_013399695.1 Formicarius rufipectus
ATGTTATTCGTATTTCATTTCTGAGTTCTTTCTGCTTGAAATAGTGCTCACATTTCACTAGGCAGAGTAAGTATCTTGCAAGATCATCCAATCAAGACGTCTACTTGTATGTGGCATCATTTTGGCCCTTTGGTCCTGTATTTTTTTATTTAGTAATATATATATATATCTCATGCTGGTTTTGAACCCTTGCTTTGGGGCTTAGAGTTGTGTCTTATTCACCTGAAAGAGCAATATTTGCCTATTACTATATGACCTCAGCTATAAAAATACGAGACTTTGTTGGTGTTATTGAGTCATTTAGAATATTTACTTAGAATACAAGGGAAAAAGTCTGGTAAGGCCAGAGATGAAAATTCAGAATGACACACTACACAAAAGCAAAGGTCTGGCTGCTGCACTAATTCTGAAATCCAGATGGGCAAATCTGGTTTGAGAATTCATCAAAAAGACCCTAAGAAAACTCTACGAATTTTTAAAGTTCTCTAATGGGTCTAGCTCAGCTATATTGTTCACCTGAAATGTGCTCTACAGAATGAAGTTAAGTAAGTGCAAAAACGCTATAATACTGATGATGCAGTAGAAACATATGATACATCATTCCTGCGTGAAGAACATCTTTAGTAGAAAGCCTACAGTTTTTGCATTTTAGGTGGTAGACTACAGAGAGTTGCACAGAAACAGTCTTTATTGGACAGAAAGATGAGGAACCCAGTAGAAATGCTGCTTATCTCAGAATTTTACCTCCACTGCACTGAGATATACTTTTTAATACTCCTTTTTACTCATAGACATCTCTACTGACGATTTTTGGATGCCAAAGGAATATGTTGAGTATAAATGGGAGAGGGCTGGCAGCAGGGGGGCTGCAGGGGTGGCTTCTCTGAGAGGGCTGCCCCATGACAGACACAAATATTTCCATTTGGCTGTAGTGGCCCAGCCACTGGCCACAGTTGTGCCCATCAGTGAGGCTGGAGGTGACTGGATGGGAGTATTTTTCAGGAAGGGAGAAAACACAACAGGCAGAAAGGGAAAGCAATGCAAACATCAGGGTCAGAGAAGCAGGAGGAGGAGGTGCTCCATGGAGGGAGGACCACACACCAGAGCAGCTGGATATTGTTGAAGGAAACCACCCACCTGCTACCCATGGAGAGAGCCCCCACTGCAGCAGAAGAAATGTGGGAGGAAAGTAGTGGCAGAGTAGAAAACTATGTACTGCTCATAAATATCCCCCTTGAGTCCCTCATTGCCTCACTGAAGGGACTGAGTGTATCAATGGTGATAACAAGGGCAGGAGAGACAAGTCTGAAGTGAAAGAGTGAACCTGAGCATGGGGGAAGGAGAGATGTTAGCTTAACGTCTCTCACTACCTGATTTAGTAATTTAAATATTTATTTTAACTGGAAATTGATTAATTTTAGTCAAGTTGACCCTGTTTTGCTGTAGAAGAAATTGGTAAGTGATCTCTCTGGTTGACCTTGTTCCATGAGCTTTCTCCTTTCTATTCTTCCTGTTTTCTCCCCACCCCCATCCCACTGAGGGAGTGAGTGAGTGTCTGGGTGGGAGTTTGGTTGTTAGCCATGGTTATCCCACCATGTATGGCTTTTGCACTAGCGAAAACAGACCTCCAAAATATTTGTTGTCAGATAGTGTTAATGATTCAACTTCTACACACAAAGATTATTTCTGAGGATGCCTAACTCATTGGGGAAGACCCTGCAGCAAAGTGAGTATGTTAGGTCTGTGTTGTAGCAAATTATCAAGGAAGTAATTACACTTTAAGAAACACATTAACCCAAGAAAAGGAGTAGTATAAAGTTTCTCACCTCTTTCATTTTTAAAATATGTTGAAAAGGGCAGAGAAGGCAATACCAAATTATCAGTTAGCATAGAAAGACACAAGAAATCAGGAGTTAACTTCATCAAGTGGAAAGGGAACTTGTTACTGTAGTCTCTAGATTTGCTGAGCAAGAGTACTGCTGGGTTAAAGGAATGGAAATTCTACCAAACCATGTAGGAAATAAAGAGATTTGCTTATTTTAAACTGTTCAAAAATGCTTAGGGGCCAAATGCTAATGGAGGGTAACTGTGGCTTTGTGTGATCCTGGGTGGCCACAATGAGGGAGGAAGACAAATGAATCCTTTAGGCTGACGTTGAAATAAGAACATATACATGTAGGAAATACACACATACAGGGGAAAAATTCTTCTATCTAGATGATAAGGTCATTTCAGGGTAACAGCTTTGAGCTCAGACCTGCACTCCAGAGCCTGCATGTACAGACATAAAAAAAAGTGAAATACAACCACAAATTTAAATCATTAGCAAATCTTGGCAAGTATCCCTTGAATGTTGAAATTACAGATCACCAAATCGGTGTCTATTAAAGGCCCAGTTCCACACTGTTTAGCAGGAAAGCTCTGATCATCTGACATGTGAATGAGGTGTGTAGGAAGGCAGCAGTGATCTCCCTCCTGTTTGACCCCCTTTATAACTGCAAAGATAGGATTTAAGGACAAGAGGGAATGTGGCTACATCTCACTGAATCAGATAATTAAAGCAGTCAGAACTGCCACAGCCATAAAAGCAGTTCTAGACTCCACAGCATATTAATTTGCAGTGACTTAGAAGTTCCCTTTGTTGCTACTGAAATCAAGAAAATGTTAGGTTTGCAGGATTTTCACTCATTCAGAGACAGTAACAAAGTGAAAAAGAAAACTTCCTGTCAATGTCAAGGCAGATTACCCAAGATTACACAAGAATGTCAAACACTCTGAGATATTATCAGCAATGCAGGATCTCCTCCTCTAACATACAGATTGCATGATTCCCTCCAGACAGGAGGAACACAAAGGTTGCAGATATGTATGAAAACACCATATAATAGTCTCTATGGTGGTCTCTGGTTTCATATTGGTTGTTGTGTAGTTGTTGGCTTCAGTGGCTGCTTCAGTGATGGAGAAAATAGATGATCCCCTCCCTTTCACAAAGAATTCTTTATTAGATGGTTGATACTAGCAATTAAGTGTTTGCAGTATTCACCACTGGAGTATGACAGTAGCTGGTAACAATTTTCTACTGAGTTCTTAGCTGTAGTTTTATTTTAATTGGCTTCATAACTCATATTGGTGAGTATCATAGAATAGTAAGGGATGGAAAAGACCTCTAAGACCATTTGGTCCTTTTCTGAAATACTTTCACTATTGCAGAGGGGGAATATTAACTAATACCGACACTACCTGTAAAAGAAAAGTATTAAAATAAGAAGAATCAGGAAGATAAGCAAAAAGAGGATGTGATTTCCATACAAAATACAAATCTCAATAACAGTAGCAGTCAAATGTACATGACTTTCAGAGGAGGAATCCTAGGGCAAAGGTCTAGATGCAGCAGCTTCAGAAGAACAGCTTGCTCATGAGACCTTCTACACTAACTCAGCATCAAAAGCAAATTATGAGAAGACCAGACTTTCTGCAATTCTACTGTACCCCAAAATCAAAGGCAGCTGTCACAAATCCCTGTTATTCACAGCTGCTGTTCAGAAATTAAAACTTTCAAGAGCCATAGTGCCTGCCTCACAACAGTGACGTTGTTATTAGTACTGGTCATAGTACTAGCTTGGTACAGTCAAAATAGTCAAACAAGCTATACAGTCAAGCAGAGTGACTGTGTAAATTACAGGTTCTATCACCCAGATTCTCCTGGTGAAAAATACAGAGCACATTATATTGGAGATGGGAGGAGGCAAAAGAGTGTCCTTGCCTCAACTACAGGATTTCTGAAGTCCTGGTCAGCAGATTTGTTTCAAGGGATTGTCAGCCTACTAAGAAGATAATCTACCCTTTTGATTTTGATTTAAAAGCTTCCTCTAGAGAGTGATATGTCGTATTGTTCAGAAAGAAAATTACATGAAGGCTGAATCCCCACCTTCCTCGCGCTCTGTCACTCCTCCTTCCCTGGACGGTCTCAGTACTTGAACATTAGCTCTTCTCTACAGTTCCATTCCTCTTACATCACCAGGGAAGTTGAAAGGTCTGTGTCCATCCCACCTGGGAAAGGCAGGTTACCCTGCAGGATAACCTACTGGGAAGCATTGCTTCCACTATCAACAGTGTCTGGATGCCCAGAGGACAAAACTCATAGTCTGAACCTACAGGTTTGAAGCATCATCCTCATGAGAGTTCATCATGACACTGAGCAGCTTTGCTTGCGTGGCCTCGGAGGTGCCTCTGCTTCCCAGGAGTTCAAGCAGGCTAAGGGCAAAGGGAAAAAAAGGTAACAGGCATGGTTCATTTGAGAGCAACTTTTAATTAATAAATTCCACGCAACTATAATTATAGTTAATACTAGTACCAAAGCCTTATAATGGGTCTGTTTTCTTGAGAAATCTGCAAACCACCTGCACCCTGAACTGGAGGCTTTTCTCTCTGTTTATCCTGCTCAAAAACTAGTGTCTTTCCCTTGCAAAAGAGGAAACAAGTGTTTGAAAGATAACTATGTATTTCTAAGTTTGTACTTGCAGAACATATGGATATATATGGATATCTCAATTACCTGATATAATGTCTTTTTTGCAAACAAAACAAAAAATATTCCCTCCTACAATATCTGGACAACAATATATAAATATTTAACAGAAAAATAGGCAAGGAAAGATAAATAAAATAGTCTTGACTACCCAAGATATTTTCTGACATCAGATTTTGAAAAGAAACGACAATTTCCTTTGACACTATTGAGGTTTTAATTCTAGTTTTATGATATTTCATATGCAAAAAGGTCACTTCTGATCTGCTTCTACAGTTTTCTCCTGTACAGTAACCATACAATTTCTCCACTAAATTACTGTTATCTGTAATATTAACTTTGAAAACAAACACAGAAAAAAATTGAAGCACGTAAGTTTGTCAGAAATATATCACAGTATTGAAAATGAGCATAACTACATGCTTTATATAGCTTCCTAACAAGGACATTCAGTGTGAGTCCAAAACTCTTGGCTCCAACCAAAGTGATTTCAAATAGCACAAGTATATATATAAAAAAAGACTCATATTTTCTTGTTAAAAAAGGAAATGGTGCTTTCTATAAACAAAACCAATGTGATTTTCTGGACATAAAGCCAAGTTACAGTGGAAAGAGCTTAGGAAGCTTCAAATAAAATTGGCATTTGTTTAAAAGGATGCTTTAACAAGTCGATTGGATGAGGTTCAACCAGCTCATTTAGTCTGGTAATTCTAGAAACATCAGTGTAGAAAAAAAAAAGAACCACACTTACTTTGTTGGGGGGTTTTGCCTTCTTTTTTTGTTTGCTTTCTGCTATACAGTGTCACGCAATCACATGACTGAAAACGTTGTCAGCAGCAATGGTAGACACCGACCACGAACGATTTGGTTGCATTATGTCGACACTGACTGCTGTGTCCCACACCCTTCGGATACCGAGGTGCAGTCCTTAGCAGCTGTTTCACATGTGTGAGCTTCGCCTGCCTCTAGTGCCCAATGACACACGCAGCCTGGGCTCTCTGGCTTTATAGTGCTCGTTGAAGTCCAGTTTAAAGCTGAGGAACCAAAGGCTTTCATCAGAACTGGTTGTCAGCAGTTTCATCTTCCAAAGACTGCCATGTACATCAGAGTCCCCGATGCAAACAACTCGGTCTTTTAAAGTGTGCTGCCTCCTTGCCACTGCCTTGGCTCAGCATTCAGGATCCAACCTGTGCCAGCAGGAGACCTCACCTTGTTTCCATGACCCACGTACAATGCTGGCCAGAGTACAATGCACTAGAGCACTGCTTCCTTCGAACATATCTATTGGATGTAGGTTGTACAGCAGCCAGTGGCACCTCAGAACAGTAGAGGTTCTACCCATCTTTCCCGATCAGTTTCAAGCAAAACCTAGCTCCAGTGTAATTATTGCTAGCAGTCCTCCAAAAATTTCACTCAATTTTTCCCAGGGAGGGAGTTGTGTAACACTTTGATCCAGATGGCAAATTTCTCACAAATCTAAAATCCCCATGCCAAAGGCCAGGATCACCACAACCTCCAGAAGGGATCACCAGTGTTTTTGATCTGAGGACACTGTTATCTTTTCCTTTAGACTTCAACATGAAGCACTAAGCTCCTTTTGGAGATGCAGCTGTTCATTCACAGAGATCACAGTTCAGCCAGGTGGAAAGTGGAATTCCTAACAATAGAAAAGGCTATAATACAATTAAAAGTACATGGCTGTTACAAGTAACAGCCTTATCCTGGAAAACCATAGTTCATGAACAGCACACATCAATACTTCACACTTTGAGTTGCAACTCATAATTCATATAACAACCAAAGGATCCGGGACTACGAGGCCGAAGCTCAAAATGCATCATTTGCAATTCTCCGCTGTCCCCTAAAGGCTGCTTCAGGAATTTCAGTCTCTGAGTTTAGAAAGCAAAGTGCTTCTGCCCCATGTCCGCGTACTAGAGCACAGGCCAGCAAGTCCGAGCAATGGGAGAGGTCTGTGCAGAGCTCCAGGAGCAGGTCTGCCAGCCACTGCAAGAGGTCTGACCAGAGGCACGGAGAGACCACTTCTGTGAGGTGTGTGACGCTGCACCGGCAGCACCACTGGCTCTGGCAAGGGATGGGATCGGCAGGATTTCTATTACTCTGCATCCTTATACAGTTTGTTCTGCTGGAGAGGCTTGGAAGTCCCTCAGTATGTCCACATGCCTCCTACAAATAGTAATGTGCATCCCAATCAGCTTACCAAAACTGAACTAAAAAATTTTATCTTGCTTGGTACTTTCCTATGGTCTTAATTAAGGAAATGGTAACCTCTATTATTTTATTTTGCTTCCTGGCACCTATTCTTTCTTGTAATTATTTCCTATTATCTTATTAATGTCTGTTTTGCTCTTTCCATTTGCAGATCTTTCTTCAGATTTCAAAAACTTTTTGCCTGTGAAATGCTGGAACCTGTGCATATGTTCTAACTCTGGGATAAGTCTGGGTCTGATTCTGGTTTTGTCTTAAAACTTTAGTTGTGTTAATAAAATTGCAATGAGTGGAAATTCTGCTTTTCTGATTTATCAAATACCATTTTCACCCTACATTTTTTGTTCTCTTTATGCTTTCTGTTCACCACTAAATCGTGCAATTTCATTTCTCTCCATCAGATGGTTCGATTGCTTGTTTCCCAAATAATTTTAGTTTCTTCCTTTTCTACTCATTATAAAATGATCCAATTCTCATTTTTACACACCTGGTTGTCAAAGGAAAGCTCCCACTTGCCTTTTTAATTACTGTTGTAAGCCTTTCTGTAATTTCCCTGTTTCTTTACACTCTTCAGCACTGTTCAACAAAAACAAGAGGTAAAACTCAGTACAAATACCCTTTTTTTAAGAAGTGAATGCAGTGCCTTTTAGAAAGTAAGGCGGAAGACTGTGTTCTTTGCCTCTCTCTTGGTAATTTTTGGAAAAGCTTTAGAGGGTGATGAAGTAGCCTTGAGTAGCTTTGGGAATGTTCCCTTAGCAGAGCTGAGAGGCATCTTAGATGCCTAACTGCCTTGTTCTTATGGCATGTATCTCAAATGCAAATAAGTGGTTTTCATTTTCTGTAAAATTTCATTCACAGGGTAATCACCTTTTGACAGTTTTTTCCTGACATATCTTTTAATACTCAGACTGATGGCAATATTAACTCCAACTGTATTTTCTATACCCTCATGTTTAGCTAACTTAATTGCTGTTCTGATAACTTCTGGAGGAAAACATTTAACACAATTTGCTCTACAAAGAGCTAAAGTAAATTAACTGCGCAGTGATAGAAGTTTCACCTCCTACACTCCTCAGATCTTTCTTGGTATATTTTTCTTTCTCTATTCTTTCCTGAACGTCTTTTTGGTCCCCATTTGCAGCCTTTCAGGTTCCCTGCTCTCTTCTCTTCTGCTCTTCTCGCCTTTTGTGAGCAAATAGCCATCACTTTGGTTTCTTTAACTTTCCTGACTCTGTGCTCTCTCTGACCCCATACAGCTCTGGTCAGTTTTTTCTGTTCACCTGCACTTGAGTCTCTACTTCTATTCCTGTGGCACTCAGGTTTTAGTCCAATGATGTTATGATAGAATGTACTATATTGGGTAGTCAAAGAGTATTAGCAAAAAGTTAACTTTGGAACAAAAAGAAAGCAAATAATACTGAGTGAGGCACCTTTGCTGGTCTTCTGGGGAAAGAGAGTAAGCATCAAATTAATCCTTATGAGTGATTCCAATGCCTTAAAGACTGCATTAAACCAAGTTAAGAGAAAATAGTTAAAATACTACTTCAGGGAGCCTGTTACTTTAGAGAGTCTGAGTGGTTCATACCTTAAATTCATTGTATTCCTTGTCAAAATAAAAATAACGGGCCTTCATTTTATTTCAAAATGGTGGTTCATCACGCCCTCAGAATGAAATATGACTTATTAAATCAATGGCTGTAGAAACTTTTCACTCTGAACAATTGCAGACTAAGAAAGGCTGTTTATTATCATCCTTGGTAAACTAATTTTGTTTTATTAAATAGGGTACAGCAGTTAGTGATGGTTATAATGTTCTTGTAGAATCCTGACAGAATTATTTCCTCTGGCATCTGAAACAGCAGGTTCTTGTATCTGTCCTCGCTGTACTTGCCAATATTTGCACATCTCTTCCAGCTCTCCCAACTCTTCTACCTCTCTCCAGTCAGCAGAATTGTGTTAGAGGTTAGGGTGGTATTTTAGGTTTCAAGTAGTCAAAAGATGATTTTCAAAATTAGGCACTTTGGAGAAGTCCCTGAGCACCCTCATGTGAGTGTGAGCACCTTCATCTCTAAGGCTGCTCATTCAGTTGAAAATTGAAATGAGTACAGATGTGCTTACTCACAACTCATTTCTAAGGCCAGCATTAGGAAACATTCATACGAGATCACAGAGGACTCCAATCTAAGTCTAGAAGGTTTAAGTAAAGCTTCAATTTTCTATCCAAATGCATCCTTACCCCCGCCCCTCCCCATATCATTCATTACCTTTCAGGGTGCTTAAAAATGTTTATTTAAAGAGCATCCTTAATACTGAAAATGATTGTTAGATGAAGTTACTGGAAGTTATAGTTTTACACTGATCAAAGATAGTTTGTCATTCTTGATGGGAATACTATTTTTAAGGTTGAAAAAGTTATTGTCCAAAGCATACACAACTTGTATGTGTGACAGGAGAAGATAGACTCCTTCCACAATTAATTTTAACAAAATAAATCACGCAGATTCAGGCTTTTAAAATAGATAGTGTGCGCCTGTGTACAGTTGAGAGACCTTGGCATTTATTCACTGCATCTGGTATAAGAGAAAATCCACAGGGCTTTGACTGAAAAATAGAATCACTAAAATAATACTGGATTATGATTATATTCTGTCCTTGATCTCCTACTCTAAGCCTGAAACTAATTCACTGAAAGATACATTATATCATGAGCTTCTGCATTTCCTATTGGGTGCTTCTAAGATACTAAACTGCATCGTACTGCATCCTGAGGCAGTCGAGTGGCTGCAACTTACAGAGGGAGATAGGACTCTCATTAACTTTTTCTTCCTCTGAGTGCATATTGGTTAAGACATAATTTCCCTGTCAGTCAGCAGAAAAAATATCTCTTGTGGTTTAAATGAATAAGACAGAAATACTTTGCAGTTCTTTTCTTTTTAAAGTATTTATGATATTGGTAGCACCCTATGGATAGCCCTTCACCCCAGAAGTGTATTGAGTATTGTATAACATCCTAAGATGTGTGTTAGTTTTATTCTCAGTTTCTTCATTCCTACTTTGACTGCAGCTTCTTCAAAATTTCTTTAGGTCTTGGCAACCCTGAAAAGGAGAGGGTTGAGCCTGCAGGGGTAGTTGGCAATGGCTCCAGGACAGGATACAGAAAAGAGGAGAAGCTGGGCACTTTTCAGCCTGGAAACATGGCTGAAGACACAGACCCTCAGCCCTATTTGTATTTTCAGACACTGTAGCTCTAACAGCAGAACATTGAAATTATCAACCAGAAGCGTGTATTACATACTAACAAAATTAAAATCAGCCCTGTATAGTAAATGTGTTGCTAAGAATTATTCTTTAACATTGCTTGTAGTATATAAGCATTTCAGTGTTAAAAAAATAGAGTAAAAAGGTAAAAATCCCTTATATTCCTATTCAGAAATGTATCTAAATGGTGCTGCTGCCACCCACTGCAAGGAAATCCACTTGTGCAGTTACAACAGAAGGAGACTTGTAAACTTATATTCTAAGTATGCACATTTATGTAGAATTCAATATTCGTCTTCAGGCACAAATTAAATGTAAAATAATTTTTCTCCAGAATCACTGAATCCAGCAGCCTGACAGAGGTGGGCTGTCACAACTCCACAGCCTCAGGTCTAGCCAGTAGAAAGGCTCAGGATGTAACCCCTACAAGACAGGCATGAGCACAGAGCACATGTACACACCACACATATGTTTATACACTGCTGGCAACACAGGTCAACCCAGACCAACACACAGAGCACTCACATGAACACAGGCAGCACCAATAGCCTCATCCTCCTGAGCTGGATGGAGGACCATTAGTGGGAGATATAGATATATATTATTGAGAGACCTATGTCTTACTAATATATAATGAACGTGTATATGTATACTCAATGTTGTTCTGCACCAGGTCAGTGAGAGATTGAGGGTGCACGTTTTTTTCTGCATCCCAAAAACAAGGACCTGACAAAAAAACACTTAACAAAATAGCTGCTTTAATATGCCAGAATAAAATCAGGAATACAATTAGGATAAAAAGAGGAATACAGGTAACAAGTAAAACTTGCTTCAGATGTCAGCACCCTACATTTGTGCAGCACCAGACAGAGCCTGGATGGATCTTCCTGTGATGCACTACACAGGTCCCAGGGTTCCTTCTGCCCCTGCCCTGGTGTGCAGGATGGGATGGCACAGGGCTCTCCACCAGGCTCCCATAAAGCATCTACTTGTGCTGACACTCAGGCTGCCCAAACACCAAGCACAAGGACATGCAGGGCAGACATGTCTGTTAAACATCACTAATTCCTTGAACGCACTGCAAGGCTCACAGTGCAAAGGTGGATCTCTCCAGGAGCTGGGCTAACACGTGCAGTCCAGTCAGCAGCTGATCCCTGGACCCTCTCACATCTGGGTTCATCTGTCCTCTCACTGCAGTGTCTGCAGTTGCTGGCACCACAGACACACCTCCCACCCACAATCCACTCCAGTGGCTCCACTTAGATCCCCATTACAAACACAGAGGAAAGCGAGTTTTAGTAAGGAGGCAGGACAGGCTACATGAGTAGCTGAAGGGCAAAGATAGACTGAACAGCACCCTATTTACACACAACCAGCACTTTCTATCAGCTTAGTCCGCTATTTTCCCACACTTTCCAAAATCTCTTTTTGGCTACCTGGATAAATCACTGCTGAAGAACAGAAAAAGGTGAGCTGGTTTTCCCAGTATTCTTGGTTGAATGGCTGCTCCATGCAGTGAAGCATTTATAGGAACAGAATCCTGGAGCACAGTTATCTTTGGGCACCTCTGTAGAGTTTCTGTTGTGAGAGCTTTGTAAAATCAGTGCCCTTCTTCACACAGATGAAGATTCTTACTGGAAAGTCATGTTTTGTGTTGCAGAGAAGCAGCACTAGATAATGCTGACAATGCTCCAGGTGGGAAAATCCAGCTGCAGGTGAAGGCAGAGCATAAATTAGCAGAACAAAAGGCTAAAACTGGCATAAAAATCAAAGATGGCATCGTTGGCTCCTATCCACATGCAGGTGACCTTTCAGCAGAGTTGGTCCAGTTACTCCATGCCAATGATTCAGAATCTTTCCCCCAGCCTGGCAATCAGAGAGCATCTAAGTGTGGCGATGGCACTTTCCACAGCTACCAGTGGGCAATCTCTGAAAAAGAGTGAATTTATGCCATTGACTAAGAAACTGAACAGGCCAAAGACAAGTTTCCGTCCACTTCAAGGGGATTTTCCTGAAGAGCTGGATAGGCTATTCTATGACTGCCAATGCATCAAGTCATAATTTTCTGCTCTTTTGAGGTTTTGTTGCTCTTGAATAAGGTATTATGACACCGCTATTAATATAGTTATTTCCAAGCCCAAAGGAAGATCTAAGTACTCATTACTCAACTTTTGATCCACTTTCTTAATGATAATCTGGCCTTAACAGTACAGAGCCAACACATGCTCACAAAAGTTCACCTTTTTTGTCTGTGGAACTTTTTCATTGCTCCATCTTCCTTGAGAAGGGGTCACTGGCTTTCTGAAGCTACACTTGTTGTATCACAATTGAGCAGTTCCAATTGTAAGACTGGAAAATGAAAAAAAAACTCATCAGATTGAAATAAATGTAACAGCTGCCAGGTTAGGAGATGAGAGACTGGTCTCCACCCACAAAGGAGCATGAGGACAATGGCAGGTTCCCACTGGTCCCTTCAGCCTAGCAGTCAGAGCAACTCCTGCAGCTGGGAGGACTCTTCCCAGATCAACAGTTTTATGCAGAATCACTTCAAAATTATCATTCCCAGCACAGCCACTACTTTGGGTTTCCTACTGTAGTGCTAGGTGAGATTTTGGCAGCAGGGGGCTACAGGGGTGGCTTCTGTGAGAAGCTGCCAGAAGCTTCCCCCATGTCCAGCAGAACCAATGCCAGCTGGCTCCAGGACCCACCAATGAACAAGAGCAAGCCAATCAGGAACAATAGTACCACCTCTGTGATATTTAGGAAGGGGAAAAAAAATTATTAGGCAGATGAAAATTGCAGCCAAACGAGCAGAGTGAGAGCATGTGAACAGCAAGGTCAGTGGTGGAGAGGCAGGAGGTGTTCCAGCCGTGGGAGCTGAGGTTCCCCTGCAGCCCATGGCACAGATGGTGGTGGAGCAGCTGCGCTCCTGCAGCCCATGGATGACCACAGGAGTGCAGAGACCACCTGCAGCACAGGGAGGAGACCCACACTGGAGCAGAAGGCCATGACCTTGTGGGAGGCCCTGGTAGGGACCTGCAGACCCAAGCAGAGAGGTGCCCATGCCAGAGCAGGTTTTCCTGGAGGGACTTACAGCCCTGGGGGGGACCCACACTGGAGCAGCCTGTGCCTAAAGGATTGAGCCCCATGGAAAAAGTGACCCACGTTCCAGTAGTTTGCAAAGAACAGCCGCCCGTGGGATGGATGCACACCTCGTGGGAGGGAGCCCACAGAAAGAAAGGGAAGGATTTCTCTCTACGAGCAGCAGAAACAACTGACCATAACCTCCATTCCCCTGCAACACTGCAGGGGGAGAAGGGAGAATTTGGGAAGGAGAGAGAGGTGGGATTCTCCTGCTTCAATTGTTAGTAATAAATTTAATTAATATCTCTACTCTTGAGTCTGTTGTGCCAGTGATTTTGATCCGTGAGTGATCCTTCCCAGTCCTTATCTCAATTCATGAGCCCTTCGTTGTATTTTCTCTCCTCTCTCCAGTTGCAGAGGGGAATGATAGAGTGACTTGGGTTGACCCTGGCTGGGCACCACGTACCCACCAATCACACCTAGGTACTACTGGATTCATTTTCAGAGCAAAGAGAACTTAACCTTCCTCTGGAACTAGTTCTCTGGTTCCAACACTGGTGCTGCCTCTCTGGCCTGTGGATTGACAAAGGATACATAGGATCATGCACCATTTTTCTCAATGCAGTGGCCAAGAGTGCTCATGCAGCTAATTTTTATCCCAACAGTTTTGGACGAAACACAATCACATTAAGCTTTGCTGTTCTTCCAGACTTTACAAGAATAATGTGCTCCAACTATACACACAAAAATGGAGTACTCTTGCCTCTCAAATGATCTGTGATCTCATGATGCCAAGCTTAGCATGCTTCAGCTTTCCTTTGGCACATTGAACATCAGCAGCTTCACAGTCCATGCTTGGTTACAGCTGAAATGCTGCAAGTATACCCAAGAGCAGCTGCACCAGCAGGTCCTTTAAAGGTACAGGGTAAAGCCTTACACAAAATCAAGGATTCCAAGACCCACAGAACAACGGGAAACCTGGTGTCAAGAGGACAAAACAGTTATTCCAGAACTGCAAGTCAGTGCATCGTCCCTGAGAGTTCACTTCCATCATCACAGCAGCATTATCTCCACGGACTGGCATATGCCTCTGCTTCCCAGGGGTTCAAGCAGACCAAGGGCAAAGTGCAGAAAAGGCCACAAATCTGGTTGATCTGAGGGTAATTATTATTTAATGGCCTGTACACAACTTTCAGTATAGATAAGACTAGTACCAAAATTCTGTATGGGTAGGAATCTGCAAATCAATACACTCCTAAATGGAAACTTTTTATCCTGGAAAAATGGGAAACTTTCAACTGCAAAAAAGCAACACACTTGTTTGAAAGATAATTGTGGATTTATTTTTCTAAGCTTGCACTTGTGGAACATAATAAATGACCTGATATAATGACAACTTTGCAAACGAAGAATCCCCCTCTCCCCAACTTCTGGACAGCAATATATAAATATTTACAATGAAAAAATAGGAAAGAGAAGAGAATGAAGTCAACATTAGCCAACTCACTTTGTTTCTACACATCTGATTTTGAACATTAATTATTCAATCTTTCAACAAACACTTCCCTTGACAATCCTGAGGCTTTAACTTCATTTTTAGATCTTATGTGCAACAGATACACTCCTGACTCTGCTTCCATAGTTTGCTCCTATACAGTAATCATAGAATTTCCCCACTAAATTTTTATTCCGGGTTTTTAACTTTGAAAACAAAAAAATTAAATATAAGTTTATGTTTCCTGATACAAAGTTTGTCACACAGTCAAACACAGCACAACACTGAAAATCAGCATAATGAAATGCTGTATAGCTTCTTAACAAGGACAATAGGTCTGGGTCCTGATCTATTGGCTTTAACAAAAACTCTCTTCAAATACAGTAAGTACATATAGAAAAAATAACCTTCTTCTTTTCTTGTTAAAAAAGGAAATGGTGCTTTCTATAAACAAAAGATGCAATTTCCTTGACACAGATATAAGTTACAGTGGAAAGAGCTTAGGAAGCTTCAAATAAAATTGGCATTTGTTTAAAAGGATGCTTTAACAAGTCAATTGGATGAGGTTCAACCAGCTCATTTAGTCTGGTAATTCTAGAAACATCAGTGTAGAAAAAAAAAAGAACCACACTTACTTTGTTGGGGGGTTTTGCCTTCTTTTTTCGTTTGCTTTCTGCTATACAGTGTCACGCAATCACATGACTGAAAACATGTCAGCAGCAATGGTAGACACCGACCACGAACGATTTGGTTGCATTATGTCGACACTGACTGCTGTGTCCCACACCCTTCGGATACGGCGGTGCAGTCCTTAGCAGCTGTTTCACATGTGTGAGCTTCGCCTGCCTCTAGTGCCCAATGACACACGCAGCCTGGGCTCTCTGGCTTTATAGTGCTCGTTGAAGTCCAGTCTAAAACTGAGGAACCGAAGGCTTTCGTCAGAACTGGTTGTCAGCAGGACCAAGAACTGCTGGACAATTCCCTGAAAGAGAAAGAAAAACCCAAGAGACAGCTAAGAAAACATCCCTGGTGCGTTTTGCACAGGCCACGAGGAAAACAAACCTAGTAAGGAGGCAGAGGGAATCTTGGAAAAGACAAGTACAAGGAGTTCATACGCAACTGTTAACAAATCAGTTATGCTGGATTATTTCTTTCTGGATAAATCTAGTACTTTATTATCTTTCAATACCTGCCACGCATGTCAGAATCTCCAGTGCAAACAGCTTGGCCTTTTGACATCTGCTTCCCCATCCCCATGCCCTGCTGGCACCCTCCCTATATCTGAAGGCTCCCAGGCTGCAGAGGAGCTGCCCCTGTGCCACTGTCCTGAAAAAACACTCAGGACCCAACCTGTGCTAACAGGAGACAACCTTGTTTCTGTGGCCCATTTACAATGCTGGCCAGGCCAGTGCTAGAGCACTGCTCATTTCAAACATGTCTATTTGATGTAGGTTGTACAGCACAAGTGGCTCACCAGAACAGCAGAGCATGTGCCCATTGGGGCAGTCAGTGCCACAGACCAAATAACTGGAGTGGATTTTGTGGAGGACTTGCAGGTGAGAGGCACATTTCTGGATTCCACCCTCCCGTGTGGCTCTAGCCAAGGGACTGCAGGAACCCCACAGCATACAAGAAGGGAGAGGACTTTAGGAGGATGAGAAAACTCACTTGAAGAGCTCATTCATGATCTTCACCTAAATACTAATGTGGACATGCCCATAACTGGACTCCCTTATTTCCAAAGATGACCAAGGCTGGCCAGGAAAGTTCTACATGGAAAATACATAGCAGGGCTCAGCAGGAATACAGTCCAAGCAGGCAAGATACATACTGCCAACTTGTAACAATGCTGTAGACCACACAAACTACAGTTTATTTTCAGCCTCCACTTGAACACTTTGCCTCTATTGCCATTGGGAGGTGGGTGCAGGGCAGGGAGAACTGCAATATTTGGACGCAGCAGCAAATTCTTTCCAAACCTAAGTCCTCTCATCAAAGCTCAGGATCTCTACAGTCTTCAACAGAAGCCACCAGTATTTTAAAATCTAGGTATACTGCTCTGTTGTGATTCAAACTCCCATTTGAACTGAACTCTTTTGACAATGGAGCACTTGATCAAGGTTAATTAGAGTCTGGCCAAGTTATTGGCAATATAGAATGGATCTGACACAAAACATCAGACAAGAGGACTGGGAAGAGCTCTGACTATGCTGTACAGCTGCCAAGTTTCAGCTATAACTGTTATAAACAATTGACTGTCCACTCATGAGGTAAAATGAACATATGGGTAACAACCCAGCAAAACCACTTCAAACTCATTCATTTTCCCCTGTACTCAGCACTGGTTAGGCCACACCTTGAGTATTGTGTTCAGTTCTGGGCCCCTCAGTTCAGGAAAGATATTGAGGTGCTGGAGTGGGTCCAGAAAAGAGCAACGAGGCTGGTGAAGGGACCTGAGCACAAATGCTATGAGGAGAGGCTGAGGGAGCTGGGGTTGTTCAGACTGCAGAAGAGGAGGCTCAGCGGTGACCTCATCACTCTCTACAACTACCTAAAAGGACATTGTAGCCAGGTGGGGGTTGGTCTCTTCCCAGGCAACCAGTGATAGGACAAGAGGGCACAGGCTTAACCTCTGCCAGGGGAAATTTAGGTTGGATATTAGAAAGAAATTCTTTACAGAGAGAGTAATCAGGTATTGGAATGGCCTGCCTGGAGAGGTAGTGGATTCACCGTCCCTGGAGGTTTTAAGGTGAGACTGGATGTGGCACTTACTGCCATGACCTAGTAATCACAGTGGTGTTGGACTTGATGAATTCAGAGGTCTCTTCCAACCCAGCTGATTCTATGATTTGGCTAGAAAAACAATGCATATTTGTCTAAATGTGTATTTATGGATATAAAAAGAAAAAAATATAGATACAAGAAATATCAACAGCAACAAGAAAGAAAGCAGACCCTACAGCTTCAAGCCAAATTCACTATCAGCATTTTCTAAAAAAAACCACAAAACTTAATTTCAGGCATGCCAAAGGAAATAGATAAGAGGTTAAAAGTTACATCACATCAACAGTACCTCCCATGTCAAAGTAAAGAAATCACTGGAGTTTGGTTTTGAGTTGACCTGAAAGGCTGCTGTGGTACATAGCGTTGTGTCCCTCCCATCACCCTCTAAAATGCTTCCCCTGAAATCTAATTTTTCTGGGGAACAGGAGCTTTAGCATGAGATGAAACAAATAAAGACAAAGCCAGAAAAAATTACCATTGAAGAATATCATCTGCATGTGTTCCCCAAACAGCTTATCCATTGCCCACCTCGGTGAGCCTAAAACTAAGTGTTAGGCCTTTAACAAGAAACTTTCTGCAGTCTTTAATAGCAATGACTTGCAAAGACAGTGAGGAAAAACAGGAATGCGGAAGGAATTGGGTTTATTTCCCCCCCTCAGATGACACCAAAAAACAGCTATTACTTTCACTACTAGAGAAGGAGACTTACATGAAAAGGCTCCTCCTTTGTGAGTGGAACATAAATGATCACAAAACCTTTGACAACTAAGGAATAGTGAATATAGGCTTCTAAGCAGTGAAGAAAAAAATAAAGACCTAAATCCACAAACTGCACACATGAATACAGAAGTTACATCTACTCAATATTTAAATTCTTTTCTACACATCAAAGTTTGGCATACTTAAAAAAATATAATCTAAGAGGCACCTGGTAAAAGTGAGTGAGTATTCGCAGCTGTGAGCACATTTTAGGTATTGAGTCTTGAAATTCTTTTATCCTTTTGCTCTCTTCTTCCTCTTCTGATGCAGTTACACCCCACTTGCCCTACAGAGAGACCAAATGAGTTAAGAAGTCAAGCGTTTACACAATGCAAGTTGCTAATTGGGCCACCTTCTGCCCAGGTAAGTCACCATATTTATAAAAACCAACCACTGGCATAGAAGGAGCCCCCAGTATTCAAACTATCAGTTCCTTTGGTGGTTGTACAGCACATAGGAGAAATCTGAGGTCAGCAGAGCAGGCAAGCCTCACACCAGCACTGCATATCCCCCAGACTGACAGCATGGAGGCAGACGGAGCACTGACATCTTACACAAAAGAGTTCAGAATATTAAAGCCTCTTTCATTTACTTCACCTGAAAGAGCCCCAAATTTCTAATCCTCCAGACTCTACTAGAGAAATCCTACTCAGATTTTGGGCACAAGAGAAATCAAAAACAGTACTTAGTAGTTTCACGTGAAGTCACTAGCTACTGCTGATGACTTTTACACGTGTCACAAACACTTTAATTTCTGCTGTACTTCTATGTGGTATCTAAAACCTTCTACTTATCAAAAGACAAGCATATCTGCCTCAATTCACTTTTGTGTTCTAGTAACAGACTTACTGCACCTCAAGTTCACGCTGTTTCTTCCTCTCTTCAAATTGCAACCTCAGCTGCAACTCCTCTAGAGCAGCTCTGTACATTGCATCTTGGGCATTCTGGAGCTCAATGATCTGATCAAAAACTGCTCGAAGCTGGTTGAGAAGCACCTGTGAGACAGACGACAAAATAAATGAACAGTTTTACAGCAAAAGAGTTTTAAGTTATTACTATTCTCCAGAACATGAGTAAATTAAAAAAATCGTTTTTATGCACAGCTGAAAAGATTGTTTTTCAAAGCCCTAAGTCAATGGTTGCATAATCAGTCTGTTTGGACCAAAAACAACTGGCCACACTGTAGCAAGTTTTATTATCGGCATGTGTAATGGTGTTTGGGCAGCAGGTATAGAACATACCATTATAAAACCTTTTATCAGAGGAAGAAAAATTACTTTTCCCTTTGCTCCTACAACATAAGAGAAGGTGGTTCCTAACACATAAGTCAAGATCATAAAGTTACAATTTAATGTCAAGAAGACTTACCCTGGAATCACTATCCAGCAAGCAGCGTGCTATGATTGTGTCCAGAAAAACTTCATGAGCTGCAATGATGTGATCCAAGTCCTGTGCTTGTTGGACCTTGTTCCAGAGTTCATCCCATGAACATTCAAGCACCTGGAGCAATGATTCAGGATTTGCTGTTTTGATTTGCTAGATGACAAGCTCTTTGAAATTTAAGACACACAACACATACAGAATATTAAAAGTACTTAATTTTTAAGTAACTAATTGGGTGGATAGAGTATACCTCAAATGTAATGTAATACTGCATTTGATGAATGAAATGGACCATTTCTGATGCCAGAACGTGACACTGATGCAGCACCCCAGAAAGTTCTGTAAAAAATTCAAAGAGATGGCATGTTAAAGACTGCAAGCACAAGCATAGCCATAAATCAGCTTGGTAAATTTTTTCTTACCAAACCGAATACTTCATAAAACAGCCACTAATCTTAGACAGTAGCAGCAATACTGGTTGGCAACAGATGAGCAAAGAACATTGTACAATTAAATCCTAAAAATGTGAGCCAAAGATGACACCAACTGTGTGCTCAGTCTGTACTGGAAACAAACTTCCTCTTGAGAACACAAGAACAAATAAAACCCTAGCAATGGCAGACTACTCCAGCCTGAAGACCCTCTGCTAATGGGAATAAAGTCTGTTCATTGTCCCGTAGTCTCAAAGGGAAGAGAAAGCAAGAATGTGATAAACCACTGACTTGCAGACAAGCAAGCATTTATTTGGGACAGGGAAATGACAGTAAATCCTATCTCACAGAAATCTAATTTTGGAAATATTACTATGCCACAAAGAAGCATAATTCTCCACATCTACTTTTTACTAAAAAAAATGTAGATAGATTAGAAAAAAAAATTTCAAGAGTGGGCCAGTATAGATGCTCACAAATATGACTACATTCTCTGAGAAATAGGATCAAAAAGTCCCAGTCCATTAAACATACACAAGAGCCACTACACAAGGGTTTTCCTATTTCTTCTCAAACATCTTTCTCTTCTCAGCCTTTTCTGTTCTTAGATAAACAAAAGGAAAGGGAATGAGTGAAAGTAAAACCACTAAATTCAGAAGTGTGCATGTATGAGACTTACTAGTTAACTGACAGCACAAGAGAGAGGGAGAAATGGGGTACAAACAGGAAGATGAATAAAAAGGAATAAGAGGCAGAGTCTCAGAACTGGGCCAGCCTAGATATTAGAGCAACTTTTCAAGACAGTGACCAAGGATTAACAAGAAATAGGAAACTTACGTTTACAATAATGCCGCTTTACCTTCATTCATTAAACAGCCAGTCAAGAGGAACAAAATACAAAATTTGTCTGTCCCAACAAAATTTTCCCCCTGCCCGCTTAACATACAGTTTAAAATAAGATGCAGTCATCTAAATCCATTTTAGAAGCATGCCATCCATTTGGGCACCTCTCACCTGGCATACTTTTCAGAAGCTTTGCATTGCACATGTGCCCTTTCCATATATCAGTAAGGATGTACTCCATTCGTTTCGCTCTCCAAAGGAAATTAAATACTCTTAGATAGTGGCTCATGCACTCACGGGTAAATACCTACAAAACAAAGTACCCGTATAAATTTAATAGACATACCATATGTTCTGAAGTACCAAGAACCTCTTCACAGTTATCTTATCTGACTCAAGCAGTTTTTTGGTAAGTATTGCAAAAAAAAAAAAAAAAAAATTCCTGGAAACTCCAGAGCTTTTGGAAAGATCCTCCCTTGAGGGCTGAGCAGTTACCTAATATTCAGGGAGGCACAGAGCACTGCTGGAAGTCTAAGAGCGATGAGGATGACAAAGCCTAAGCACCTGGCTCTTTTAAAACTGCATATGAAGATTCCTTCTGCTGGTCAGACTCACATTTTGTCACAGGAAAAAAAACTGTCCAGAAAATTATTTCTGCAATTTTAGGTAACAGTTTTAGTAAACACTACCTATAAAAGGCCATTTACACAACAAATATGTTGTCAAATACATTCTTCCTCAAATATATCTTTGCAAATTATCCCAAGTTGGCATCTACAGATCAGTAATAATGAAAGAAGAAAAGTACTCCATTTATTAAACACTTGCTAAAAACTCTGCTGGAACAAATGAATTACTGATTTTCAGTAATGATTGTTTTAAATGTAGTTTTTCATGACTCATAGGTAACTAACAGGAATTGCCGTAACTGTTTATACAGTGAGTGCACCCTAGATGGAAAAAAAAATAAAAAATCTCTGATCTCACATTCCAGAACAAAAAAAGATTATTTCAGTACCCAAGGCACACTCACAGCCAGCAGTATATGACATTACCGTTGCTATTGGTCCATCGACATGATAGTCCAAGCTGAAAACATCCCATCCAGTGTCCCCAGGAGATACCTGTATTAAAAAGAAATGCTACTTTCAACACATAATCAGAACATACTACTGCTGAAGATCAACCCTTGCTTACTCTTTTATCAAAGGCCTATGAGAAAACAAGCATCCACATCAATAAGATATAGGAGTTCCTCCTTCAAAGTAGTAGATTTAGCAAAATTTATCAGAGTTTGATAAAAGAGTGAGATTCATCTCACCCAAATGTTGATGTTTGTCATGTCCATGTTTCTCCATTGAAGCTAGCAATGGAAAATTAAAGGAAACACTTCTTGGGCAGGACTACAGACTATTTCAGATGCTACAGCTCTTCACTCAACTCCCACCCCTGGAACTGGACCTCTCTCATCAAACTCAAGCTTCTCACCAGATTTCTCCTTCACCACCTGTGCTTTCATTCCTTCCCTCTTTGTAACTACAGGCAACAGAGACACACGTTCCAATCCATCCCTCCCCACTCCAATTATTTTATGAGCACCAGCAGTAAGACTTGTTTCCAGAACAAATCAGGGGCACCAGCATCAATTCCTGACAGGCCCAAAATACTCAGCTTCATATTGTCAATGGCTGTAAACTCACAGCTTGAAATACAAACAGACAATAAAGAGGAAATGAGAAAAGAAAGCTTATAAAACGAGGTTTATATTATTCAAAGTAAATACATTTCTCCCATCCCTTCCATTGAAGTTTATATACACATACGAAAGTTTAGTTTCATACAGATGCCTGCATGTGTACACACACACACAAAGGTATGTTTCAGGTCACAGTCACCATAATGCAACAGACCTCCAGAAGTCGAACATCCAGTCGTTTGAGAATCTCAGGATTATCAAACTGGGCGTTCGTTGCCCTCACTGCTGTTTCAAGGATTCCAGTTAGATTGTGCTGATATAAGGTTGTAGCTGGTCGTGCAAGCTCCGGCCTGGGGGTATGAAACAGTCATAGCATATTACTGAATTTCTCTACAGCAGCGATTCGTTAGTAACTGCAGCACAGAGCAAAAAACACTTTTCTGACAGACATTCGAAACTTCTTACAACTCTTTCAGTCTTACGCATGAAGAAAATCAATGAGCAAAATATGTGAGCAGAGCATCAGCAGAATATGCCTATTCATATGCAACCATATTCCTGAACATCCTCCTGGGCATGAGGAGTAACTTCATCCTCAATCAATGCCAGTAACATGAAGTAACCATGATTGCTAGCTTAGCTATTTTGTAATCTGAGTTGCATTCATATCTAAAATGAGGAGGATTACACCAATAACACACCACATGAGTAATTCCATTTCAGTTTTGGGAAACTTACTGACAGCCATCCCATGGCCTTAGAAGTGCTGGCAGCACACAAACCCACACTCTCTATGTATCTTAAGCTATTCAAAGAGTTGCAACATGCAACTCTTGCACTCTCTCCCTCAGGATCAGTACTGAAAAGCCTCCCACTACTTCTGCCTCAAATATAATACTGACTACACAAACCAATGCTATTCTGCTTAACATTAATTTTCACTTTAAAAAGCATGGTCGTGTACAAATCTCAACAGATGATTTTTATTTACAGACAAGTTAAATGATGCTCTGTTACAAAGCTTGGCTTCTACATAAAGCGAAAGCTTTGGAAACAACATTTTTGATAGACTAAGTTTAATCAGTAGCATCAGCATGTAAAAGCAGTGAGCTTGCAAATACATTTCAAGATCTGAAACCAGTAATTGTGGGTGCACCCAAGTGCTTAAAACAGAGGGTGATGAGCCATCAATTAAATTTTTCAAATTGCATTGAGAGGTTTTGACACAATATTTTGGACCAAACAACTCCAAAAATACAGGAGGTCCTAGCATTCCCAGCAACGCTAACTAGCGGTATCAAGAGCAGAACCTTCTGCTTTAAGCAGAAACTTTCTCCTTAAAAACAACCTTAAACTTGCTGAGAGGAGCAAGAGAAATATTAACATCCTTGAGGTTGTCACAGGGCCAGAATAAAGGTAACTGTATTAGTGCAACTTTTCAAGACCATTTTCAGTACCATTTGCAAAATGGTACTGTATATACCTCTTATCAGAAAAGAAGAACAAAGTTTGACCCTCAGGCCCAAAGAAATTAAACTCAAAAGGGAACTTAAAAGTTATTACTATTACTCAAAGGTGTAACTGAACAAAATACTTGAAGGGTCCTCTTCCAAAAGCAAAACTGTTTCTGTGTTTATCATGCACGTTTGGAAGCATCAGAAACCCAACATAATTACCCTTCCTAGTCTCTTACTTGAGCAAGTCCATTAAATGCCTTATAAAGTCTCCTTGACCAAGTAGTAAGTAGCGCCTCATGGCCTGCATGTGTTCCAGTAAATTGTACTTCTTGTTGAGAACATCCAGCAAGTATTTGCTGGTCTCAAAATAAGCTGCATCAATTTTCTCTTGAAAGGCATTTTCCAGATCTGTGAACAAATCGGCAGCTAAAAAAAAAAATTTAAAAAAAAAAAAAGTAAATTACAGTAGTAGTCTTCCAAAACTCTGTCAAACAAGCTTTGGAGTTGAAACATACAAACAGAAAAACTATGCCTTCTGATCCACTATATTACACATTTGCCATAGCCAAAGTGAAAGCAAGGCTAAAGCAGCCTATACATCAACAGTACTACTTTTAATTATTGCTCAGCTTGTACTTTCCAATAAGAGCTCATACTTTCACACTAAGAGTCATTAATTTTTCTGTAAAAGCTGGGTTTTTTTAAGCTTGCTGAAATACCGCAATTTACAAAATCAAATAATTTGAAGGAGATCTAAAAGCTCAGAGCTAGGGAAAAGTTTTGTTGAGAGAATCTAAATCAAAATCTGCTTCTAAGGTGGAGGGTGGTGGTGGAGAATAAATCAAAGAATAAGAATGTCAGAGTATTCAAGAGAAAAGAATTCCCAAATATAAGAGAGAAAAAGAGAAAAGGGAATATGCTTTTATTACCTGGGGGACAGCCAGCAACCTGATTATTTTCTTCTCCACCTTTAATGCATAGCAATTTGGGGGACAGAAAGCAGGACACTGTCCTGCAGTAGGAAGCTTATTCCACTATTTTCTACAACACTAAGCTTATTAAGAAAGGAACTGCAACAAAGCTGTTATGAGATAGCAAGAAATGTGGTCTCCTCAGGCAACATGGAACAATACTCTAAATACTGGATATCCAACTGACATAAGATTCAGAACTTCCACAGTATTAAAGGATATACTCCCACTTTCAACAATTTTTAATTACACAACTATTTCTCTAACGGTAAAAAACAAAGATGTAGCAGATTCACGTAGGACAGTGCATTGTCTGCTCCAGGATTAGTCTCAAACTGTACTGCAGAAAGAAAAAAATTAAACCTAAGTTTTATGTTGTTCTGATGGGATTCAGCCTCAATTAATGCTCATAAACTCAAGGAATGAACAACGGTTCTAATAAAGAAGTCACTCTTTAATGAGGAAAAACTCACAATGTCTGGCTTAATGACATTCCCTGAGTCTACAAGTTCTTATTCAGTAATCAGTGAAGCTCTCCATAAGACAAAAAAAGTACAGGAATATGCAGATGCAAAGAGATGTCACTTTTTATAATACATTGCTGTGCTCAAAATCCCTACACCAGGGAAACAGAACTTAGTAAAGTAACACAAAACAGACTTAGGGATATGAGAATTAAAAAAGTAAGGAATCCTCAAAGCCCCCTTTCCAGTCAGTGACTGCAAACCAAGACAAGCAGCTCACCAAGAACTCTGTTTACTCTGGCAAAGGCAGAGATCTGATGTAATCTGATGAAGCAATTCCTGCCTTGCTTATGTAAGGCAGCATGCAGTAATGTTCCCACTGTTAGGAAAAGGGAAAAACATTGGTTCATGCAAATGGATTTGTGTCACTAATACAGGACAGTAGAGCTGTCAGAACCTCCAATTAATTCTGACTTTCATTTGGTCTTTCCTTGTCAGCAGATCCTGTCCTCTTTACCAGTATCTTCAAAAGATGGGTTCAAGCAGCATGAGTGCACAGCAGCACCAGCCATCTGACCTGCCACATGACTTCACTGCTAGCTTTGAAGAAAGACAGAACTTCCATATGGGGAAAAAGCCCCAGAGTTTTACAGACAGAACACAGGAAGCTACAAGAATCTTTTGCAAGTGCCTTTCCTCAAGAAGCAAGCCTAGTGGGAAAAACAAGAGAGGGAACAAGCCAATCCAAAAAGAGTTATGAGCTAATATCTTCAGCTACTGGACACAAAGGTTGGACCAAGGACTGGCTCAAGGCACACGCAAAGCCATCAAGCAGCAGGCAATTTCTCAACTTGCCTATGGCAAGCCTACTATGCCATATATTCTGGTCCTGCCTGTGGTTCAGGACACATGAACCAGTCTCAACTTATTACTTTAAGCGGGAAAACAAACAAACAAAAAAAAAAACAAAACAAACCAAAACACCTTTCTCCTCTCCTTAGTCATGCTCCCCTTCCCTTGAAGGAAGGGACCTGGATACAGCCCTTCATCTCAGACTGGAAAATTCAATTTTACATATGTAGTTGTAATACATCATCTTTGTATACACAAACCACTTCTCCACGGACACTCCCTTGTTGTGGGGGAGAAGCTTGTGTGCCCTTATAGGTTGTGAACTCCTGGAGGAACTCGCTGTCGCCGTCCGAGCGTGCTCGGCCGTGGCAAGATGAGCCTCAGGAGTAAAGGGAGTGGGGCCAGTTCTGCGCACACTGTGCCTCACTTAAAAAATCCATTGCGCAGGTTTATCCCAAGATCTTCGTTCGCAAAGTCCAGCCAACAAGGTTGTGAACTGTGCTGGTAGTGGTTTATGCCTCCGGTAGGGTCTCCCATGCTGGTCAGGTATCAACTGAAGGGCCAGACCAAGTGTGTCCTTGGGCAGGATGGGCTCATCAGCCACCTGGCAACCATCCTAGGAGAAGGACAACTCTAACTCCAAACCCGGGCAGATGGAGCTCGCTTAGCCCTATAAGGCCATCCATCCAAGAGAAGGATACTCTAACCAAACCTACATCCTGAGGACCTCGCTGTCACCGTCCAAACTTGCTAGGCCCTGGCAGATGAACCTCAGGAGCAAAGGGTGGGACCAGTTCTGCGCACGCTGTGCCTCACCTAAAAAAATCCACTGTGCAGGCTTGAGGGATCAGCCATCAGCGCTTGCAGCAAGCGTGGGTAAAACCCTCCCAAATCTTTGTTCGCGAAGTCTAGCCATGATGATGATGATACACAAACCAGTACAAGAAATGCAACATCCCTGTTTGACATGCAAAACTGCTAGAAGGGTTGTTTACATCAACAAACAAGAGGCACAAATTTTGAAAACTGCAGAATTATGTCAGGACACCGAAAAGACGGAAATGGATAGAGAGTTAGACTAGAAGCACTGAGACAGGTCCATGAGTTGCTACTGAATGTAGTGTGCAGTCCATTCAGAAGTTCCCAAACTGAACAGCTAGATGCTGGAGTTGGGATCAATTTGTCTGCCTTTTGTACTATCCCACTCTTTCCCAAGTGCTACAAATCCCCTCAGGCAAGATGACCAATTACTACAGACAGTTTTCTACACCATAATTATTTCACCATAAAAAAGGAACTGGGGAAACACAAGAGTTAAAGTCTGAAGGCAAATGAAAGAAATAAAAAATAAAGCCAAACCAATGAAATACTCAGATTTAAAATTACAAAAAGCATCCAGAACTGATGGCTGACATCCTAGCTTTCCATGATCTTATTATAAGTAATGATCTGACGAGACTCTCAGGATATTGTCAGATGGCACAAATAAGCATGAAAGGATGCATTTCCAACACTGCTGACACAGAATGTTCTTTCAGGTTTAAATGGGTAAAACAGAAACACAGTGTCACGCAGAAGTAAGACAGTGCAAGACCATGAGGTATTCAGGCTGCAGCCCATAAGCTCAGCACCCCTTCAGGACGCTGCACACATGGAGAAACATTTATTTCTAAAACTGCACTTCTGCCTCAAAGTCATTCTCAGCACTTAAGGTAATGTACTTGCTTTGAAGCTCTTGTTCCCCACAGAATAGGAAACCTGCATTTTTACAGATCTGCCATTCAATCAAGGAGAGAGAAACAAATGCAAATTCAAAAAAAAACATTGGAAAAGCATGGCCACAAATGCTGCATAAAGTGGTGAAAGAAGGGTAGTCAAAGAATATTTCTTCCTTTTTCAGGAGTAGCTGGCAAGACGATTGTTCAAATACATTTACAGCCCTTATTCACTTAACCCTGACCCCTCTCTGCACTTTAAGTGCATCTTTGACTAGGCAAGCACCACACATGGTACAAAAATCACATTATTAGATGACATTCTTCCAGACATGAATGGGATTTTATTATTAGAACATCTTTCATGGAGGTAGTAAAAAGTATCCATTAAAATATTTGTATTTTAGGGCAGATGGACCTTTAGCACTCCTTTCCACCCCACTATCTAGACAGTTTACAGTCTAAAGCCCATGGTGTACAGAGCTCAGCTCAAAGGGAAAACGCTGAGTAACACTAATACTCTACCATCTTTTGAAGACTCTGTAGATTTCGCCACAGCAATCATCTTTGTGGATGGAGTCTGATCATGACAAACTTGATGCAAGAAGTTTATGGATTTTCCTATTAGGAGGACCTGAACAAAAAAGATTTTTTTTTTCTTTTAATGATTTGCATATAAGGGGAAAAAACAAAACAAAACTACTAAACAAAACAGCCACTCACAGCTACTGGGACAAGAATATATTTTTTTATCTCTCTGTGCTCTTAACTTCACAACCCAACCATAGCAATTCAGAACTTCACTGCTAACATGAAAAGGTTTTAAACAAACTTTTCCCCCTCCTTGAGATCTCCTTAAACAAAGTTTAACAATTTGAGAATGGAAAGCAGAAAGTCTCATCAGCTCCCTCAGCAAACAACTCTAAAATTCCTAAGATGATTATTTACTGTTAAATTTGTCCTCTATTTACTTAATGAAAATCAGAAGATTAACTTTCGGATTCATACCTTTTTTGATTGCTCCATTGTAATAAAGGAAGGGATCATCGATTTCCTCAAAGTGTATTTGTCATGCCACAACCGATCCGTTTTAACTGTAGGATCTGAAGCTACAAAAAACTGAAGATTGAAAAAATATTAAACCCAAAATATTAATGTAAACTCTCTACCCTAGAGTTTAACTTTAATTCAGAAAACTGCAAAAATATTTCAAGTTGGGCTTTTAGCTTGCATTGCTAAGATGCAGAGTTGTCCTGGCAACAGATATGCAAATCATATGTTAACCAATATCAACTCAGAAGAAAAAGTTAGAGAACAGCTCACATAGATTAATTTTCTCTGTATGTTATGAAACTTTGATCACCTCAGGCTGAAGTGTACTACCTGTAGTACATGTGCTGTGAAATACAGAAGTGTATAACATTTTTTCCAGCATTCAGTTATACAGTTGGAGTAGTATATGAAGTTCAAAATGTAATATGTTTTTACTTTGGTGGTTCTATTTTTATCCTTAACATTCCTTCTATTATTCCAGATGCAGAATTGCAGGGTTAAAAAAAATAAAACAACAACAACAACAAAAAAATCTTTCAATTGAACTGGTGATCAAATGGTACAGTCTCTCAACTTAACATAAGAGAATACCCCGATTTGTGGGAAACTAAACCTACTTCATCAGTTTTATTAAAGCGGCTTTTGGATTGATTCTGTCTTCACCCTGTCAAACAAGATACTAATTTTTTTGCTAAGAACTTTTTCCATTGTCTCCCCATACCACTCCCACCAAGATCAGCTGTGGGTGATATTTAAATTTTGACCAAAAGAAGCACAGTGCAAGAAAATAGTATATTTCACTCATGTAAATTTACTCAGATGTGTCTCAGAAGTGCTGAACTCATTTAAAAAAATTATTCTTTGGCTTCTTAGAACAAAAAAAAAAAAAATAGTCACTTTAAAAAGACTGCTCATTTGAGACAGAAAAGTGTTTTTATGCTTCTGTAAGCTTTCACAACATTTTTAAGTAGTAAAAGGACAATTATAGGAACTTGCTGTCACAGAAGTGACAACAAATAACTGCAGAGTTTCTACAGCAACTCTGGAACCATAAACCTCTTCTACTCAGTTTTACAAACTAGTTCTTTATCAAGCACAGGATTACACTAAATTGTCAGAGTAAAACATTCTGAACTTCATTCCAAATACAAGGGCTTGCACTCTAAAAAGAACTCCACATACATTACTCCTACTACACTAAGAAAGAAAAGTTAAGAAAAGACTTTGTTTCTCTTCAGAAGCAAGCACCTACTGTCAGCCTCTGACTCTACTAGACAAGACCCAGGAAATGATTCATTGAAGACAACATGCTGCATCATTGCCTGCTGCAGGTCCCAAACTGACTGAATTCATGAAGAGGGTGATATTTCATGTTGCTATTGTATGTGTTGCTTACTCATATGTTACATTTTCATCACAGTCTACTTCTCAAATTCTCCTCTAAACTTCCCACAGATAGCTCAAAGCAAACAGAGATAAAATATTTACCATAGGACATACATTACCTCGTGGTATGTGTCCTCCAGCTCCCCATCATATATCCAGCGATAAAGGAAATTCAGTACAGGATGGGATACGAGGCCAAGGATGTGCTGAACCAGAGACCTCATGTAGGGATCTCCAGTTTTAGTATAGGCATGAACTGCTGAGGCTAGTTCACCACCTTTTCTCCCTGCAAGATCATAGGGAAGAGGCACAGAAATGTATGAAGAAAACCATATGCACCCCATTTAAGCTCAACAGCTGTTGATTTAAACATGCTCAGAGCATGCTGAACAGCAATTCTAAAGTGTAGCAAAAGAACAGTTTTTAAAGTTAACAAGGAATTCTCCTAGGTTTTAAGGCATGAATTATTAATCTCACTAAAGCCTTAAGCAAAGTTCTCTGTCTACTTTATGGTAGCTTGAGGGAATGTAAATTTCAAGGCATCAGCTAACACAAAGGTTGATGCTATGGTTTTTTTTCCTCTCCTGCTGTCCACACCACAAAAGCATTAAAGGAGCCTCAGTATGTTCTCCTCCTATCCTGTACCTGACACTCTCAGACGTTCTGTGTGCATACATGCACACAACCGTATCTTTCCTGCTTCTTGGTTATAGTTCCTATCATAGTTCCATTAGGCAATACCTCCTGTTTCCTTGCAATTGAAAGGTTGTCAAAAAAAAAAAAAGTTACAAATAGAACACATATTTGCTCTGCTGTTCTGCTATACAGCTTCAAGGTTCCTTGCAGTAGAGACCACAGAATTAAATGTTCCTGAATGTCTTAAGAAGTCAAGCCCAGTTCTTTCAGTTGTTACAAGTTGCAATAATCAAGGTAAAGCAGATGTTGTAGGCTCTTTTGCCATAAGATGCTCTTCCTAAAGGGCCACAATCTCACAAATCTCAAGTACCCTCTGGGACAACCACAGACTATGGGTCAGTTACTGGCCAAAGTTTTGGTCAACTTCAACATGACTCCTCAGCACCTTCTTGTGGATTGCCAACCAAGTCACACACGATTTGCACATTTGTAAAGTTTTGTTGCTTCATATGAATTTGCAGACAAGTTCCAAATGACATCTATATGCCATCATATGTAGAGGAATTGCATAATAGTCATACAAAGTAAAGAGATTAAGCCAATCATTTCATAACGTATTAGTAGGATTCTTTAAGTGTGACAATCTCTGAAAGATGATTAACTGAAAACAGCAGAAGTGCATGCTCAAAATTTGAAGGATTTCTAGAGCACGTTCTAATCTGAAAAAAGCAAGAAGTATCAAAGTGATTTGCCATGTTTTAAACTAACAGAGCGAATCTCTGGATTAGCTACTCAAAATATTTCTAAAAACCTGAATAAGCAGTAATATTGATATCCACCAAGCACAACTACTCAGAGTTACATAACTTCCCTAAAAATATTAATGTTAAACAGACCTTGACAGTGATCAACAAGTGCTGCAAGGGTCTTTAACCTTATTTTAGGATCATATGTCCAGACTAGAAGGCGGCGAAGTGTTAAACTGCTCTCAAGTCCCAGATTCACACCTTGATCATCTTCCAGTTGCAACTGAAATTAGAAACAGACATGTCAAGGAATAAAACTGGCAAAACTGAAGAAGAACTGGTGTTTCATAGTTTTTGTTCAGACATCAGATTTCTAATAGCACACTTGAAGTACCCCATCTTTTGAGCATTCTCATTAAATCACTGGTCAAAACCCAAGAGCCAATCTACAAAAAACAGAGAATCAAGTGAAGGTGAAAAAACAGCAACAAGCAGAAGTATAGGAAGGCAGACAAAGCAAAAAAGGTAAGCAAGTTAAAGAAAGCAAGGTGGCAAGGTGACAGACACAAAAACAGAGTAGTGCAAAGGAAAAGAGAGCAGAGAAGACAGCAAATACTGGTCAGAGATGCTCAGAAAAGGGTAAAGAAAGGCATTTTAAGGAAAGACAGGGTGTAGGAGGCAAAAATTTTATTAATGAACAGCCAGCTTAAAGTAGTTCGACATAGGACAAATTCTGCTCAGTGTCTTCCTCCAGAAGCAATCAGAACTCAAGTTTGCCATGTAGTCAGATTAAGAAATTACTACTATTGGATAAAAAACTTTAAAAGCTAGAGAAAAAAAAAGTGTCACCATAAAACTACCATGAATCTTGCAACACCATGGAAAATAAAAGCCAAATATTTGCATCTGATGTGCAAATGCACATTTCATACCAGTACAGATGGCATAAGCAGGACAAGAACACAACCTAAAAATACAAAAGCAAGTTCCTAGAGCAGTCCAAACAGACAAACTCTTAGAAAAGGTGCTGTTTCCCATGTATGACAACCAAACTACTCTATTTTCTTATCTTGCATTTTTTTTTTTTTTGTTCAAATACAACCTATCAGTTAAGACTAGTGACATCCACAGTAAGGTCAGCCTTAAAGCCAGTTGAATACATTAGCTTCTGGATCCTCTTGGGTTCATGTTTGGGGTTTTCGAACTTGGCAATGGTTAGAGACATATATGAGCAAAACCCATTCTCTGACTTCAGAGAAGAGATGGCACATCATCATCATGGAACTACACTTTTAAATGTGCTGACAATGTGAAAACAGTTTGCAAGGAAAAGACCTAAAAAGCTTATGGAATAGCACACAGTACACTCAGGATTACTCTTTCAGGGGCAGAAACATATTCAGGGGAAGCTCTGAAGACATAATAAAAAGTTAGAAAGACAGTACAGAACCGTCTCAAAAGATGCTTGTTCTGTCTGAACTGGAACTGCAGCTAACAGCTCCTAAGCTGGCCGCCTGTATGATCTCCAGAATCTAAGAATGTAGCATACGCATAACTTCAACTCACAATTTTCTATATGCTTTCAACTAACTGAAAAGGGGTTTTTCTCCATCCTGAAGTGTGACCTTCAAGCCTTTCCAGCCTTCAAGTCAAAAAGAATTTCTCCTCCACTCCTGGATCTCTTTTCATTCTTTTATAGCCTTTGGGGAAGAATGTTGCCAGAAGCTTCTAAAAAAATGCAAACGCAACAGGACTCTGGGAACCCCTTCAGTTAGGTGCTGGGGACCTAGATTCCCCAGAGAGTCCTGTGTGCTCCTGCAGCAAAACTGTATATTACAGACACTGCACTGACTGCTACAAGAAGGCATTTCATCAACATGCTCAATACACTCATGAAGAGTAACACTGGAAATTAATCCAGCAAAGAATACAAAGAGCAAAAACAAGAACAGCAGTAAGACTGGAAGTTTGTGTCCAGCTACTGAATGGTGCTGGAAAGCAGAGGCAGGATAAATGGAAAATATTGAGGTATTTAATGCCTTTTATGCCTTGTTATTTCAGTAATATTTGCTGTTGGGGATACCTGAATTCATCTGAGATCAGAAGGAAAGTCTGGAACAAAGGAAACCAAGTAGAGAAGGATCAGATTAGGGAACACTGAAAAAAATTGGATTTATGTAACCCTACAGGACTTGATGGGATGCAACCACAAGTGCTGGGGAGGGAACTGGCCAATGTCACTGCAAGGACCCTCAATTATCTTTGCAACATAGTAATTAGAGGAGGTTTCTGACAACTGGGAGAAAGCAAATTTACTCCTCTCTTCAAGAAGGAGGAGCCACAAAACTACACAGGAGTCAGACTCACTTCATTATTCCCTGGGACACTGACAGAGCAACTAACCCTGGAAACCATTTCCAAGCACATGGAGGACAAATAGCTTTCTCTGGAAGAAAAATTCAGGGAAAGGAGAAGGAAGTAGGAACATTCACGGTAATGGAGTTTGTCTTCAGAAGCAAGTGTTAAATGTCCTGGTGCTCTGCTTGCCAGGAAGCAGCTGGACATCTGCCTGCTGATGGGAAGTAGTGAATGAATTCCTTACTTTGCATTCATTGCACACACAGCTCTTGCCTTCCTTTCTAAACTGTCACTAACTTGATTGACTTGGGTTTTTTTGTCTTCCTCCTAATTTTCTCCCCATTCCTGACCAGGCAGGGGCGAGTGAAAGGCTGGGTGGATGCTTGGCTGCTCGCCAGGGTCAACCTACCACAAAGGCAAACACAGTTTGAAAATAAGCAGCCTCAGAACCTTCCTTTCATTTTCTCCTACAGGCTTCCCCTCCCACCATACTCATCTCTTCTTTTGAAAGGTTTAGTGGAGCAAGAAAGGTAGAGGAAGCTGCATTTCAAATAATTCATTAATATTTCCATGGTAAAGGAGGTTTTTAAGTTAGAATAAATCAAAGCTCCAGTAAACAAGGAGAGCAAATTTATTTTGGACACAGCAGGAAATTATTATAAAAAGAATAACTGGATAGCAACCAGGAAAACAGGCAAAATGTATAACAAGCATTCCAAAGGCAGGAATGTTAAAGAACTGCAAGTCAGTTAAAATTAACAGATGCCTTGAAATGATTCACAAAAGTCTATGACTTAAACCATATAGATTTTTAGAAGTTAGAATTTTAAAAGGCAGTTTAATTGAACTTTAGGTCTATTCTCAGAATACACTTTTCTCCATTACACATAATTAACTCTTTAAAGGCCCTACATTAAAAAACAAGCTAAGCAGAAGGAAAAAAAGTGTATTTTATTTTAAAGCTAGCATCTAGGTTGCATCTACTGTAAACATTTGTGGACAAACTGCAAGATTTTCAGTACTGAGTTGGTCTGTATGTTACAGAAAAATAGGAAAGCACTGAAACATCTGTTATACAGTTGTTTTTACTCTCTCAAAATAACCGAAGGGACAAGAAAAATGCACAAACTACCTCAGACAGAAGAAAAAGTTGCAATTGTTATTACTAGCTACTGAACCATGCACTGCTTGAATTATCCCCTCAAAAACCTGTCACTTTTTCAGATTTGAATGATAAAGATATTATGTAAGATGAAACTCTCAAAATGGATGCAAAACATGGAGAGAGGCTTAGTAATATGCATTCTATTCCTTGCTTATATAACACATCAAATACCAGCAAACTTCTCAGAGCAAAATATCCAAGGATACATGCATCCAAACAGTAAGAAATGTACAAGTTCAAGAACTGTGTTCACTGCCAACTGTACAGCCTTCACATTCTAATGGAATATGTAGGTGTATCTTTTATGAGATATTCAGATAATGTAAAGTAAAACAGGAAAGTTAAATAAGAACCACTTAACTTACCTGAGAATGTAAAACAGATAGAAGTCTGTAGTATTCTTTAAGTTCCTGATGCAAGGCTGCACAAAAACTCTAAGAGGAGAAAAAAAAAAGAAAAGAAAAAACCTGAAAAATAATCAGACAAAAAAATCTTTCCGGTTTAATCTAGAATAGTTTTAATTCTACCATCCCATTTCCAAGGTAGCCAAATTTCCTGAAGGGACTGAAGCAACAAGTTTCAGCATAAAAGCCAACTCTTAAAAAAACCGGCAAGTGTAAGTCCTGCCCTAAGAGATGCACATACCTTTTCCAGGAATAGACATATATTAAGTGCCTTTGTTTCTTGCTGTTTTAACTCTATTAACAGATTAAATTATGACAAGTGTAACTCTCCAAATAGATACATCTTCTCAATAACAGCATTAATAATTAGCACAGGGATATGTAAATTACCACAGGACCCAAAGTTCTTCTTTAATAACCGTGTAAAATACAGTATGTAAAAAAGTAATAGAGTTGCAATTTCAGGAAGACTCCAATAACAGAACAGGAAAGTCAGGTAACCATCATTCTATTTATAGTATGGACCATATGATATGAACGAGAAAACACAATGCTCAAAAAAAAAAATAAAAATGCTTCTAGTAAGTGATGCTGGATCATGTAAATTTTTGGCCTTTTATCAATTTGCAGTTGTGTATGATTGTCACTTGAAATGGAAGAAATGAGTAACAAAGTATCCCAAGAAACCTGTAAAACGTGTAGAAACTAATTCAGGTCTCAACTAAAGCAAAGTTTCTTCTTTGTAAAACAATTCGAGGCACAAATACTTTGGTTTGTTTAAAAATAAAGGTAAATTAAACAAAAACAAACAAACAAAAAAATACCTCTGGAAATAATACTTGCCTAATAATGAAGAGTTTTCCACAGTTTGGGGTAGCAGGGTGTTGCTTTGTTTTTTAATGGCCTTACCCTAAACAGACTAAAAAAATTCTTGTAACACATTTTCCAAAACAGAATTAAAATATGGCTCATTAATTTTGGACTAAGTTGAAAATTTTGGACTTAGAAAGCCCCAAAAGTCTGTTTAGATTTTCTTATATGGTTGGTTTCTTGGAAGCATACTTCTGTATCCACACGTAAATTCTTCAGAACTGATCTCTAGACAATTCTCAGCTAACAACTTTGATAATGTATTTTAATGTGCTTTAGTTTTTCTTTTACTGGGAAGTTTCCCAGGACTTTATCTTCAACATCTTTTAAAATCAAAGACAAATCATTTGGAAAAAATAAGGAAAACTTCCCAGAAAGAACCCAAGAGTTTGAAGTAAAATATTTATTCAGCAGAGTATGTAAGAGGGAGAAATCATTTCTACAAGCACAAGGAGAAAATAAATCTTCTTTCCTGCTAAGCAGCTAAGAAGCCTAAAAAAAAAAGTCATTAATCTTGCCATTGTATCCTTTATAAGGAAAGGAGGTTCCTTTCTTCAACTCAACATTATAAATTACAAAGAAATTTAACATTGATTCTATTCCAGAGGATACTGAAGGGCAAAAAGAAATCCCCTTACACGTAACTCCACTTTTCATTTCTTCTCACTTGCTTCTTCAGTACATTTTTGAACCTATTACAGTAGCACTTGCCAAGATAGAAGGCTGAGCAGAGCCTCCGAGAAAACACTCAAAGGCACTATACATCTGCTCAAAAGGGAAGAACAGTAATCACTGACTTCAGTGATTCAGTAGCCAAAAGGATTTAGGATCTACTGGCCACCAATTTTTCAAAGAAGCTTTAGAAGTTAAAACTTACATCCAGTGCCAATTCCTGTGTCACAGACTACAGATTTTGGTTTCCCAAACTGTTACAGAAAAACTGGACATTATCCTAGAATTCTAATTTGGTCTGCAGCAAAAGAGAATTCAGGAAGGAAACAGAATGCTTTTCTGTAAGAAAAAAAAAAAAAAGCCCACTATCTCAACTGGATCTAAATGGGCAAAACGTCAAAACACAAGGGAAGTTATTGTCGATTACTCGCTTTGCTTTCTGATGACAAAGTAGAACATACATACTAAGCAGCAAAGGTAGAGAAATATAAAGTGTAATACATTGTTTTTATTACACATAATGTCAGGAATTGACAGTTCTTAGTAGAGGTAGAACAGTCACCAGAATCATAATAAAAGAGGTGACAGACATCTTACTCTACATGTTGTTTACAATAGCACTCTTTCAAAACATTGGCAAAAGATGCTTTACAATACAATATATATTCTTAATTCCTTAATGCACAGCGTGCAATACCTGAAATTCTCAGCTATAACAGTCATGATGAGTTGTGCCCAGATACTGACAGCAGGAGCAGAATATACCTTTTTATTTGTACACTTACGTCCTAAATAAATATATATGTTTGCCTCAAGCAAAATTAACAGCATTAGAGCTATGCAGATTCAGCTAACTAACTGCACAGCCTTTTGCACAAGATCTGAAACCTGCATACAGAAGCTACGATACTGCACACAGGAATTCACTGAAGAATTAAAGTTCTCCCCTTTCTGTAAACTTGAAGATTAAATCCAGAGACAGTAAAAATAAGCGTAAGCCAGAAGCTACTAGCTAAAGAATGAGAAAATTCACCTAGATATAAGGGGGAGAGTATGAAGAAAATGCATACACAGTAACACTACCATATAAAACATGAAAATTAGAATTGGATCACTAGAAAAATATTTATATGTGACTAAAAAGGTTACTTAGAATAAGAGACAGAAGGGAACAGAATAAAACATTAGAAAAGTAGGAAGCACTACAGTGTCTCTACTGACCTCTTAGGAAAAATTAGATTGAAGGGAGAAGCACTTCAATTTCTTGGCAGATTAGGTAGGATGTTATGGCTAGAGGCAAGGATAACATTTCTGTCGACTCAGAAGGAATAATATCCAGTTTTATAGAGGGAGCAAGTGAGAGGAAACGGGAATGCCTTAGCAGTTAATGTGCTTTGGGGTATTACAGCAGCAGTGAAGTTACTGTAGACTATAAATCATGATGATGAAACCTATAAAAACAAAAATTAATATTCTTTTGATGCTGTATTCAAAAGAAAGGGCAGAAGATAATGGGGTATCATTTTATGTAAGTTAGTGCAGCCCTAACTCATGAACATCAACAACAGCTGACAAGAATGTCTCCTGCATAGGTCACTAGCAACTGAATTGTTGATTAATTAAGCTCAGGGATGCCACAACCCCGTTTAAGCAACTTCGGTTTGTGGGGTTTTTTTGTTTGTTTTTTTTTTTGTTTGTTTGTTTGTTGTGGGTTTGTATGGTTTTGTTTGGGGTTTTGTTTGGTTTTGTTTTGTTCTGGGTTTTTTTTTTTTTATCAACATGAATAAGCAATTAAAAACCATTTTTTTAACAAATGAGATTAAGAAAAGGAATCTATGCACGAGACTTTCAAGCTACAAATGACAGGGGCAAATCCTTAAGACCAGCAAGCGCAAATGCATTTTCTTGCCTTCAGACTAAGACCCATTTCAAAAGCAGCAGTCCATGAATAGAGGAAATCAAATGATGAATGATCCAAGTTCCAAGGTTTATACATCATTCCAGTACTGCATTTACTCACTAGTTTCTTATGGAAACAAAACCAATCTGTTGTCACTAAATTTGTTTGGGTTTTGGTTTGGTTTTTTTTGCTGACCCACCTGTCCCACAAGTCCAAATGCACGATCCAAACTCCTCTGGTCTGTATATTTTCTTATTTTATTATGCAACCATCCCAGCTCTGCAAGTCTACTTGTAGTATCTCTGAGAGATTTGGACAAGCTCACCTATAAAGTTAACACAAACAGTAACTTGCAGTTAAGTCAAATTTACCATGCCAGTATAGGTTTTGTCACAAAAGTCTCTCTCATAAAACAAGGCAGTTCAAGAAACAAAACTTCCACATTCTACAGCAAACAACACCCAAAAAAATGCAGAAAATAGTGTAATAAGCATTAAATTTTACACATGCACTGAAAAGACAGTAGCAACAAACTACTGGCTATTTCTGAGACCTTTCCTTTCAGAAATCTTAATGTAACAGTATTCATCCACTCTTTTTTATGTTAGGCAATTATGGCAGTAACAAAAAGGTCTTCAGAAGAAAGGAAGAAATCTGCAATTTGGTGTCACAGAATCAGACTTCATCTTATCCTGATAATAAGCAAGACTGAAAAATACCACAGTTCTAGAAGAGCCAATCACAAACTAATGAAGAAACACTGAGAAAATAATTAGTTACTCCTACACATGAAACAAATCTTTAATAGAAATAAACCATCAGGTACCAGGCCAGACAAGGTATCAGGAACATAAACTTGGAAATTGGATTCTGCAAGCTTAAGTTAGTACCATCAGTAACAGCTTTTATAAGCTATTTAATCATGTGTCCCTCTGAGCTCTTCTATACTGTTCATGTATTTCTTCTAGTATCTCACTCACCCTGAGTTCCAACACCCTATTGAACTGTTACTAGTATTTTCATCTACATCAACACATCTTCCTTTGAAACTACCAACATATAATACACTGTTTCTACTTAAAGACTTTTTTCTACCATATCTTACCACATTACCCAACAACACAATCATCAAGATTTCAAAATCTCGTTGAATAAAAATACCCCAAACAATCAGACTGACAAAATAGGCCAAGAGGCAGAGACTGACTTTTGCCCACAGCAACTGGGCCTACCCCACCTCTACAGACAATTTTCCCTTGGAGAGCCAGCTGGAACAGTTCAAACTAGAGCAAGGAAGTGCTCTAACAAGCTGAACAGATTGCCAAAGAACTAGAAATCAATCTCAGTCATTAAACCTTTTAGTTAGCAGTACAGGCATTCTCCAAGATAACAATGAGTGTCAGAGTGTGTTAGCCACACCACTGCAGGCTCGCACCAGGCAACAGTGTTTGACTGTAAGACCAGAGTTCAGTCCCTGGCCCTCTTGTTCAGCTGCAGAGGCACAGCTTTAACTTCTTGAACAACTTCTGCAGGGTAAATTCCAGCCCATCAAGCATAATTGGACACAGTTAGAACCTGCCCACAGCTAAAACCAAAGAGATGACATAAGAGCTATTTAGAATTCTGCAACTACAGAGGACTTGGCAAGCACTGAGTACAATACATATTCGCTGGAATTAGACAAGGAACAAGTAAAATTGGCTTAGTGTTATTATTTGTATTTCCTAGATCAAATCAAGCTGATAGCTTATCCAGTGATGAATGTCAACATCAGATCCAATATTAACACTAACATTAGAAAACATCAATGCAGGAATAACAGCTTGGAAAGTGTTTCTTTCTGGAAAAAAGCGACTGTGTGTACAATGAGATTTTCTTTGTGCAGCTGAGGGAGAGCTACATGCTTTGACTACTGTTTTGCCTAACATGTAGTCCATAACTGGAGAAGGTATCATCTTGGTCCTCCTTGTTTAGCAGAAAAGGTTCCAGCTGTAACTCTAGCCAGTCAAATAATTTCATCTTCACTAGGTTCAGTCACTCAGTAAAAATGACAATAAGGAAGCATGGAAGACAACTGACTCCACAAAAATAACTGAAGTCAAGGTTCTCAGGCAAAAGCACTGTTCAGATGGTTTGTGTTAAGTAACTAAACTCCCCATATTAACAGAATTAGGAATTCAAACTAAAAGAGCTTCCTACCTCAAACCAGCCTATTTGATATGAAAGTTACATAGAAAACCAATGAAACCTACCATGCCTATTCTGCTATCACTGATTTTTTTCCACATTCCTCTAGAAAAATCTATTATGTTGCCTTTTCTTTGCCATATATAATCTAAGTTATACATGAAACATAATTCAGTGCAGGTGTTGAGGAGCTACAAACTCTTAGCATCCACAGGTACTAAAGATCTGTTTATAAAAAGAGACTTAACTGATTAAACAAGAGTCAAGTTTTTCATTTACCCTCCTCCAAGCAGCCCTAAAAGAAATTGTAAAGTAATGAGGAGCAGTTATACATTTCACTTTTTCCTATTATGGAGGAGCAAAGGAAATTAGCTCTGTTATCACCAACACTAAGACCTATCCACTGTGCTCCTGGCACAAGAAAAGGCCCAAAAATAATTTCCCCATCATTTACGGATTATGTAATACTGTCACAGGAGTAAGTTCTTAAATAAAAATCAGAAACATTATCTCTCCACTTGTACATGAAAACCAATTAGCAAGCAGAAACTGAACTCTGAAGCAATAAAGTCTAAACACTGAATGAGAATTAATGAAATTAAGTGCCATACCTCTGTTTCCTGCTCTAACTGATCCAATCTCACCCTTGGTGTTTTTTTTTTTTTTGTTTTGTTTTTTTTNGGGGTTTTTTTGGTGGTTTTTGTTTTGGTTTTTTTTTTTTTCCTCCTCAGATATGCTTAACATCTCGCCTCCTTAAAGCAAGATCTTCTCCCTCTCAGGCATCTCTCCTGTTCTTTTGCTCCCTATTTGACACTGTCATTCAAATTCACATCAGCATTTTCTTCTGTTCTGTCACCAGTCCTTTCTTATGTAAGTTGCATGAACCCATCAAGATGATCACTTATAAACTGTATTCAAGACCATAATATCAAGTGACTTGCATTCATTCCACATTTCAGGCTGTTAAATTTAATATAATAATAATTTGGCCAACACTGGTATCTGCTTTATATTTTATACACTGGAGAGGGGAAATGATTACAAAAATCCACAAATTAAGCCATAACATAAGAGTCTTTCTACTAGATTAAGAGCTGGGAGTCTATTCATATCTTTTGAAATGCTAGTTTCTTTCTGGAACCTAATCTACCCAATCCATTTTAAACTACTTCTATTGCAACTAGTTTGTTGTATTAAAAAGAAAAAAAAAGATTTGCAACAAAATTTTAACTTTATTACATGTTTTTCATGGCTATTTTTCCCCCATATACTTCTCTGTTCACATATGAAATACAAGTCATCATACAGTACCTTCCCCTCCACTTTATAGCAATTTTCAGAATTGCACATTTTGATGTTTTTGCCATCTATTCCCTGGAAGACATATAAAACATCTCTTACAAGATTTGCTTCAGTTATTTCAACAGAGCCTAGAAAGACAAAAAGAAAACAGTATTTAGATTTGTGAGACAATTAGTTTTGATTACAACTTCAAAAAGCTATTTAGAAGCATAATGAAAATAAAAAGAAATTACCAAGCCTCTACTTACAACCTCTAAACAATTCTTTTAAGTTCTCTTAATCTGATAGGAAAGCCTCTAAAGCTACCTGTCATTCTCTCAGAGAAGTCACCTTATAAGACATAGGCACATGTTATATTTTAACCAACACAATCAGTTCTTAAACCTTTTCTCTTTTCTGATCCAACCACTGGTGCAAGTTCTGAGGCAAGCATCATAACAACTTTATCTTTCTTTGAACAAACAGCTGAACTTGTTAAGTAGGACTTACAGAGTAATCTCTTTACATTCACCTAGGAAAAGAACAGTTAATAAAGAACAAAGAGCTGCTTGTTTAATACTGACTTTCTATCATATATGCCACTGCTTAGTGATCAAAACCAGACTGCCAGCTGTATAACAGCTATGGAGCTGGCAAACGGTGAAGTGTAAATACTGTTTCTGTAGATACATATTTGATTTAGTAAAGTGTTCGTTATTGTAGCATACAGCTTGTTTCTGGTTCTTACCTCTAGGTTAGACTATGTTTGAGGTTTAGGATATTTATTTATTTACAGGAAACAGAAGAATGAAAAAGATGCTGTGCAGGCCATTGAAACTACCTCCACCTTTTCTGGGCAAAGCAGCACCATTTGCCTTTGTAACTTCATTTATGATATCAAGACTAAAACAATTTAAACAACATTATCTAGAAATTGAGATGGTAGAACATGCTTATCCAATTTTGACAGCACTCATCAGCTTGCCTCCCCAAAAGTCCTCTTACCCAGACTAAAAACAAAAAATAAATTCTATTCTTATTTTTACAAAAGTAACCTTCACCTCAAGATGCTGTTTACAACTTGGTCTCCCTTCATAACCTTAAGACGTGCATAAGAGTAGCTTGCCTCTTTTAGGAACTCAATGAAATTGTGAAAGATGCAAGTGTATGTTTCTTGAATTGGTAAATAATTCAAGAGGTATTAACATTAGCAATACAATGTGCTCTCTGTGTAAGTATACACTTACTCTCTGGGTAAGTATAGCAATAAGAAAACTCCAAATAAAAGTAAGCAACTTCAGAAGACAGAAAAAAAACCTGATTATAGAGGAATTTTGTATCATACAAATGTATCTTCTTGACATTAGCTTTTTATATTCTGAATGCAGACTTACTTCTATTTCAACATCAGCAAGTGACTACATTTAAGGCAAGTGTCAGTCCTTATACTCAGCCCACATGAGAACCAAAGTGTCACAGCTGCTGGCTGACTCAAGAGAAGTAGTATTGCCTTTAACACCAATCAGTATGACAAATTAAGAGGCAGTGCTATAGTTCACATATTTTTTTCCTCTGTACTTTTCCCTATATTAAATCTACTACATATATAAAATATTTACATTATATGAATACCCTCACACACGTCCTCTTGAATATCAACAGTCTTGTTAATTAGGTTCTAAACACCAGATGCTGCCCTCAAATACACCAGTACAATTCTGTTTGGTCCATAAGCTACTGCTTTGCACACTTCTACTCAAAGAGGTAGAAGGTGGCAGAGAGGCTATATTTTAGCTTCTAAATATCCACACTTATTTGTTTAGGTGTTAGTAAAAATGCCCAAAAAGCCAACTAAACAAAAAAACAAACCAACCAACAAAAAAAAACCCTAAACCACAAATAAAAAAAATGCATTTCTTATCTTTCTTTGCCAGAGACTAACTGCACTGTTAGGACATATGCCATTAGCTCTCTTATTGAGAAGTCTCCTACTTTTACAGTAGAAGTAGAGTGGGTTGAGACTTACAGTTGATACAGAAATCACCTGTTAACAAATTCCTCCTTAGTTACACTTGTGCAAATTCAGAGTAGATCCTCTAGGCACTAGCTTCAAGTTTACAGCCACTTAATCAAGGAAATAAATTAACAGTATTAGGAATTTAGGAAGAATTTCTTTACTGTGAGGGTAGTGAGGCCCTAGAACAGGTTTCCTAGAAAAACCTAGGGATGTCCCATGCCTAGAAGTGTCTAAGGCTAGGTTGAATGGGACGCTGAGCAACTTGGTCTAGCGGATGTATCCCTGCCTACAGTAGAAAGGTTGGAACAAGACAATCTTTAAAGTTCAGTCCAACTCAAACCATTCTGTAATTCTATTATTCTACATTTATCTATTTATTATTTTATTGCCCATACTTTATGTCACTTGCTCTAAATACAACCACTGTAAACAGTGTGCTAATTTAAAGAAGAAACGGCTTTAGGATCTCTGTATTCCAATGCAAATTTCCAAGTTTTAAGACACAAAATGATACATGGATGAGACTATTTCAACAAATTCTATTCATTGAGCTCTCTGACTCTAAAAGCAGTAGCGCCTTCTGATCAACAGAAGAATTTTCATTGTTCACAAGTCACAATCAAGTCAGTCAAGTGACTGACAAACACTGGAACGAAGTCAGTTGTTTAAGAGGACTAGAACACATTATCAAGCCAACCACTGCAAAAACAAATTAACAATCAGCCAAAGAGATAGTGGCCAAATATACTTGTCTTGTGTATTTCCTTCTATCCTTCTAGTAAATACATCCTAGAAAGACACTCCTCAAAAACTAAACGTGTTGTAAAACTATTCCAAAAGCATTTAAAAATAATGGAGGATATATATGACAATTGTAAAAAAATTATCTTTAACAAATAAGTCTTTGCTCACCACTTGTGTCCCCTTCCCGCCTAGACCTTGGCACACCACGGGACACAGCATTTGAAAAGCCTTTTGAGGTAGTGCTTTGTAAAGAAGGCTGACTTGCAGTTAAAGTCCATGCCAGACGTGATCCCAATTGCTGACGGAGGCAATCTCCAACACCTGGAGCTTGATAGGATTGTCTAAAAGGATAAAAGGAAGAAACATCTTTAAAAACTCTGATTCCGTAGCCATTACATGGCATGGAGTGATGCGAATTCTGAAAAATGTCCCAAGTGTGAGTTTGTTTTCCATGTTGGATGTTTTGATTGTTTTTTTTCTTTTAATAAATAGACCTTAAAAGAGGGTACAGAACATACAAGCAATTTATTGCTTCCTATAAGCCTACATTTAAAAAAAAAAGCCCTCTAGAAAAGGAGGTACAAATCTGACAAATATGATTTCCTATCAAAAACTGTTTTTTATTCTTATAATACCTTCACTTTTAATCTATTTCAGCATAATTACACTTCTCATCAGTCATAACAAAAATCCTTAATATTTAAGTTTTGTTATTACCTGAAACTATAGTTGCATATCAAAGAACTAAAGGAAAATAGAGAAAGCTGATAAAGTTCACTCTCCTTTCAGATAGTTTGCATCAAGTGTCTGAAGATGTGATCAAGGAGGGACTATCCAGACAAGCTCTGATTTCCCCTCCTTTTAAACCTGCCAGTTCTTCTTACAAAGCAAGTCTTAAATGTGAAAAAACATTAATACTAGAAGTTAGCTTTCTGAGTATTTCTGCATCATCATGAAAAATAAAGTTGCAAATACTTGCAAGGAATTTTTGCTTCTGACCACCCCTCCCCCTCCTCCAACTAAATGTAAACACTTTGAAATATAAATACATTTTAAAAAAACCCAAAACACTAATTCCATAAAGCTGTGAAGGCAGTTGCATGGAGAGATGGAATAGGATTGCAACATAAACGTCCACATAAAGAAAGTCGAGGAATGTCTTTTCTCTCTCAACCACCTCATCATTAACTCATGGGACGGTCAACAAGAACATGGCCTGTAAGACAGAGCAACTCAATCACAGAATCAATGAGGTTGGAAAAGACTTCTGAGATCAAGTCCAGCCTGTGACTTAACACCACCAATGTCCAGGAGACCATGGCACTCAGTGCCATGTGCAGCTTTTCCTTAAACACTTCCAGGAATGGTGAAATCACCGCCTCCTCAGCAGCCTTCTAACACCCTTTCTGTGAAGCAGTTCCTCCTAATGTCCAACCTAGACTTTCCCTAGTGCAGCTTAAGACTATGTCCTCTCATCCTGTCACCAGCTACCTGTGAAAAGAGGCCATCCCCCATCCGGATACAACCTCCATTCAGGGAGCTGTAGAGAGCAGTAAGGTCCCTCCTGAGCCTCCTTTCCTCCAGGCTATATACCCCCAGCTGCTCCTCATAGGACTTGGTGCTCCAGACCCTTCACCAGCTTTGGTGCCCTTCTATGGACACACTCCAGCACCTCAATATCCTTCCTGAACTGAGGGGTCCAGAACTGGACAGAGCACTTGAGGTGTCCTCACCAGTGCCAAGTACAGGGGAAGAATCACTTCCGTAGTCCAGCTGACTACATTATTACTGATACAAGCCAGGATGCCCTTGGCCTTCTTGGCCACCTGGGAACACTGCTGGCTCATGTTCCACCACTGCTGACCAGCACCCCCAGGTCCTTTTCTGCTGGGCCCCTTTCCAGCCACTCCT
>VXAU01001810.1:318999-336455 GCA_013399695.1 Formicarius rufipectus
ATATAGATATATATAAATTATAGCTAGGAATTGTTATCCTTCCATTTATCGTATCTTAATTAAAATTTGTTTAGAATTTGAAGGAGATTTGTCCCTCTGTTTTAGTTATAACTTTTTTTTTTTTCCTAAGCTCTCTAAACTTAGACACAGGACCAGGACCAACACTAATCCCAGCACCATTCATCACCTCTCTCTGGGCCTGACCATCTAGCCAGTTCTTAACCCAGCAAAGGGTGCACCTATCCAAGCCATGGGTTGCCAGCATTCCCAGACAGTGTCAAAGGCTTTGCTGAAATCCAGGTAGACTACATCCATAGCCCTTCCTTCATCCACCAGGCAGGTCACCTGGTCATAAAAGATGATCCAGTTGGTCAGTCAGGACCTGCTCTTCCTAAACCTGTGCTGGCTGAGTCTGATTGCTTGGTTGTCCTGTATGTGCCATGTGATCACACTCAAGATGATCTGCTCTATAGCCTAGTTCCCTGGATCCTCCTTCCAACCCTTCTTGTGGATGGGCATTATATTGGCCAACTTCCAGTCATCTGAGAACTCCTTGGTTATTCAGGACTGGTGATAAAGGATAAAGAGTTGCTTAGCAAGCTCTTCCACCAGCTCCCTCATTGCCCTAGGATCGATTCCATCTAGTTCCACAGACCTGTGAGCATCTAAGTGGCTCAACAGGTCACTAACTGCTTCCTTCTGGACTGCAGGGGGTCCATTCCGCTCCCTGTCCTTGTTTACCAGCTCAGGGAGCCAGCTGCCCTGAGGATAACTGCTCTTACTGTCAAAGACTCAGCTCTGCTATGCTCTAGCATTTGTAATACGTCAAATAGAGAAGAACACTGAATTTAGGCTGTTCAGAAGAATGTACTCCAGAAAAAAGGAAAATAGGTATAAAGTTCAGGAGGAATTAAGCTCACAGGAAGATCTAATCTGGGATGTTTGGCTCACAGACTACAACACTGAAGAGAACAGTGAAATTCCTGCAAAACAGAACAGTCTGAAAAAAAATCACCTGTGTCACAAAGTTAGCATCAGTGCACTTCAGAAAACTTCTGGATTGCTTGTGCCCTGCAGCACTCCCCTTCAGCAGACAGGACTGTGATTAAAGCTCCCCATGAACACTAGGGCCTGCAAATGTAAAGCTTCTTCCAGTCATCTAAATTATGACCATCTTGATGAAGCAGTCTACAGCAGATGTCCACCACAGCATCCTCCAGGTTGCTCTGCCTTTTACTTCTAACCCACTAAGTCTTAGTCAGCTGCTTGTGTGTCTCTAGGTAATGGTCACTACATTCTTGTAACTCCCTCATGTAAACAGTAATTTCTTTTTCTTGACCCCTTGGCCTGTCCTTTCCAATGAGTCTGCATCCATGCCCTGGAACACTCCAGTGGTATGAACTATCCCATCATGGTTTTGTGATTCCAATTTGATCACAGCCCTACTGACCTTCAGTCCTCCTGCCTGTTTTCCCCCTGCTGCATTCATTAGCTGATATGTCAGCAAAGGTATAAGACATTCCCATGGAAGGCTTCCTCTCCACATTGCTTATTTTTGTGCACAGTTGGATGGACTCCCTTCTGTCCTGCTCTGTTGGTTTCAAGGTCTCTCTTGCCCACATCACCCAGGAACTTTTGCTAACTAACCTGGTCTGCCACTTCCTCACTCAGTTGTGGTGCACAGTCCTCCTTGTTGCTCCTAGTTTAAAGGCATCGTGTGCCCATCTACTCAAAATACACAATATAAATATAGTACTGACAAAGTCAAATAAATATTTGTATTGTAAAGCCTATTAATAGCAATAAAATCCAGTTCCGTCAGCACTATCTATTATTTCTGTATTATGAATTCAATAACTTATGTCAAATACAGTTTTTCTGTAGAGCATATCTTCAACCTAAAAAAAGAGCCTTGGTCCTTTCTGAAAATGCATCTACTGTGATTTTCTTTTCCACAAATCTTGGGGGTTGGAAGGAAAACTAACAAACAAGATGATGGTGATTAAGAATGGACACACTTGGGCAGCCAATTATGGCTTTATATGGTCATATGCCAGCACCTGATACTCAGAACTCTTCAGTTAAGTAACTCAGTTTCTCCGTACCTACAGTGGAATTTAAAATGGCATACAAATGGAGAGGGTGGCAGAAAGAAAAGAAAAAAAAAAAAAGAAACAAGAAAAAAAAGGCAGATCATCTCAAGACTTCTACAAACTTGTCTTTAAGGTAAGATTTACCCTGGAACGAGTGATTGTGGAGTTGGCGTTGGCCCATTTAGGGCATACAGGCTGATGCTGCTGATCCCACTGCTCCCCATGCTGCAGGAACTCTGGGCAGACTGAGCACTGCGGTCTTGGTAATTCAATGGAAGGGTCTGAGGCCTGGCATAGTAATAAGGGGTTGAGTGAGCATCCCGTGGCAATGCTTGAGCAAAAAGTGTAGCATAACTTGACACCTGAAAAGGATTTCAAAAGGGAGGAATTAAAAAAAAATATGTGGGAGAAGAACATAAGAAATATCTGAAGATCATGTTTATTCAAATGAAAAAAAATTGCTATTGAAATCATAATGACAAAAACGTCCCTTATGGCGAGCAAAAATACTTTTAGCAATATAACCTCTTTTTCCCTGCAAATTGTCATTAGGAATAGCTGCAACTGAAGGAGGAATTTTGCTTTTTCTACTCCATTCAAACTCGTTAGCACATAAGCAGACATTACAGCACCAAGCAGAAAGTAAACATAAAAATCTAATACAGTGGTATGTAATACAGTCACAACTTCAGCTACAAATGTTAAACAGCTCTGATTTTCACACCTACTTCGTGTAAGAAAATTACAATAAACATTGCAGATACATAAGTCAAGTATGTTCTTTTTCTCAGCTTCACACACAATTGCCACAAACACAATCTGAGGTGTGGGTTAAGTCTGGATAATGATTCTTAATGGCACCTAAAATAAGTGACACACGTTTACTGCTTTTCAGAAGTAACAAAGGTCTCCTCACCTTGTTAGACTGTTTACGTGGATCTTCACTAAGGCTAAGCAGGAGGTAGAGTATTGACCATTTGTTTTTCAAAATGCCCTTTAAAAAGATGAAGGCAAACAAAAATTAGTATAACTCAACTACAGACTTTTCTGAATTATGTAGCCTAATATATAAGCATACAAATAAATTTTCCAGACAAATAAGACTAATATGTTCTTGAATAAACAGGGAATGTGCAGTGCAGCCTCTGCATTGCTAATTTTATTCATTTTCTCCTGTCTGTTCAAATCATGAACTCTCACCTGCTCTGAGATCAGCAAGCACAATTTAAAATTTATTACTATCAATTCATTACTAAGAATGAGGTTTATACAGAAATTAACTTTTACCAACATTCCCACATACTCTCACCATTTAAAATATTTCAGGTTTGGATGTTTGTTTTAACTAAACATGAATAAGGAAAACGCTTGGTAAAATTTTAAGCAAAGAAATGTCTTTTCTCAACTTTCCCCTTCACTCTCCTTTACATGGAGGCTTCAAAAGCAAGAGTTTCAATTTCTATTACTTTAAATACCATTTAAGAGGTCTACCAAAATTTTTACAGCCTAAGACACAAACACTGTTAACACGATACTTGATAAATACATAATATAGTCTTTAGCAAACAGTCACATACAGACAGTTACAATAACTCTCATCAGCTGCAGATCTCGGCAGAAAGCTTAGACTCAAGCCCAAGCTACAAACAGTACACTTTAGAGAGAAGGCAAATATTAAAAGGCTTTATTTGAAATAGGCATGTTTTTAGATATGTTACTGCATAGTTCTGTGACACTGACACTTGCACCTGAATTTACCAGGGACATAGAACCTTATGATGGACATTAAGCAGGGGAGTAAGTCAAAAACTTAAAGTTGCCTCACAACACTGATCAGGCTGTGATCCAGAATGCTAAGTAACGTTGAATATAAAGGAAATTTTAGTCATATCAAGATTCAACAAAGACTCCATTCTCTATGAAACAATGTAATTCAGTGCTATTAGTCTTGCAAAGAGAACTTTCAAGGTCACTTTGAAATTTTATTTTTTAAACACAGTTTCACCATTTTCTATTTTTGCCACTTCTTACAAATTACGCATTTAGTGTGCATATGTTACACAGTATAAGAATTTTGGACATAGAGCATTCCACTCGTTAGGACAGAGTTCACTAACCAAATCAAAGCACTATATTTTTATATAAGTAAAAGAAGACATTCTATACTATTATGTAAAGAAAAAGTCTATTATATTCTGTTTTAATCTCAACAAGCAAAACGTAGAGGTATTGCATCTGTTGTAAATAACTAACACAGTGACTAATTAACAACTGGTGAAGAAGGAACAGCAACATTTCCTCGTACGGGCCAGGGCAGAGTAAGTCCAAGTGCTTCAAGAAGCACGGTTTTCTCAACTGGCAAGCTGCTTTTTTTCCTGCTAGCTGTTTTCAAGGGAATTGCTGGAAAAAGAAAACTTCATTGATTCAGAAAACATGTATCCTTTCTATCCCTGTATCTAAGCTTATGGGGAAAATAATCTTCTACCATTACTAATAAAATAAACAGCAGGTTGAATAATAATTGATATGGTGAATTTTAAATCAGCTATGATAGTGTTTCATGTACACTATGACAGGGGAAAAAAAAAAAAACCAAAACCACAAAAACAGGTGTCTGCAAATAAGTGACATTTGCTTTGCTGTACAAACTAATGCCAATAAAAGACAATCTACTCAGGACACAAAGAAAAGGAAGAGTCACTCAATAACCTTAGCTCCAAGCACTAACAAACCATTGGGTAACAGCCATGGAAGAGGGGAGGGGCAGACCCAAGTTTCAATTAGTCATATTCTCTACAGAATAAATTTATTGCAATCTTAAAATCTTAGTATTATCCTGTTAAACTCAGGTTTTCTATACACTAACATCTTTTGTAAGAATATCAACAAAGTTCTCTTTGATTAACACTAGTGTTGGAGCCACTAAAGTCAACAACTCTTTAACCTTCAACATTATAGATTTGGAGCACTTGAAAATTCAGAAGCATGGGAAGCTTAGATTATTAAAATCCATATACTGAGAGGGATTTCTGTAAAACAAACTATGAGAAACCTGTTTTACATATGAAACGAACATTTCTATTTTCAGGAAGCTCCTTTGTTTGTATAAAGGTACTTCTTCATATAACTGGACTCAAATATTAAAAATGTGTATGTATCCCTTATTCTCTGCTGATTTACAATTAAATCAAAAAATATTTAAAAAAAACAAAAAACAAAAAACAAAAAACTTGTAAACTTATTCACAAAAAGTACAAAATAGTTAGGGTTGGAAGTCATTACTGAAGATTCCCTAGTCCAATCCCTCTGCTCACAGCAGGGTCTTTTACAGCAGTTTGCCTGCAACTGTGTACACTCAGGTTTTGACTGCCTCCGAGGACAGAGTTGCTGCAACTTTCCTGGGCAAGCTGTTGCAGCATTCAACCATCCTCTCAGAAAAAATATTGTTCATGACACGAGCACTCTACAAAGCAACTTCAACATCAGGAGGATGTGTATGTGTGCCTTCAGTTTTTCTACTCTTTACAGATTTCTTACGCTACCTGTGAACCAAGTTTTCTGTAGAGTTCTGAAAATAAAGCAGCATCTGCTTCCCTTCTTTGTCGCACAACTATTAAAATAAAAAGAAATATGGATTAAAAATTCAGAAGAATTAAAGTAGTTACATCTAACATTATACATTTCTGGTAAATTAGTAAGTGCACCCAAGAGAGCTTAGCAATACTGCATAGTTTCATTCTATTTACTCAAACATTTTGCCTGTTTTCATGTTATCTGCATTCCACCCATGAAAACTCTTGCATCAGAAGTGGTTCATTGTAAGCACCTGTTTTTCTTAGGGCAATCAAAATATACACCCTCTAAATAAGTGCCCTTTTAAAGTCCAGTCTACCACACAGTAGGTTTAGGGACTTGAAGGACATAACCAAAAGCATATATGTGTTAAAGAATGCTGTAAAAACTACATGCCATCACTCACAAAACTAAGTGTAATTGTGCCTATTTTAGGCAATAAAAGCAAGAAACAAAAGCAGTAATGCTACTCACTCCAAGTCAAGCAGAATTCCAAGGTCACAGAACTTTTACGTATTACAAAAAATAATGGTCTCAATCAATACCAGTTACATAACACAAGTACCTTCTCAGAGGAAAAACATGTTCAAACTAAGACTTCTTCAGAAAAGCTATTTATATCAGAAAGAGCCATGTTAAGAAAAATGAGATAAAAACATCTGAATAAACTTTAGTGATAAGAAAAATAGCTGTTAAATGTTAATTAGCATTAAAAGCCGCTGCTGCATACACTTTGCTAAGTCATTTCATGTATGGTATCTCCAAAATAAATGTAACTTCAGAAAGATATATCCAGTCACTCATTACATGACCACTCAGATCAGCCTACAAAGCTGAAGCTGGGGATAAGGAAGAAGGGCAACATAATCCTTTTCAAAACTCCTAACAATAGGCCCAAAGACTATATGGTGTGCTATCTAGAACTAACCAACTCATGTAGAAAATCAGCAGAAAGTGTATCTTGTAGATTCCATTGGTTTGGAGTTGCAGCTAGAGGAATTCTGATGGGCTTATTGGCCTATCAGCAAGTCACAGAAGTTCTGCATTAGCAAAAAAAAAAACCAAAAAACACACCACCACACATGGACCTTAAAAGAGTTACAACCACTGATGTCAGTTATCCTAATTCAATCTCCCTGACTGAATATTCAAAGCTTATATATGAAGCCTTAATTTAATTATCATACTTCAAATAATTGTTTCTGGACATGTTACTGTACAGCAGACAATCTGCTGAGAGCAGTATTTGTCTTTTCAAGAAGAATGCATCACATCCCCTTTGGAAGCACAGTGTGACATTTGACTCGGAGCAGCACAGAGCACAACAGAATGGAATCACAACATAAGTTACGAAGTCAGTCTATTTGGCTTTTGAGAAGGTGGTTGCAGAAAACTCATAGAGAAACTGAAGACAAAAATTAATAAGTAAGTCAAAAACAATTCCACCAATTTCCAGGATGCTCATTCAGCAAGCTTCACACAGCTGTCAATGAAGTTAATTGTGCCAATGTATTATTTCTCAAGTCCACATTTCAAAAATATCAGTCTTATAAAAAGAATTATTCATTCATAAATTCTGAGTACCATCAAAATGAAAGGAGTGCAATATTAATTGTTCCTTATTTTCACAGTGGCCAAGATACAAAGTGAACAGAAGCAAGGAAAGTCTAACCTGAACATTTGGACAAATCAAAGCTGTAAATACAAATACCTATTCAGGAAGATTCACCAGGGAATTTTCAGGAGGTAAACATTAGTAACAGATCAGATGATTATCTGTGAGGCAGAGTTGTTCCATTTTCAGAGAAATAAACCCATCAAATAAATTCATTAAGAACTTGCTATTTGTAAGAAAGGAACAAAGATGCACTTACGTTCCTTTTTGATTTTCTCTGCTACAAGAAACTCATCACGCTCAACAGTGGGAGCAAAATTGCTTCCAATAACTCTCACTGCATACTGAAACTGTTGGGCTGCATCGGCTGGAAGGAAAAATGAAAATTCTCAGTTAAGCAGAATGCTAAAGCTCTATTAAAACAAATAAATAAAAAAAGACATAAGATTACACTGCTATGTCTGAATTCAGCATAAATACACCTGGCTTAGATCTGGTAATGTTATGCAGTAATTCTTAGACACAATTCTAACCAGAGGGCAGTAAAACCCAGTTTATGCAGCTTAGCATAGTATTAATACTATACTTCAAATGCACTCACCTGCACACACTCCAAAAAGTAACTTCACTGAAATTTGTGAATAAGCTTTTCCTATTCCGTGCTGATGGAAGAGACACTTAGACAATTAAGGAGCATTTGCACACTTCAGCTGGCTCTGCCCATGCCACAGACAGAAATGCTGCAGGACTTGGTACAGTCACACAATTCCATTCACACACAGGAGCAATGCAGCCATGATCACCACATACACTCCCTCCCCAAGCAGCAATCCGGATTATCCTACCTGTGACCTTCACTCAGATACCCATAACAGTGCTTTTATCAGTTTGACTCTTGTTTTTAGGCTTGGTTTGGTTTATAAAATAGTTTACACTGTTTATCCCTTAGGTTCAAAGCCAGCTCAGAGATATCTTCACATCTCAACACAATGTGGACACTATGCAGAGATCACAAATGTGTACAAAAGGAACAGAAAAATCAAATAAGGTAAAGGATCACTAGAAGAAGAAATATTTAAAGCATTTGTCTCTTAAATTAACTAACATTTACACTTGGAAATAAAAAGTCACATGGAAGACACTAGGAGTCAATTATTAAGTAAATGCATGAAAATCTCCAGAAATTTATGAAACGAAGAAATTTGAAATCATAATGTGCCCAATTGAATTTGAAGACCCTACATTTGTTTTCAATGTCCATTTTTTATGGTCTTGTAGTATGTCACCCACTGGTCCTATTCTACTAGAATACAACTGTAGAACAGCAAACATTAACCAGTTCACACAAAGTAGCACCTCAGACAATCATGAAAAAAGTCTGCTCAGACAAAATAATTAATATTTAACTGTATTTGACAATACTGGCCTATAGAAAGAGCAAAAATATTATTCTACTGTCAGAGAAGAAAACGCCAACAACCAGACTACAGTAGGGTCACAAATCTCTATGACTTAAACGCCTCCCAGAAACAGCAGTTCTGATAGACTAAGCAATCTCTCAACTGCAGTAAGGACTTGAAAATACAAATATAGAAATTTAATACTCCAGCTACTGATGAACCAGGTGTGAAAGTGAAGTACAAGGAAGCAATTCTGCTTAATTCTTAAGTTTAATGTATGCCATTACAGAACTTGAGATCTCTCAAATAATCCCAAACAATGTATGTTCCATTCATTCCTCAACTGTGTAACTAGCAGCAGATGCAGGCAAGAGGAAACCTTTTCCTATAAGGGAGAAGTTTTAAGAAAGATAAATAACTTTGTTTCAATATCAGCCATAGGAAAACTAGCTAAAGCTCTGCAGTTTAGTATAGTCTTTTCCAAACTGCCCTAACAAGGCACCTGAGAAAAGATCTCTAGTTGAGATTATAATTCCATCCAACAAAGTCTCATTTTTGAACTTGTTATACTACTAACAACATAGAACAAAGTTATTTGCTCTTTACACATATGGATTTGCACTGGAAATTCAACAGCTTCATAGCAAGACTGGTTTCCTATTATATTTAAGTCAGATCTTCATGTTTTATTCATATCAAGTCCAGCTTCTCTTTTACAAACAAAATTCCCTGCTGAGGGTGTTTCCTCAGTAGATTATTTCTTATGAATCTATAGAATAACTTCAGTACCTAAGGTGATTAAACATAAATACAGATATGTGTCAGTACAATAAAAATTCACACAGCTTGTAACTAATAGGCATATTTCTTTGCTTCTCTCCTCAAAGAACAATCATTATAACAGCAGATGGACTTAAAATACACAGCGATCTATCTATATGAACATCCTTCATCATAAAATTACTACAGTATGACTGTCATGTAGCAGGAAGCTCAGTACATCTGCTGCATGAAACTGATGCAACCGTTCATGGGACAAAGGGGGAAAATGACATTGATCACTACTTGTTTTCCTGAGGTCAGATCAGAGCAATGAACGCAGACAGACAGAGCCACTTCTCCTCAGACTACCCCTTAAGTAATACATACACAGTTAAAGATACTGATAGGCAACCACACAACTGAACAGAGAACTAGCACTTCTGAATGACAAGACATGTTTTTTCAAAAACATTCTCCTTTGAGCAAGCAACCTGTCAGTCCTTCAAAGATCTATGCTTCACTCAGCCATTCAAACTTTCCTATGCAGAATGGAGTATTAGAAGTGAACTACTTCTAAAGGCAGATAACAGCATTTTAAAACTGCAGAAAGCACGGGGTTGGGGGGCGGAGAGAAACACAACCAAAAAACAGAAGCAATGCACAGAAAGAATCTGGTTATAAAGAAATAAAAGAGAAACAGAACAAAAGATAAAACCTGGACGAAAAGTTCAAGACATGAACAGAAAAATCAGCCAATATAGTTCCAAGACACCGGTATGTCAGAGGAAATGCTGAAACTCAGCAAGGCTTTTGCTATAAAGAAGCTTCTGACACTACCTATGATTTTAGGAAGTGAACTGAAATTCACTTCACACTCATACATTTCTTTAAACAAGGTCTGTTATACATCAAATCATGACTGTGAGAAATCTTCCTGGAAAGATGACATTTGGCTATTTTAATGTATCCATAAACACAATCTCTAAACTATAGGACCATTCTAAAGAAAGCTTAGTCAAACCAAACAGTAATCACTTTCTTTTTTGAAAGACTAGCAAACTCTGTCCACTCTCTCTTTTTCCAATCAGCATCTCTCACGTCAGACAATAGTTTTGCTTAAATACAGATGCAAAATTACTGTAAAACAATTACACTCTAAACCCCATTAAGTGCTGTAGGGGTGGCACTGACCAACTAAAAACTAGTGCTGCAAACTACTTGGATACAGATGCTGCAAAAAACACATGCTGAAGAAAAATGGAAAAAACAAACAAACAAACAAAAAAAATTCGTTTTCTGTAACAAAGTGTTTGCTAAATGCCTAAAGTGTTATTGTTGCAAAACTAAGCTTGGATGAAAAGCTGGAAAACTCTTCACCTCCTCATATACCATGAGCACATACTGTGTTTGTCAAGACAGTAATGTTGCTGAATCTTCCCTGTTTTACCTGTATCAGAAGTTCTACATCACTATGAAGTATTGCCTGGGGCAAAAATATATGACATTTAACATGTCATATACCAATAAACTAAAATACTCATCTCAAATGCCATCAATATTAGTGTTCTGTTCTTGACAAGAATCTACACACGTTATAAGCAGACCTGATTATTCGTTAGAAAACATTTGTATTGAACAGTGCAATTTTAGGACCAGCTCAGTTATGATATACAAGGTGCAGCACCAGGGCTGAGGCAATCCCAAACATGAGTATAGACTGGCATAACTCATTGAGAGCAGCCCTGCAGAGAAGATCTTGGAAGTTCTTGTGGATCAAATGCCAGGCAAGAGGCAGCAATGCACACTCTCATCTCAGAGAGCTCAAATGCATCCTGGGCTGTACCCAAAGCAGGATACAGCAGGGCAGCAGGTTGAGGGAGGTGATTCTGCCCCTCTACTCTGCTCTTGTGAGACCCCACCTGGAATACTGCATGCAGCTCTGGGGTGCCCAGCACAAGAATGACATGGACCTGTTAGAGCAAGTCCAGCGAGGACAGCCGAAAACCCGATCAGAGGAAGAGAGCACTTCTCCTAGGACGATAAACTGAGAGAGCTGGAGCTGTTCAGCTGGAGAAGAAAAGGCACCACACAGGTGGTGTTTAGAACTCACAGGGGGCCATAAAAGAAAAGACAAACTTTTTACATGGGCAGATAGTAAGAGGACAAGGAAGAATGAATTTAAACTAAAAGAGGAGACTTTTAGATGATATGCTGGCAAGAAATTCTTTACTGTGAGGGTGGTGAGACACTGAAACACCTTATCCAGAGAAGGTGTGGATGTCCCGCCTCTGGAAGTTATTTATTTAAGGCCAGGTTGGATGAGGTTTTGAGCAACCTGGTCTAGTGGAAGGTGCCCCATCCCATAGCAGGCGAGTTGGAACTAGATGATCTTTAAGGTACCTTCCAAGCAAAGCCTTTCTATGATTCTATCAAGTATTCCTGAAAAAAAAATAATTTTGCATGTCTTCCAATTTAGTCAACTATCTTAAACTTGTCTTTCATTTATGCATGTTTTTAGTTGAAGCATTTTAAGTTTATTGTTAATTAACTGTTTTTCTACTCTGCAGACTCCTTTCCCACAAGGGAAAAAAAAACAAACAACAAAAGCATGAAATAAAGCCCAATGTCTTTCCTTACTTCAAAGTTGTCTATAAACTTTAAAGCACAGCACAGGAAACATAACTACCCTTTAATTCTGTTAGTATTACTGGCTCTTGTTGCATTGTCAGTAAACAGATTTATTTGAGGAATGTTCCACTGGACTAACAGCAACTTGGTCAGACCATCTTGTCAGAACTTTCCCTCACTGTGAGTTTTTGCCTGTTTTATCAACTTGCATTTGCCCTGTTATTAGTGTAGATAAAATGCCTTCCACACAACCTTCTGAATGAAGTCGATGTTTTCCGCCAGTCATAAAATTTTAACACCCATTCCAACAGGTCAGAGCTTAAAAAACCCAAACAGCAATAACAAAACTACCACTGCCATTTTAGAGATGAAATTAAGGTATGGACTTCAGGTAACAAACCGCTCTCTGAAGACTGAAATACTATACTCTAGAGCATGCACATTTGCAATGGTACTTACGTACAAAAAAAATCTTTTTAGGATTCAAAACCAAGTAGAATTAGCTTGAGTATTTACAGCAATACCGTCTGTTTCTACTGGAGGCACTAAGAGCTCTTCAATCGACAACTCTGCCTACAGTCTTCAAGATTACCATGAGGTTGGTGAAAGACAGCTAAGAAGTTATTTGTCAGAACAATTAAAAATCACTGTCCAAAGATAAGCATGCAACCCTGTATAACTGCTGGAGTCCACAAATAGAGGGAAGGGGAAAAATATTACAGAAATTACTGCTCAGGGAGACAAGCTCTCTGCACAGGTTTAATTGTAAAAGTGAGGTGGATAGCCTGGATAAACACAGGAGACTGATAATACAAAACCAGTACACTAGTTCTTAGATACTGAGAGGACGTGAGGAGAAGAGAGGTCAGGAACAGCTCCAGCTCCAGAGACTCCCAGCTAACTGCAGTGGGTGCCTGCAGACACATGGCACTGTGCAAAGCTTTAAGCCCTTCCTTGGGAACTGGATAAAGCACACAGGAGCAAAGAGCTTTCAAACCTCAGTTCTAAAAAAAAAAACAAAAAAAACCCACAAAAATAAAACAATTTAGAAAACAAACAAACAAAAAAAAAAAAACCCACACACCTCTGCAACTAGGCCTATGTAGCTGAGTGGCCTCAAAAACTGGGATGAGAGAGAGGATAGCTCCACCATGGAGAGTCTCTGAAGCCACATTCCATCAAAGCACAAACTCACTTAGCATAAATCTTTAACAAGTGGAGACATTGGAGGCCTTCTAAGGCCATCACTAGTAGAAGAGAAAACAATCTCTGATAGAGGATTTACAGAGACTTCAGGCATGGGATTGCACCGTGTACGCAGGAATGCAGAGTAATCCCACATTAGCGCTAAGGGCACTGTCATCATACAGACAGCATATAAACAGAACCCTTCAGCTCCTCCTGAAGCCATCACTTCCTCACAAACATAACACACACATGCTGAGGGGAAACACAAACAGGTACAACAGAAATTCTGAAGTATAAACTCAGGGAACACACAGGCAGAGCAACCATCAGACCTTCAAACCTCAACTCTTTTCTATTATTTGCCATTACATTTCACCCAGTTACATCAGGACCTTGTATTTCACATTCACAGCAGATTAGCTACAGAAAAGTTTAAAGATGGATGTTTTCAGCCTCATTTTATGCATTTTTACTATAAACTTCCCTACTAAATTTAAAGGTTCCTTAAGTACCTAGAGGTTTCTTGCTCTAAACTCTGTAGAAATAATTGAACATCATAAATTACTTACCAAAGACTAAACTGGTAACACTTATAAATTTTGCTTCAAAAAAGAGAACACATATACACAAAACAGCCTAACTTCATCAGTACACAAGGAGCAGAGAAGCTGCATACACACCATCAACCAAACACAAATACCATACTTCAAACTTATCCTGTGCTGAAACAAAGTTACAAGCCTGAAAAACAGCAAGATTCTAAGTAACTTGTCTGGTGGGTTCCTTACCACGTAGGGATAAATGCATCTTCCTCAAGACAGAGGATGATAGTACTAACAAAATTCCCTTATTGTCTTTATTTATTCCTCGGACATAGAAACCAGGGTGGGTACAAGCACCCTATACAACTCTCATGACAGACTTTCACAGACCTTTTGATTTATCAGCCTCTCTGCACTTTAAATAGATAGCTTACACGTGTACTACAGTTAATTGCTTCAAGAGAACTCCTACGTTAAAAGGGTGAGGTTTCAGTATGAGAGTCCATCCTAACAGAGGAGTAAAGAGCAGGGTAAAGAGGGGCTTCCTATCCATTACATGCACAAAAACATGTGTGACAAATCAGACAACCCTTTTCTTTTTTAAACTGTTACTGCAAGTTGTCTCTCCCTCAAGTGGACAGATGAGTGCGCTACAGGTTGCACGCAACAACTTACCGTGATTTTGGGCAAAATTTCCCCTTTCATTAGTCACACACAACTTACATTACTAGAAACCCAACACACAGGAACAAGTTCAATACTTATTTAAAAATTGACAAAAATCAGAGTTATCTTGCATATTTTTGCATATATTGCTTGTAAATAACATTATTACAGTCAGGAGATACTGAGATGTATAGAAACTATGGCTTAAAAAATAAGCTAGATCCTAAGTGGCTATAAGTGAAATATGTCTCCTCAGTAGGCAGACCTCAACTGATAAACAGAGGTTTGTTTCTGTTCTCATGCTCTAATTTTTGTAAGCATCACAGACGCAGATAAGATACTACCAAGAAACAAGCTTATATTGCATTGCCTTCCAAACCTAATTAAAAAAGAGTCATGAATAAAATAGGATCAGGCAATATAGAAATAATGTCTTCAAAAAGGTATCCACTCCTCCAATAAAGCAAGACAATCTATTTTCATTTTTTTTTTCCATTTTGGAAGTAGAACTAGAAAGATAATTTGACATTTCTGGTAGAAAATGTTTGAAGTGTCTGTAAACAAGAACATACACCAATTTCATTATGGAAAAAAAAATTCAAAGTGTGTTAAAAGCAAGAAACAGCTTTAAAAGCAGAGCTGTAAGAGCACCTTAGAATAATAAACTGATGTGAAACCACTTGCTAGAAGAAACACAGGAACACAAGAAGTATTAAATAGTTTAGAATCCACCACTGATTTGGTGGAAATGGGGAAGACCAGAAACTTGCCACATTCCAATACAATCTTACATCAGGAATTCTTGTCACTGAAATATTAGATTCTGGAAAAGGGCAATTTGTGGCCTTGTAGAAGACTTATAAACACAACAGAAAAAGATTTTGAAAAACAAGTAACAGCAATCAAACAGCTGTTGGTTATAGAAACATTTAGGCCAAAAATGATCTTAGAGTTCAATGGATCAACAGAACGTTTCTGTGAAGGAGTCCCTACCCAATACTTCAGTGAAGACAAAGATTCAAACTTCCTATCACTTTTTCTTCCAAGGTTCTCAGATGAATCACAGAATCACAAAACAGTTTGGTCTGGAAGGAACCTTCAAAGACTATCTAGTCCACTTCCCCTGTCATGGGCAGGGACATCTTTCATGACAGTGGGTTGCACAAAGGTCCATCCAACCTGGCCTTAAACCCTTCCAGGGATGGGGCATCTCCAGCTTCACTGGGCAACGTGTTCCAGTGTCTCACAATACTCACTTAAAATTTCTTTCTTGAGTCCAAATCTAAACCTACCCTATAATTACTTAAAGACATTACCCCTTGTTCTGTTACTTTAGGCCTTGAGAAAACATCTGTCTTCCTATAAGCTCTTGCTAAGTGCTGAAAGACCACATTAAGGTCTCTGCAGAGCCTTCTCTTCTCCACACTGGACAAACCCAGCCAACCTCAGACTTTCTTTGTAGGGGAGGTGCTCCAGCCTTCTGACCATTTTCATGGCTCTCCTCTGGACCTGCTCCAACAGGTCTACATCTTCCTCGTACTGGGGACCCCAGAGCTGAACACAGTACTGCAGATAGGTTTCACAAAAGTGGAGACCTTCCTCAACCTGCTGACCCATGCTTCCTTTTAAGGAGCTCAGGATACAGATGGCTTTCTGGGATGTACACTGCCAGCTCACACCCAATTCTTCATTAACCCCCCAAGGCCTTCTCTGCAGGGCTGCTCTCACTCCATTCATTGCCCAAGTCTGCACCAACACTGGGGATTGCTTAGATCCAGGCGCAGGACCCTGCACTTGGTTTTATTGAACCTTGAGATTCACACAGGCCTACTCCTCAAGCCTGTGAAAAATCTCTTGGCATGGCATCCCTTCCCTCCAACATATCAGCTACACAGATATGCTTGGTGCTACTTGCAAATCTCCTGAGGGCATAAACAAATCCACTGGCTATGCTGTTGATATTGACCAGCATCAATCCCAATACGTCTGAGAGACACCACTTTTTATTAATCTTTATTTGTAGTCAAGACATTGACTCTTTGGATGTGGTCATTTTGTCAGTTCCTTATCCATCAAATCTGTATCTTTCCAGCTCAAACACAGAGATGCAGTGCAAGATCACCACAGGTTGTCTCCAAGAGACAGAAACAAAGTTTCAGAGACAGACTGGTATATTTGTACCTTGCTATTCACTTTCTAGATTTCTAAGATAGCAGTAATTCACATATAGGCCACATTTTAGTCATTTTGAACCCAATTCTTTACAATAGATCAATGCTCAATATTAGTAGTTACTGTCAAGGAAATAGTTATAGGAAACCATGAGGGACTTGTCAAGTGGCATGGAGGAAGAAAACACATAGAAGACTTGACACCTACTGCTGAAGGAGGGAGACAGTCATCTCTCACACAAGGAAACAGACACAATAAAAGCTCTTAAATGAATTTGTCTAGTGAGCAATGTTTGTAGACACATCAGCTTACAATGTAGACTCAGCAGATGCACCTCTTCCTTTCCACCCTCTGACTGCTTACTAAAAACAGCCTTTGCCTTGACTGCAAGGGAGAAACTTATGCAAACAGGCAAGAGACTCATTTCCCCGCTGGAGGATGACAGCAGCATCACGACAGAGAGGACCTGCAGAGGACCCGGCGCACGCTGATGCCCCCACCTCAGGCAGGCACGGGCGGGGGGCGGACGCCCCTCACGGCGGCCCCGACCCCGGTCTCGGCCCGCACGGACAGCGCCCTGGGCAGGCCGCCACAATCCGCCCCCCGCCGGGCCAGGGCCACTCGGTTACCTTCGCTCTTGCCCAGGATGCGGCAGCAGAGGCTCTGCAGCAAAACGTTGGGGGATTTTTGGTCCGGAGTCGCCATCGCCGCGCGGGAGACAGGAGGAGGGGCAGGGAGGGCGGGTGGCAGAGCCGGAGGCACGGCGGAATGGCGAAGGGAGGGAGGGGAGGTGCGGCCCGCTCGGCAGCGCAGGCAC
>VXAU01001810.1:337518-376684 GCA_013399695.1 Formicarius rufipectus
CGCCGCCACCGCCTACAGCGCCATTTTAACGGGACCCGCCGAGCGGCGCCCGCAGCGCCCACAATGCCCCGCGCGGCCGCTCCCGCGCAGGCGCCGCCCCGCGCGCGCGGGCAGGGAATGGGAACGGCGGTGGGCGCGGGAATGGGAATGGGAATGGGAACGGGAACGGGAACACCTTCCCGAGGGTGCAGCACCTCCTCGGGAATGCAGCGCCTCCCCGGGCGGGGGAAACGTTGCTCACCTGTGCCTCAACCTCCGGTGCCACATTGCATCTGTGGTAAGTGTCATTATGATTCGTCTCAGTGAAAGCCAAATGGGTTATTGCCGCCCCATAAAGGGATCAAGTTGTTGTTGTTACACCCCCACAAAGGCAGTGTGTGAATTACGGTAGAACTGTTTAGTTTCCCTGAGCCCTTATCAAGGAATGCGTGAATTATAGCGGACGGAACTGACACAATAAAGAAACATATGCTGAAGACTGTTTAGCATCACATTGTAAAATTGGGGCCAGTTCTGCGCACGCTGTGCCTCACCTGAAAAATCCACTGCGCAGGCTTGAGGGATTCACCCACTTTGTGTGGGTAAAAAGCCTCCCAAATCTTCGTTCGCGAAGTCTAGCCATACATACATACATTGTAAAATGAATATGTATATGATGTAATGAATATGTATGAAGCACCTGGATAAACTCCCAATCTCCGCTGTGTTTCGTATGCAGTTTGGGGAGCGAGGACTCCACCGCATTCAGCGCGCTGTTGCTTTCACCATGTAATAAACGCTTATTTGAAAACCCATTCGGGTCTGAGACTGTTTCTCACATATCCAAGTGCAAACTCACTTCGGCGTAAATCTTTCACAAGCGGAGAGGATGGAGGCCTTTTAAGGCCATCGCTGGCAGGAAACAATCCCTGATGGAGGGTTTCCAGAGGGCTCCGGGCATGGGATTGCACCACATAGACAGGGATGCAGAGTAATCCCACATGAGCGCCGAGGGCACTTCCATCATACAGACAGCATATAAACAGAACCCTTCAGCTCCTCCTGAAGCCATCACCTCCTCACAAACATTACACATAAATGCTGAGAGGGAACACAGACCGGTACAACAGGAATTCTGAAGTACAAACTTGGGGAACATACAGGCAGAACAACCATTAGATCTTCAAACCTCAACTCCTTTGTATTATTTACCCATTAAATGTCACCCAGCTACATCAGTACCTTGTATTTCACATTCACAGCAAGCTAACTACAGAAAAGGTTAAAGACAGGTGTTTGTTTTCGGGTTCTTTTTATGCATTTTTACCATAAATTTCCCTACTAAATTTAAAGGTCCCTAAAGTACCTAACTTTTTTCCCCCCTGAACTCAGTAGCAGTAATTGAACATCATGAATTACATGAGGGGAGATCAAGCTCACTCCCTCTCAGAGCAGAACCTGCCGCGCTTCCCATAGTCGACGCGTGTTGGTGGCTCTTCGACCCCAACACAGTTATGGATCAGTGCAGAGCTGGACAGGCTGTGAAGATCCTTGACCCACACACCCTGGTGCTGCCGGGCCGTACATCTGGCTGTCCCCAGGCCCTGGGGACAGGGCTGGGCTGCGCTGCCCTCCCTGACCTGCTCCTCGGCCGTGTCACACCCTAACACAGGCACTGACCTTCCAAGATGCCTGTCTTCCCTCTCTGTACTAAATTCATGCTGGGTCTGGTCAAAGATACATACGTAGTGAATTATTCTCACTGTGCTGCCGGAGGCCTGTGTAACCCATGTGCACTCTGTCCCATAAGAAGTGATTGGAAGTGCTGTGGTGGGCTTGGTGCACCACTGGCTGTGAACAAATTAATTCCTGCAGTGCAACACGTGGCATTCTTGTAGCCTCTGGTGGTTTCATTGTCTCTGTGCAGCCACAGTGTTGTGTGTGTGCCTTCTATGGGCATATGCACGTGGCTGTTCATTACGGGGACATTAAAGATGCAAACAACAGCTCATTGCTAGCATTACTGCTAGAAACAAATCACAATGGCAAGCCAAGAACTGGAACACAGTGAGGATGCATGGGGGTTTGTTACTTGGAATACTGTAGGACCATCATAGTCTCATTATTCACATTATAACTCTTCAAATCTTAGTCATACATTCTTTAGATTCTTTTCAGAAGTAAGAGCGGACCCAAAACTTGGAAAGTTACCAGAACTTTATCCCACATGAATAAGGGGGATTGTAAGCTGCATCTCCAATAACTCTGAAAGAAAGACTTAAAAGATGATGTGACTATTTTTTCTTTTTACTGAGCAACAGAATTTCTGTTCCATTTTCCACTCAAAGCAATCACAGCTGCCCTGCAAAGAGCTGGTGACTCACCACTGCTGACAGTCCCTTCAGATTTAGATTTCACCCTGGAAGTTGTCAGTCTATCAAGCAGCAAATATCTATGGAAAAAGCTCACATGCTAAAAAAATAAAACTGTTGGCAATTATACCTGGAAGTGGTTTTCCCTTATAGAACCTTTACATTCCAAGGGAATCCAGTCGCTCACAAATATCCTGTTACTGCTTTTAAGTGTTATTACTGAGCCATTTTGGTCACGCTAGTAATTTTAACTATGGCAATTGTGTCACCATTCTGAAATCAGAGCACATGACAGAGCAGCACAATGAGAACGTGCCATTGAAATGTGCTCATTCGTGCCTCCTGCAAGCAGAAGTACAAGTACAAATCTAAGCTATTTAACCTCAGCCACATCCTGTGTTATACCTCTGAAGTACTGTAATATCCAACCATTCTGTTACAGTGCTGGGAATGTATTCTTTCATCTATAGCCTCTTTTTCCTAAGTTAACTGCATTAGGAATGTATTCTCCATGTGTCAGTGCCTTCTCATAACTGCTGGGTGTGTTTGCCAATTATAAACAAATTTAGCAGAAGGATAGAGTTCTTAAGGATATTAATAAATACTTTATGAAATTCAGTGGCTGAGAGTACTAAGGCCTAAGTCAGTGCTGTCTTGAAAAGAAGGAGATGGAGAATTTAGTTCTCCTTGTTATGTTTACTGTTAGCCAACCAGCTGATCAGTATGCACACTTTGAACTTAGCTCTCAGCTGCCTACAGTACCAGCTACTTCTTGCCTAGCCTGACTGATGTGTGATGCAGAAACTGAAGGTGTAAGGAACAGAGAACTCTGGAAATAATGCAGAAAGTAATCAGAAAGTAGTCAGACGAGGCATGCCAGTTGCTGGGAAATAGAGGAAACTAAGTTTCATTAGTTTTACTGCTCGCAGATCTCTTTGCTTTTTTCTTAATGGAAAGACTCCTGCAATCTTTTAAGAAATTCTAATTCTGATAAGGCAGGTTGTTAGCACATGAAGCTTATTGTGGTTTTACCAACTCTAATACATCTATGATCACTTAAATCAGCTTTTAAAATCTCATTGAAAAATGAGGAAGAAAAAATATAAACTATTTTCTTACTGTGTAGCTATAAGCTTAGTTCACCTTGCTGCTTGGTCTCTCAGCACTGGACAATAGAAAAAATTAATTGTTGCTCAGATTTTTCATAGTATAGAAAGTTCATCAGCTGGCCTAGTTAAATGTGTGCTTTTAAAAGTATGACAATGTCTTACAAAGAAATTGGTTCATCCATAGGAGGTTAGAGACTTGTGTTCGGAGCTGGTACTTAATGATCACATTTCTGATAGTAAATAGCATTGTAACAGAAGAACATGCATTGAACTCCAGCAGGAGTTGGCAGCTGAAGCTTGCCAAAATAAGTCTTGAAAAAAAAATGATGGTTTTAATTCAATAGGGATATTCAGTCCATAGAGGGAGATGTTGAAAAGCATAGCCCTTTATCCATATCTGAAACATTTTAAGTCAGGCTTCTGTTACAGGCCTAGTGACCAGATCCGAACTGACAGAGGAGCTACTGAGTTGTGTTTATGTTCTCCACAACATCAGTCTGGAGGGCATCACAGTTCCTTTTGGTCTTAAACTGCCTAAACCTAAGCAATAATGCTAAGAAAAGATTCTTATCCTTACAAAAAAACTTGAGGATTAATTGCTCTCATTTTCTGAACTCCTTTTTGGTTATGTCCACAGGGCACACACATAGATAGATTGAGCTGTTTGTGAAGCATGAAAAAATCAGTAGAGAATCATGCTAACACCTCCAGCATTTCACTGTTCTGGACAGACTTATTAGGTGTCATATAACCAATGTCAAGAATCATAGTGGCTGGAGACAGTGAAGTATACTGTCTGTGCCTTACTTAGCATATGGCATGCCTGGGGGTACAGCAACTGGGTCTCTTCTGGCTTCAGTACCATTTGGCTTCTGTACCTAAGCATATATTTTCCACATAGGCAACCCCATAATGTCCTAGAGGCCTGCTGTGCTGAGTCTGTGGCATTAAAAGGTTGTTAAAGGTGCCCACAGATACAATTTTTGATAGGCCATATGTTTTAGGATGATGTTCTGTGACTTAATTTTAGATAGATATTGTCCCTGTACATAAGTGGGACTCCAATGGAGTGAGAGTTTGATGTAGTTTAACTCCTTGCATATGTTAGTTCTGAGATGCAGCCTAGTTGAAGTGATATTCAATAATACTTCCACCTCTCCATTTTCAGAACTCTTCACTTCAGCTGTTCTTCTGTTGACTGAGGAGCCTGAAGTGTGCTCCCTAATGCCAAACACCTACAGAAAGTCTACTGAATTGGTGTGTATATCAAAAAAGAAACCCATGTTTCCCAATACTTAAGGGATGACAGAAACTATGATTTAAACTGCATAAGGGTAAACATAAGGACATTTTCATTTTTTATTTGAGGGGTCCTTTTTTCAATATTTAGAATAAAATAACCATTTTACAACACAGGAGTAAGGTTGGAAGGGACCACAGTTGATGGTGCTCAAGCAGGGTCATCCTAAACCATACGGCATAGGACTGTGTCCAGATGGTTCTCATATATCTCCAGTAAGGGAGACTCTACTACCTCTCTAGGCAATCTGTTCCAGTGCTCAGTCACCTGCACAGTGAAGAAGTTCTTCCTCATGTTCCAGTGGAATTTCCTGTGTTCCAAGTTCTACCTGTTGCCTCTTGTCTTATTGATTGGTGCCACCAAGAAGAGCCTGGCTCATCCTCTGGACANTTCTCATATATCTCCAGTAAGGGAGACTCTACTACCTCTCTAGGCAATCTGTTCCAGTGCTCAGTCACCTGCACAGTGAAGAAGTTCTTCCTCATGTTCCAGTGGAATTTCCTGTGTTCCAAGTTCTACCTGTTGCCTCTTGTCTTATTGATTGGTGCCACCAAGAAGAGCCTGGCTCATCCTCTGGACACCCTCCCTTCAAATACTTATAAACATTGATGAGGTCCCCTCTCAGTCATCTCTTCTCAAGGCTGAACAGACCCAGCTCCCTCAGCCTTTCCTCATACGAGAGATGTTCCAATCCCCTAATAATCTTTGTCAACCTCCACTGGACAAATATGAGAAGGTCTATGTCCCTCTCAAACTGAGGAGCTCAGAACGGGACACAGCACTGCAAATGTTGCCTCACTAGGGCTGAGTAGACAGCCAGGATCTAGATAAATAATACTAGCTATCTAGATGAATACTAGCTATGTTATAAAGTGTAAGTAGTATTGATGTTTTGCATCTCAGAACAGTTGTCCTTCTTCTGGTAGTGCCTTGACTGTCTGATAAATTTCATCTTTATCAGTCCAGTACTTAGTCACAAATAGGATTCCTTTCCAACATGAAGATACACAGACACACACACATTGAAGCCCATTCAATATTAAATGCTCCTGGACATGCAGGAGTGGACAGCACTATACATATTTCTAAAGAACAGTATAGCTGCAGCCAGCAAAGAGGCATTCCAACAAACTCAGTGGAACTCTCTGGCATTTTCTTAGTTCCCATTGCTGTCTGCTGCATCAGAGTCTTATTGCAAATAATGGAGCTTCAGCAAGGAAATCACATCAAATCATCTTCTGCCAGAAAGTGATTTCATGAAAATGTTTTGCAAGAACACTTCTATTTTATCAAAACTTCCTAAAATACTGTCAAAGTATTTTTGAATGTTAAAGCCACTTTGTGACAACTATTTCATTTTAAGAAGCAAAGCAATAATTTTGGAAAGTTGCTCTGTAATAAAATAGAGGTAATGCTTACAAACATTTATGTTTCAGCTGCTTTTCAATAGCAGCTTTGACCATACCTGGCTTCAGTATTTTAGAGCAAATGCTTTTGATCTTTCTCAGCCCTAGACAAAGGTGTGTGTGTGTAAACTGTAAAAATAAGACACTGAATTAAAAAGCAGAATGTAGCAAAACAATCAAAAAAGATGTACTAACGTATTTGTAAAGAAATAATTTCTGTTAATGTGATAATATCACTAGGGAAACATAACTCATTCAATATAGCATAAGTCAATAATAAAGCTCTACAGAGCTTTGCAATACTGTGCAAGCAGGAATGATAAAATAATTGGAGCTTTTGAATTTATTTTTTTTTTTGTGGCACTACTTTATCTAATTTCGCTATAAAGCAGTAAGGTCAGGATTGGAGAATTAAAAGTATTGTTTTATTTTAATAACCTTACTTTGTTTACTCATTTTTCCAGGCACATATTTCTCATTCCAACAACAACTCTCACATCTGTGTGAGCTGAAAGCCTCAAGGTCAAAGTTTGGGTTTTTCCTTATATCACAGGGGAGAGGAGACAGCAACAAGTTGGCAAAGGAGGAACCAATTCTTGCTGTGCTTTTGTTTTAAATGTCAAAAATATTTATAAACTGATAAGCAAATGTCATCCTGTGATTTTATTTCAATGAACTGTATTTAGGCAGTTTTCTGACTTCAGTTTGAAGATTTCACTCTGTAATGCTTCTTGAAAGTGCTTATTAATTTTTCTGGTCTTGTCTCAGTGTTTGGAGAGTTTATCCTGATGCTCACTTTTTCCTTTCCAATGATCTTGTCAAGAAAATGATGTACTAGCTCTGCCTCTAGCTGTGTTAAATGTATAGGATAAACAGTTTTAAAAATAGAAGGAAACATTTGAATTTTCTTTCCTGCAGGTTTATTTTGAGTATAGCAATTAGTCACTTTGTAACAATGCGCACATCCTTCCAGACAAAAATGACTGTCAAGGTAGCAGAATTACCTGCAGAATACATCTTGAGCTTCATCTTTCTACAAATATTGGAAGAAAAATGCTATTCACTTTAGTGCAATCTTCATATTCATGAAGCTGATCATCCACCTCCTGAAGTCCACTTCATATCAGCCTGAGCTTTTTTCCATTACAATTCTTGAAGATTACTGACTTCATTCACACCATTAGGAGGAATCTGTATATATTACTATATATTTGTAAGGTAAGATATAAACAAACTTCAATCCACAGCCACCTCAAGAAAATAAGAAAAATTCCTAGTGTTCTTGCCTGCCACATTCTAGCCTGATGATTAATATCCCTTGTATCTACATTAGTGAATATAGCATTTTTCTCTGTTTCCTGCATTTTTCTATGCCTGGTTAAAAAGCCACTGTATTCTATTAAGTTAAGAGGTGCAATAAATTGGTCTAACATAGTGACTTTTAGGGCCTAAATTTATGGAGGGATGTAAGAATATGTGCCCCCATAGCTGTTAAAAAATTAGTGGATGTTAGCCTTGTAAAGGTCTATGAATCCAAACTTATATTACATGCTCCCAGATGCTCAGATTAGAGGAAGCTATCAAGTTTCCAAGTACAGCTCACTATTACCACTGTTTAACTGCTACCAATAGAGGGACTCTACATAAAAGGAGCAGCACTGGAGCTGCAAAGATCTGCCAGTTCTTAGGTCTCATGTTTGGTTCCTACCTGCAAGAACATTTCATTGTCCTGAGGCACAGCAGTTTTTCTGTAGGTAACTTCTTTTGTATTATATTGTTCAAAGATTTCTTAAATATAATATCTGGTGTGGATTAGAAACTAATCTCAACACTTCCCCCCTCCTGAAAATCTGTGACAGTTAAAAGCATATTCTAGCAGAATCAGACTCCCAGAGGCAGACATAAATACACACAAGAGATACAATCAAGTAGTGACTGGAGCCTTTGAGAATGAGGTTTGTTGACTTTATTTCTTAGGTTTCCTCTGGGTGATTAGATCAGCTCTTAACTGAGAGCCTGTGTAGCCATATCCTGTGTTTCCATTTATAATAAGTCAGATAACACCTTCCATCTCAGGATGTCTGTCCTTGCACAAATATTTTCAGTATTCTCTGAGGCAGAAAAGGGTTAGAATCCCCCTCTTATTCAGAATAAAATATGAAAATGTAGACAGGCCCAGATAAAGCATTTTACCCAAGGTTCTAAAGGAAATATCTGTCCAGTCCAGAGATACAACCCAGATATTCTCTTTTTCTTTAATCATGCAACCATCATTCCTTTCTACTTGGAATGCTCTCAGTGTTTTTAAATGCTGCAATTATCCTTTGACTGCTTTCTATTTAAAGACAGGGATATATACTCAGCACTTCTAGAGAAGACACACCAGCAACATGTATTTGTTATGAACAGATTCTTCAGGTTTCTTAAACTTCCTGAAGAAGTCATCATTATCTTTCTAATGCCAATATGCAATTTAAAAGTCAGAAAACCCTCTTATCCTCAGTGTAAGAAAAAAGTGAACTATTTTCAAGATAGTGAACTATATTCCAGATAATTTAGAAATAATAGCTTTTCTTATTAAGATTGTAATTCACTGAATTATGATTACAGTTATCACAGGGAGAGAGTGTAATAACAGTGGCATAATCTTTATGTAAAAGTCCTCTAATGATCTTGTTTAATAATATCTTTCTCTAAAATGAGTTGCTCGTAATCTGAAGAAATTAAATTTTCCTTCAGTTTTTCTGAGTTCTTACAGAACTGCATGGCAAAGATTATCATCCTGCCTTATATGGACACTGTGAAACAACTAAATATGTGATAACATAAGCAAACAAAGCAGAATCCAGTCCAGGAAATTGTGCAGATTCATTACATTTCCCAGTCCTTTCCTCTGTTGGACAGAAACACAACAGAACCAGACAAAGATGTTTAACAAACAGTGAAGATGGGAAACATCACAGTCAACTTCGCTGAATAAAGAATTCCAACAACAGATGTTACATGAGCTAATACTTAAAAAAATCATTGTTAACTGAAAATAGTAAGCTTTTCTGAATTGTGTAATAGAATGTCAGGCATCTAAATTCAGTTTGGGGCACTTTGGATTCCAGGTGCCTAATAATATTTGCCTAAGAGAAAAGGAGTCATGTTTATCATGGGAGGCCTTCACAATACCTGAATCTGTTGGGGAAAAAAAAGAAAGTCTGTGGCTATGTAATTATAGACTACCCTGCATGTGTGAGGCAGGAGTACTGCCACGCATCCAACCTCGACTCAGGACTCTCAATTTCCATCTGCTGTTACTATGTAAAGCCGTATGTTATAGGGAGCTGTAGCCATTCTTTAACAAAGACAATACATCACCAGTGGCTTTATCTAGCTCATACTCATTACCTGTGTTGCACTGGTGTTGATTCTTTAAAAGACTAGGCAAGTAGGAGAAAATACACGTTCCTCATGATGTACAACAGCATTACAGCCTTTCCTATACTTATCCATTGGCATTTGCTGCTGCACAACTGTAGAGACAACTGTGGGCAGACCAGGTTTACTTGTGATCACTGCATTGCTCACATTTGGGCTCCACATGTTGCCTACTTCGACATTAAAAGCAGGGCATAGGGAGGAGGGTACTGGATTCCCAGGGCTTACTGCAGTATGGAGTTGGGGAAACTTGGAGGCTTATGCTTGTCAGAAGTCACTCTGGGTGTTGTATGTCAATGTCGTTATAATTCCAGATGACAGACTCCACATATCTTTATGTAAAATTAATGTAATAAGGGAACTATCTATGTTAATAAGTATCACCTCAGCTAATACATTGTGTGCATCTGATAATCATAATTTTTCTCTCATTTTAGTTCCCTATTCCATTTTAAGGATAAATTCATCATTGTATGGAAATGGGCAAAGTTGTGCAGAGAAAGTTAACATTTTTAAAACTACAGCTCTCAGAAGGAAATGATGGAAAGAGCAAGTAGTCAGCAGGCTCTGGATTTTTTATGTCTAAACTCGAGTTGGCCTTCTGGAATGTAATTTAATTAAAAAGTGAGGTCATTTGGCTGCATGATAAGAACAAGTTATAGACTGTTGGGAGAGATGGCTCTGATGAACTCTCCAGATTATATTTCTATCCGTGCCATCTTCAGAAGATGCAGCTGAACAACTGCAACCTGAGAACTCAAGAGTACCAGAGCAGAAATGGGACAAGTAAAACACAAATGCTGAGACACGACATTTGGTAAAACAAGCACCAGGCTCTGAATATAATATTTTGCTGCTATGGAGAGCAGAACAACACTAAAACAGAGCTGAAGTTTGGTCACACAGAGAACTTTTCTCTGTCTGACACAGCAACTTACCAGTAAGCTGTCTTACAAACCTTCTGCTGCTGATAGTCCACATGAGACAGTAAAATTGGTAATGCTAACATGAGTTTTGTTACAGGGAGGATGGCAGAAGAACATGCAAGCGGGTTTATTTGGAATATCGGGTTGAAGGTATCTGGCCGATCTTTTGGGTCTTCAAAAGGCCTGCATGCAAAAGATGTGAAAACCAGCGTCTGGAATCCATCCCCACGCGCGGAGCCGACGGCAGGTGTCACTGCAGAAGGCACAAAACGTCGCGCTGTTCCAAAGCCGCGCTCCCCGCCGGGCTCCTCTGCCACTGCCGGGCACTGCCTCGGTAGCTCTGCCCTGCGGCGCCGTCCGCAGCTCCTGAAGTGGCCTGAAGTGGCAATTGCAGATCAGCAGCGGCGAAGACAAGAGCACATATTCCCTACTTAATAAAGGGCCTGTATGATAGTCTTTTTTGAATGCAGGCTGCAGCTCTCACTTGGAAGAAGAGGGCTGCTCCTTTCTGCCGTGCTGTCCAGGATGCATTATCTGTTCGCTGCATATTCGTGTTTCCTGCCCGCTGTCTGAGACTGCTGCTGTTTGTACTCGCTCTGGAGACAGTTCTGACTTGCCCAGACACCAAAGCCACTTCCCTATGCATACTCCAGGACATGGGCTCTTCTCAGAGTTTTTCCTCTTCTGCTCAGACAGGTGCCACAGCAGCAGTTCAGCTCTGCAGGCTCACACTTAATCATCTCAGCTGTTAAAAATGTGTGCTGGAGCAGACATGGCTTTCTTTCCTTCCTTCTATTGTTTATCTAAGGGAGGAATACTTGTCATCCCCTCATGATTGGCCCAGAAACGAAGTCCCTTTCTTTTTTTTCCCAGCAAGTGAGGCTAGACAGACAGAGCAGATTGAGGTCCAGGAATAGTTCTGCTCATAGTGAGTCTGTTTTGAAGGTTGGAGAAGAGTGTATCAGAAAGGGAAAAGGTCTTCCACCTGTACAAGTTGCTCAGGGTTCTGCATTACCCAGTCTCACCAGTCAAATCATTGCTCTTAAGGTAAAAGACAGATTATATGATGATCAGTAAACAACATAGCACTACCCAGAGACAAGGGATATATGAACATAATAAAGCAGGTCATAGAAAGCATTGTGGCTGTCAGGGTCTCTGTAAGTGAGTACACAGATCACATTGAAGTACAGCTTTTGAGATTTGATATAGCTGTGATCTAGTTTTTGTATTGTTAGTGCCCATCCGCAGTACTGGAGAAACAGGGAGAGCTGATGGTATCCCTCTTCATTTGCCTTCTGTCCAAATCTTCCCCAGCCTCCTGAGCAACATCTCTGATTTGTGAAATATCAGATTGAATGCTTCATAAATTCCTAAGACAGTAGTGAGCCTTCTTGTACCAGAAGAGTCATTCTTGGGGCACTAGCTTCCCACATTGCTGAGGGTTTGCCTTAGACTGCTGTTGGACCACACATGTGCTGTGCATGCCCTTGTGTTCTCCTTCTCCCTGAAGGCATTAAATATGGAGCAGCCCCATCTGCCATTCCATTCTTTTGCCACATATAATCCAGAATAACAGTACTCAGTAGCAGTGGGGAAGGAGAACAGGTTGTGAATAAACAATAAACACATAAATTTTGTAGGATTAAAATTTGTTCAGAATCTAACAAATTGTCTGTGCAGTTTCAGCAAGTATCCAAGATTTCAGCTTATTATATCAGTGCTGGTCAGGAGAGATAATAACATTCAGAATTTAAATATCAAGAGGATGTTCCATTTCAGACACTAGAAAACGGATTGCAGAAGTCAGATCTAGTTATGGAAAACACAAAACTATACACCTACATCTCCTCAGATGAAAAATGACATGCTGCTTAGACTGGGTTGATCCCTTGAGTCCATGAACACATCATGTCCTAGTCCTTCAAGGAGCTGCAGAGGAGCTACAGATAATCAATTTTTTAATTTTTTTTTCTCCTAGATAAGCAATTTCTGCAAGTGCATGAGAGGATATGACACTGTCAAGCATGCCAGAGGAACTATGTTGAATCAAAGAGGCACCATGTCACGCTAGGGAGAACAAGACAAGGTGTGCAGGACACCTGCTTTCACTGCTGTGGTGACAATGACCTTCGGGACACCCTGCAAGATTCAGCTGCTTACCCAAGTCCGTTCTGCAGGTGTGAGGAAGGGTTGTATGATTTGTGGTATATGTTTTGTTGAAGTTGGTAATATTTTGGTGCATGTATTCACCCACTGGATGAAATGGGTCTATGAGAAGTCAAAGTGTATCATTGCTTGCAGATACTAAGTTCCATCTTGTAATTTATCACAATTTTTTTTTCACTAAAGTTATTAACTAGAACTACATTTTATAACTTTTGGGCTACTATTTAAAAATATATTTCTGTGTTATATCTTCTTGTACATACTTCTTAGAAACATGAATAAATTTGTGGGAAAATCTCAATAATATATTGGAATATAATTTGTAGGATTATTCTTTAATATATTTTTACTAATAACAAGTGATTTTGAATAAAAAGTAGAGAATTCAGTTGGCTGCTGTTACTTAGACTAATCTCTATTCAAAAATGCTCATAAATGCTGCAAAAATCATAAAGGTTAACACAAACAAAGAAATTAATTATCTAACATAAAAATGCATTATATGTGATACACTGTATTTTTCTGATTTTGGAAACATATCATCCAGTCAAAGGCAGAGTACATAAACTTAGATGATTAGTTATATATACTAGCGAATGCATATCAAAATACAGAATAAAAGAATATTCATATACTGAAACCTGTTTGGTAGGGCACACAAAGCACAAATACTAAAGAAAACCTTTGATATTACATCAAGAGAACCTGTAGTTTCATTAACTCTACAATATAAAAAATTAATATTAATTTGGGATATTTTTCACCATTAGTCATGCAACCAGATCATAATTTTTGAAGGCACAAGCATATTTTACTTGACCATTTCACGCAGAATTAAATATACATGTCAGTTAAAGAGTCCTTAAAACATCTAATGTCACTATAACTGAGATGCATTTTAGGTACAGCTATCACCTAAATAAAGCAATCCAAATTATTAACAGTTTACTTTGTAGGTCATGCATGTTCATTTTCCATCAGCTTTGTTGCCATCTGTGCATGGTTGCTGCTTCTCTTTTCCAGAATTGGTCTGCTCTGTTCCAGTGTCTTCTGTGCTGTAAGATGCCATTGTAGAGCTTCGGTGTTTGTTCTGGTAAACAGATTCCTCCGGCTCAATAACACTTTTCTCTTGGTTTGTTTGATGAGGCTGAGGTCAGGAAACAAAAGGATTTTGTTCTCCCGATACTGGATATTGCATTGCTAGAGTTACTTTCAGCAGTCTATCCAGTTCTCCTGTTTCAAACTTAGATGCAATAAAAACACTCCCACTGTCATTCGCAGCCACATTCTCCTCACTGGTATTCTACAGCAGTTTTCTACACAAAATACATTCTTCCCTGATATTAATTCACAAAAGTTCAGTAGTTTTAATGGTAAATGAAATAGGATCTATCTGGCTCATACCAGAGTGGAAACAAAGGTTGTGCTGAACTTCAGAACTCACTTGGTTTTCGGTTGCTTCCTCCCTTTTGTCTGGTGACACACATTTCTCAAAGGAATACAGATACCTCAGACACCTTCTACACCTTCAGCCCATGAAATTTTAAAGGCACTTTTAGGCTCTTTACCTCTTCTTATCATGGAAATACAAGTTCTCAGGAAAGAAGTAGTACAGATAGATTGGGGCAGAAACTATTTATCTATCTCACCATAATCTGCCCACATTCAGTGGTATCTGAACTCAGAGCTCCAGAGTATGGGCACATCCTTCCAATACCACCCAGACTATACCATGGAGAGGCCTCACTATGTGCTTGTTATCTAACTCTCTGTGATGTCTGGTTTGCCAACCACTTTTTAAAAATTATGTATTCAGAAGTAATTATTTTGATATCATGAGTCTTTACCAAAGGATAGATAGAACAAGTCTTTCACAAGTGATGTACTAAATTATAGTAATTTTAAATGACATTTTAATGATATTTCCTACACTTAAAAGACATAGCTTAATGCTAACTGAAAGAAAAAAAAAAGCAACAAACAAACTAGTCAAGGGCAACACCACCAACGACAGCATTTGTACTTTGCTTTAATTTTTTAAACATTTGGCAATAAAGAACCATCACAATGTAATACTTAGTTTCTCTTCACAAATGCCATCTTTTATTTTCCCATTACAGTTTGACGATGGGTTACTGTGCTCTCTGCTGCAAGTAATCATTTATTATGTTCTCTTATCATCTGATTGCAAGCAAACTCTTCCTTAAAAATTCTTGCCAGGATTTCTGGCCCGAAAAGCATCTGTAGCAATAATGCCAGGTTTAGCTGTGCTAAAAGAATTGTACATTGCATGCCTCGAGAAACAGCTACATGCACCTCAGCAGAGTTCACAGAAATGCGTAGCTGGTCTGTATCTGGACAGCACAGGCATTAGCACAGTGAGCTTCAGCAGCAGCACTCCCCTTTCCCCCGGGCTATGTTCTGGTCACATCCCAATCTGCTGATACAGTTGAGGGCTCCTGACAGCAACTTCCTGTACGTTCAGTGAGCCTGCTGTATATCTGGACAGTCTGCTCTTGTTTGTTTCCGCTGCGACATTCTGTTGTTTGTGATGCGATCAGGACGAACCAAATTTAAATTCATATTCACAATAATCCATTACCATTTATTTTGAGAAATGTTAGTGAACACTTATGTTCACATAAGCTTTTCCTGGCAAAGCAGATTCATAATCTTATGTTCCCCTGCAGGCAAAGGCTTTCTGGATGAAAAATATCCCTGCCTTCCAATTGGAGAAGCAGGCAGGAAAGAGAGGAACCTTTTAATTCCTTTCTGTAAAATACTGTGTCCTTATGTTAGTTTTGAGATCTGCAAAGTAGTTGCAGAATATGTCCTTTAAGACCATCATCAGCTTCTCTATCACAAGATTTATGGTCTTTCTCCTTAATCTCTACAGGTAAGGTAGTGTTATTCTTTTATGAACATCGGTATATAAAAATGTGGATTGTTTAACAATAATTTCTTAGAAATCAAAAAGCACAACAGCAGCCTTTTGTCTTTCCCAAACCCTTCTTTTGACATGCATGCTAACCCATAGAATAAATGTCTCAGCATTCAACACCACTAGAAATGTGTTTCCTCTCGTGTGAATTTTAAGGCTGTTGTGCTGAATAATATTCATGAAATGTTATTTCAAGAATTGAAATTTTCATGTTCTGAACAGCAGTTGTGTGCACGCATGAGAAAAAGCAAAAAAGCTGACTGATAAAAATATCATTGCAGATAAAAGCGCAGGACAAAATTCTTTTGTCATATTTTCCCTGTAAAAATGGGAATACAGTTTTATGGATATGTATTATTTTATTATTTTAATTATTTGTATATACTTGTTAGGTTTCACTAATAGGAAAATTAGGCAAGCATATGGGCAAAGAATTAAAAGACCTTGAGTTAGAGGTCACAGACAGACCGGTTTTGATGACTCAAACACAAGATGAGCAAGTTTATTTAGTGTTAGAGAGACCTTCTCATCTGTTTCACATGGATGAGAGCTGAGTTTATAAAGTCCTTGGCCATTTTCCTTAGAATGTACAATTGCTGCCACAAAGACTGTAGGTCCATATCATACACGTTGATTTTAACTTTTTATGACACTAGGGCTGTACTTCCTGTTGTTTCACAGTCTTCATTTTATCCTAAATCAACTCCATGTACTGCAGCATAGGTTTTATCCCATATGCAAAGGAAGGATATGGGTCATTTTGTTTGATCAAAATTCTGCTGTGACCTAGTCCTCCTGTAAGGAGTACCACTGAAGATACAAGTGTTGTGGAGTCTCCACTTCCATTCTTGTCCTTACAGATATTTGCCTTCTGCAGCTTGGCCCTTGCTGCTCCCTGACAGGACTGATTAGATGTTGGTAGAAGACCACCACAGTTACTCCAAGGACAGTGGGAATGCTTGCAAAACCGATTCTGAGTTATACGATTGCGTTTGCCAGGAATTCTTTAGAAAACAACCTTGGAGCAGTCAGAAAGACATCTCTGTCACCCCAGCATATTCAACCACGCATAAGACAGTGTATTTCTGAGATTCCTAAAAACTATTAGTTGGTAAACTGCAGTCATGCTTTTGTCTTGACAAAGATAAGATAAAACTGAGAGAAGTATCATTAGGCTTTAATTGGAAACGAAAAGTGTTTTCAGTAAATCAAGGTGTTGCTGTGGATAGGCTTTAACTGTCTTGATGTGGCTATGGGAGAAATGTCACCAACGTGATGAAGGCTGACAGTACTAATGGGGTAGGCTGTGAGAAGAAAGGACTTAAAATTCCTTTAGCCCATCCCAATAAATCTGCCTCTGACAGATGATGAACAGACAATCTCTGAAGATCCAATCTCTAAAGAATTAACAAAACATGCTGTAAAAATGCTTGTGTATTTATGATGTGTCTGTTTGCATCTGCACACTGAGTAAAATAAAATAATTCTTCAAACTGCCAACAGAAGAACCTTTGCTTAAGTCTCATTTTGAAGTAAGTCTGGAAATAGTTGGTACCAGTTAGGATTCCTTAACTGCTAGGGTTGACAGGTATCTATTATTGATGGAAAAGATGAGCTGTGGTAGAACTATCTCTTGATATGGAAATACTGAACCAAGTTCCCTTCATTTAGAATGAGAATTGTTCATACAAAATGAAAATGTCCTGCTCCAGCTGCTTCAAGTCTGAAACTAAAACAAAAGATTCTGTATTAAATTGATTCTGAACATCTTCCCATGACTATTATGATAGATTTCTTTAAGAACATATGTCTATTTTATGTATTTTGGAATATGACATATTAAATCCACTTCTGAAATATGTATTCCTTCCTGTCTTGGCCCCATGAGCGCACACACACACACACAACTCTAGGGCAGTTACATGACTCAGAAATACTTACCTCACTCTAAAAATACACAGAACAAAGCCTGTCAGTGAGAATAACTGTATTTTATTATTAGCATCTAGAGGAAAATGTAATGCATATTACACAGTTCTTCTGTATAATAATCTAGCAGAGATTTTAGTTTTCTGTCCTAAAATATAAACTAACGACAATTCTTAAATTTGGAATATTTTATTATTGTACTGCATCAAGGTTAACTTAGCTTAACACCAGTACTATTACATTTTCTGAATGACCTTATTTAATGTCACTGTAAATGTGGTGAAACAAGTTGTCAACTCAGCACAGATGACTCATAAGACAAGGTGGAAATTCCCCAAACGACCATGTTCTTTTCCACTAAAGGAAAAAAGTACCTGCAAAAGTTTCCTTAGGTTAAATACTTCATACTCTTTTCTGAAGGAATAGCAGTACTCAGGTTCTAGCTCTTAGTTTCCACAGGAGTCTGTGGCACCCCAGGGAGATCCTGCACTCTTATAAGAGCTATATGCTTTCTTGTTGCTCTTCTACCTGGAGACACAGTTAAAAGTACCAGCTGTCTACTATAGATATCTGCATAACTGCATGCCTTAAACAAAAATCCCAGTGTGGAAAGGATATCAAAGGAAAAAAACACAGCATATGGTAATTTTACAGACCATTCTTCACTGTACACCAGGAAAAAGATAAAATACATTCTCTTTCTCCTCTAAAATCATATTCTAATGATAAAATATTTTGCCAAATACAAATCAATTCAAGGAGTTAATTTAGACTTTGAAAAACTATATTTAGTCACTTATGCAATTCTTGTCCAGTTAGTCCTTCATAGTGTCTAGAGATTCAGTTTGTTATATTGGATCTAGTTGTCAATAAACTAGTAGCAAAGCATCTGTATTTCAAAGAAGAAAGTCTACAAATTCAATTACAGGATTATTTTATAGTCCTGCTGTTCCATGTCAGCAAATTGAATGCATGTCACTGAATTTATTGAACTGAAATGAAGATGGCCATAACTGTTACTATGGTAATTGTTGTGCCTAAAAGTTCTAACAACGAGGGGGAACTCCTTCTGGCCCTGTTGCCATAGAAAATCTACATTTCTTGCAAAGGGCTTCTGATCCTGCAAAGTGCTATCCGGGTGCTCAAATTATGTTAATCGGATTTACTCATGTACTAAACAGAGAAAATGTATAAGAGGGGAAGAGAGAACCATATCATGTGAATATTAAATTAATATCAAGATTAGTGGTGGCTGTCACTAGTAGCATGTGTTAAATTATTATAAGCAGAGCTATGTCTTGAACACTTAATTTAATTCCTCCTCTACATTACATTTATGATTTCCTAATCACCTTCACACAAAGGCATTGCAAAGGTCAGTTGAGATGCTTCTGTGGCATGATGTGCATGTAACAGGTGTGGTATTATAACTCTAATGTAATTTGTATTCCAATTTAAATCAAGATTTCAATCACTTGAACTTAAATGACATGTACATGGGGCACTTAAGGACATGGTTTAGTGGTGAACTTGACTGTGTTGGGGTAATGGTTGGAGTTGAACTTCAGCGTCTTCCAGCCTCAATGATTCTATGACTTGATTACAGCGAGTAGCATTCCAGGGCAGCACACCTTTACCTCTAAGTGTTGAAAGGATTTACAGTAATTTTCTTGAATTATGTTACTGTTTCAGCTAACCAAGACTGTGAGAGTTTCTTGGTGCAAAGAAATAAAAATTGCACTGGAATGTCATGAAGCTACACTAACTTGCAGCATAAGTAGAATGCCTTAAATCAGGCAATAACTTAAAGCTGTTTGATCCATAAAACAACTTCTGTGTATGTGACATGCAAATATCTAAATCATAAATCTGTATGATTCTATGCAGCTCAGTGATATAGGACATAAATCTGTATGATACACAGGAAAAGAAAATTTATACTAGGAAAAAGAGCTAAAGTGGCAAATATAAGCTAAAACATCAGGCAATACATTGACATTTAGCATAAATTAAAATGGAAGATACAAAAATTCTCCTTAAAATACAGTTAAAGCAGAACAAATATTTGAAAGTCTGTTCTATACAGTAGTATCCTTTAAAGACTTAATTGGATTTTCATATGAATTACAAGTAAATATGAGTATTCAGAATGCATGGCCAAATTGTCACTTGTCATTGCATCATTATATAAAATTAATTATCAGGCTCCATTAGTTTCACCTTTTTGGCATAGTGTAAGATCCCAGGGTTGCCTCACCAGCTCATTGAAGGGATTTTATGCCAAAAAGATGTAGGGCCCCAAAAATTCACCTGGTGCATTTATTAAAGGAGTCTTCAGTTCTTTTATACCTTGAGGCTGTGCACAGGAAAAATGCTACAATGCTTCTCAGGGGCTCAAAATAACACACTTTTAACTGGCAAACGTTGAAAAAGTTTTGACAAAAGTTTAAAGCATTCATTCAATCAACCTAAAGCATTTCACAAGGCATTGACTTCATAAATTCCAACCCATCCAGGTTTAAGTTACTCAAATATCAATAAAAGGGAATTAGGAGAAGTAAAAAGGGAGAGAGAAGAGCATTATAGGTCCTGCCATAAGTCCAGTGGAGAACCAGCTACCACAAATCCAAGGTCAATAGGGCTGTACCATGTGGAGGCCTTGTGGTGCTGGTTTTATTTGCTCTGGACTCCTGTGGCCAACCTCTGCCCAGACGGGGCTTCTGGTCTGCCAGCAATTGGGCTTCGGGGTTCAGGGCTCCAGGGGGTGTGGTGGGGGGTTTCAGGGGTGCCAGTGGTTAATAGCCATTTGGGATCTGGCTTTGGGGCTCCATGGGGTGTGGTGTAGGGCAGTGCCCCTGGTGTGCCCATGACTGACAGCTGCACTAAAGGCTCTCAGGGAGGTGGGGTTATGAAGGCGCAGCACTATTCCACCTTGGCAGAACTCGATCTGCCCCTTGCTCACACACAGAATTGTTTCGAGCCAGTAATATCTTTTTTCCAGACTCTCACACATAGCTCTCATAATTCCTAGATGTTTTTAACTGCCACTCTTGTCTATAGAATATTATTCATGCTAGGCAGCTGCATATCAGCTGTAGTGGGCAGAATAAAAAATGTCAATAATTTTACTCTATTAAAGTGAAATTATTATTTTTGTTGCATTTGCCATTGTGTTGGATTTCAAGTGTCTTCAATGAGTATGGCAGATTTTAAAAAACAAATTCAATAAAAGAAAAATTTTCTCATGTATGAAGGAATTCAATCTTTTCATCTTCTTAAAAACAATATTCCAAATATCCAAGCTTATTGGTTCTCAAAAAAACCCACCACTCTCGCAGAAGTCAATTTATATTTGATAGTACAGGACCGATCTGACTCTAATTAATAATTATATTTGACATTAGATACAAAACAGTAGATGTGATTATTTCCTACTCAATTACATGTCATCTATTACATATTTTTTATGACAATACTTTTCAAATATTGGGAAAATAATCTTACCCATCTGAAATATGGTTGGTCTCAGGCTTTACAATGGCCTATAGCAACAGTATAAATGTTCACTCTCTAAAAAAAAAAAAAAAAAAAAGCACAATTAATAGAGAAGATAAAATCAAGATGCCTGGGTCTAAGACTCTTTGGCAATACCCTCTTATGCAAGTTATAGAGCTTCTATCAAATGAAACTTATTTTAAATCCAATCTCAAGTAAGCTAAATATCTATTGACTTCTGAAGTAAATAGAAAAATCAGTGCTGACAGCATGAACTTACTTTGAAAATGGATTTAACCTGCAGGTTTATATTCCTTTGGGATTTAGCTTCTTCTGAGGCAATGCCAGGAATGCAAATATGATAAATGTGGTCTTCTAATATCAGCCTGGCAAACAACTCCTGAAATAATAGTTTTTTATATATTCTGTATATGCATTTCTAATGTAACAGAAGACAGAGAACTCCTTGTTCCTAGTGCTAAGTGAAGATAGTATTTTCTCCTGCACCAAAATCAGAAATCTGTTAGACTCACTTGTGAGAGCAGGGGTGCATTCATGTAAAGGTGCAGGAGAAAAAAATTTAAAAAGATATTATGAGACATTTAAAAGCAATAGTGTTCACTCTCGATAGTTACGGCATCAATATATATCATTAAATGTATCATGATCAAAGAATGTTGACCAAAGCCCTGACAAAGATTACATTTGTTGCACAGAGGATACTGAGACAGGTTCACATAAATGGTGTTACTGTCAGGTGCAATTATTCACAGCTGGTGGCTTACAATACCTCATGTGGAATATTTCTTTAGGGAAAGGGGAAAGTGGAAGAGAGAGATAAAATTACCTCCCAGCGACCAGCTGAGAAACGGAGGGATGGCAGATCCTCTGCTGAGCACCCTGCCCTGGACAGCTGGTGCCACCCACCATCCTGCTTCCCCTGCAGTGATGCCCTGGGTGACCTCAGGACTTGCCCCAGGTGCTTGTTGTTTCTGTGTATAATGTTGTAAGCACTGATTAGGTTGTGCTGTGTGCTGTCCAGTTGACAAGTTTTGTGAAGTTCATCATGGGTCTCCCTTAGTCAGCCAGCCCCTACAGCTGAGGGGTGGGAGACAGGAGCGTGAGGGGATCGATCTTGGCCGGTTCTGGTTGCTCCCCAGGAGAACCCACCACCACCACAGCAGCTGGTTTGCTGGGGTGAGGCCTTGGGAATAACAGCATGAGAACAACCATGTGAGAGTATCAAGAGTAAAGGACTGAAGCTGCGGGGCAGCTTGGGGGCAGGAGCACCCAGCTGGAAGGGAAAAACAGGGTCCAGAAGGGCCAACAGGAGACCTTTAGCAGTAGAAGGGGGAAGGCACCTCAGGTACTGTGCAACACTGGGGAATACAGATAATGTAAAATCACAATCTATTTTCACATTGCTGCACATTCTAAGGCTATGAGCATGAAACTTTTTTGGCATCTGCCTTACATCTTATATACACAGTAAACTTCACAAACCACCTACATGTCATCCTCGACTGCACGGAATTCACACATTCTATTCACAGTCATCTTTCCACACCCATCCCTACCTAAGCCAGAGGCATAAACTCTGTGTATCTGCACTACAACCAGCACAGAACAAGTTTCATTTTTTCCCTAGATTGAGCAAATTTAGCACCTTTAGTCAGAGGCACAAAGTGCATGTAACACCCCTCTGTCTCTTCTTCTGTGACAGGTCACTGCTCCTTATTAAAACAGCAGAATTCAAAATAACTTCCTGGTTCAATGAAACAGAGGTAAAGAGTTAACAGTCAGTTCAAATTAATTTCTAAATCTCATAGATGTGTTTTAAGTACTTCAGAAAAATAAAAAATATTCATGAGCTATCTCAACGTGGTTTATCTAGGTGTGAAAACATTAGCCTTAGATGTGAGATTCCACAGCTTGTTTATTCTGTCTCCAAGACTTCCTACGTAACCTGTAATAATTCATGTGGAGACAAAATCCCAAAGGAACTCAGGGTCTGACTCCCATGGGATCTGGTCTGAATCACTCTGTTTATATCTATATTATCTCATAGGGCAGAGGGTGGAGTAATAGCCAGAATATTTCCAGAAAGTGTTTTGTTCCTTTATCTGCCTCGCTTAGTGCTCAGTCTGTGACCACCTTGTTCAAAGGATGGGCTCTGGCTACCTACAGATCCCAACTCTGTGTGCCACATGTGATGTAGGGCCATTGCAGTTTCCACACAGGTCATGAACTCACTGGCTGACATGTCCATTCTCCATCAGCCACAAGACATACCAAGAAAGGCTGTTGCTGAATATTGTCACAGACTCAGCCAGGATGCAGTGATACCAGCATATCCAGCTGCACTTGAGATTGCCTAGACTAGGTCTACTTTCTCCCCAGTAGGTGTCTACAACAGAAATGTCTACATATAGACAGGTGTCTACAGGGAAACACACCTGGTCAACGAAAAGCCTCCCTGAGCTCCCTGCCTGCCCTGATTAGCTCTTCATTGTCTACAGTAGGAGTTCAGACACTTTGTTCAGATGAAGATTCTTACAGTGCAGACACTGGAACTTAAGTCAAATTGCACTCCTAGATTTTAAGCCATGGTGTACACTTGCATTGGGAAAGTCTGAGCTAAAATCAAGACTTAGAACAACACATGAAACACACCATAGCTGTTTGTTCTCAGTTTCCTTTGGCAAGTGAGGAGAAAAGTCTTCTGCTTCACAGTAGTGTTCTAAGACAAAAAAAGACAAAATACATTCCACTCAATAGTACCAAAAAACACCAAACCAAATCAAAAAAAAGGTGGACCATTAAACTTCCTCTTTATAGATAAAAGGCACCAATATTTTAGGAAGCCATTGAAATTTCTAATATATTTTCTTAGTCTTTGCATGATAAATAAAAATGTATATAATGCAGATTTGGATGAAAACTATTGGTGACATTTATTGATTTATCAATTTTTCCATTAGAAGCCTATTTGTATGCAGATACAATATAACCTAATATTACGGAATCACAGAATCCTAGAGTCACAGAATGGGTAAGGCTGGAAGGGAACGCACTGGGTCATCTGGTCCAACTCCAGATGGTTGCATCCAGATGGTTCTCGAACATCTCCAGGGAGGGAGACTCCATAGCCTCCCTGGGCAATTTGTTCCAGTGCTCAGTCACCCACACAGTAACAAAGTTCTTCCTCATATTCAAGTGGAACTTTCTGTGTATCAGTTTCTGTGTATCAGTTTCTGCCCATGGCCTCTTGTCCTATTGCTTGGTACCACCGAGAAGAGCCTGGGTCCATCCTCCTGGCACACTCCCTTCAGACAGTGACAGGGTCCCCTCTCAATCATCTGTTCTTGAGGCTGAACAATTCTGGTGCTCTTGTTGACACTGTTAGACAAAGATAAGTAGTCTAGCAAATTTCAATGCATTCTTTAAAGTATTTCTATCGTAATAGCCTGTGTAAGTGCTGGTTAAACCTTTATTTAGATTCTTTAGCATGTGCTCTTGTAAAAAGGTGCTGAAGAGAAAGTACTTTTTTGTCTATTGTTTTCTTGCCTAATGCCAAATGGAAGACACAAAGCATTGAAGCATTGAAGGTTTTAAGATTTAATGTTTTAAGCTCTAACCCTGTTAGAAATTTAGTGTTGTTTCATTCCTGAAACTGTTCCACTTGTAAATCCAAAAACACAAGTGTATGATACAAGTGGTTTTCTCTTTATTAAAAGAAGGAAAATGTTGTAAGTTTAGAGGAAATTGATCCCTTCCAACTTGGCATATTCTGTGATTATGTGAAACAGTAAGCAAAATATTCCTATTCTGAAGTGGGTATCAATTTATCAGTTGAGGAGGTGGTTAAAATTTGGATATTCTGTAACACAAAAATACTTACCTTACTTCCCTGGGCCTTTCTCTTGATGGCCTATCAATTTTATTTTAAAACAGTCTTTTAGGCAACTTTCAGACTTCTTATTTTATTCCCTAGGACATCTAGGATCAACCAAAAGTTTTCAAAGACCCTCATATCCCAGTTCTTTATATTCTGGATAGTTTTGAAGATGGGTTGTGAAAGACCTAATTACCATATCAAAGATGTCAATCAAAGATTCTTCAGAATTTTATTAATGCAATGTTGACTCAGAAATTTCAATTGTGTGAGGAGAAAGTTGTCTGGATTTTTTTTTTATGACTGTGTATTTTGCAGTTTTGTTTATGTCCCTACTAAGGGTCCTCCCTGCCCTGCTGTAACCTCTAAACAAATTTTCCAATTTTCCTTCAATAAATTCAAAGGGTTTTGAGGCCCCTTTGATCTTGCCTGCACCTGGCTAAGCATTAAAGAGTGACTGGGATCCTAATTTGCATGTCAGCTATTCTGGCTTGACATATCAGGCAATATGAAGCTCACTCTGCCTTTGAAGCAGCCGTATTTGATTTTCTTTCATAGTTTAACTAGATATGACCTGACAGACTAAATTTAGTTGTAGAAGGGCAATGGTTATGATATAAATGTATTAGTCCTCTTCTTTGTGGAGTGTCTGATCCGGTGTACTTTAAGAATTCCTTCCTGGGGGCCTTACCTCAGTTAGGGTGCAAAGGTGTGTCTTATTTCCTTCTGTGTTATGCTAGAACTTTGCTGGGAATAGTAGTTCCTGGTCCTGCTTGTTCTGGCATTTACAGAATTACTCTTTTCCAAATTGTCTATAAGGAAAATAAGGGAACAAAGCTCAAGGAGCGACTCTGGTTCTCACAAATACCAGGTTATAACTCTGACCTCTCCTCACTACTTGTAGCCTTCACTGGCTACAGTCCATGATTTTCCCTCTCTGTCTGTGCTTCAGGGTACTGTGTTCCATGCTCAATCCCAGTGACTTCAGCCTCTCTCTCATTCTTCCAGGGCCCTTTTCTTTGGAGGATAACACAGCAGATGCACATCACCTGTAGCATTTATAAGTAATGGAGCATGGTTGGCAAGGAATTATGTAAGAGAAACACAGATTTTAAACTAATGTAGATTTTGCACAGGTTATAACTATTTTCCCACGTGGGGATCCTTCTGGTCTAGGTATTTTCTACGTCTTTCAGACCCTCCCCCTGCTCTGTCTGTGCAGTATAATCAGCTTTCTTAGCACATAAACCAATTACCTCCCTATCAATGTAGACCAACAGGGCACTGCAAGAGCGTTAACCCACAACAAAGTTAGTAATTGCATTAATAGCTTTCCTGTTTTTCTTTATTAAACAAGGCATATTTAGTTATGGTAAAGAATACTTGTTAAATTGTTATTTATTTAAGTCAAAGAGAAAAGAGACATACAAATCTGATGGAATTCCAGGCCAGGATTGTTACCTTGATTTTCTTGAAGAGTCTCTGAGAGAGGATTGTTGTGGGAAAGTGGCAAAAGTTTAAATTACAGGAAGAAAAAGAAATTAAAAAAAAAAAAAAAAAAGGAAAACCTCAGTAGTATGCAGAGCAGTAAAGATACTCTGATTTTGCTGGCACCAGCAGCATATTTTTAGATCAGTTTCACTAAGCTGTAGTTTGGGTGAACAAGCAGAAATTTCTGAACTGAATTTAATGATCTAATTTTAGTCAAACATTGCTGAAGTGATACACATGAAACACAAACAAAATTTATGAGTTTGGTACATCTGGTGTTGTGGACTCAACATAAAACACTACAAAATTAGTTACTTTGAAGAAAACGGTCCCCTAATAATCAAGGAATCACAGATTCATTTACATTGGAAAATATCTTTGAAATAAGTGAGTCCAACCATTAACCCACCACTGGCAACTTCACTGCTGAACCATGTCCCCAGTGGTTATATCTACACACCTTTGGAACACCTCTGGGGCTTATGACTTAACCACATCCCTGGGTGGCCTCTTCCAGTGCTTGACCACTCTTTAAGTGATTAATTTTTTTCTTAATATCCAATCTAAACCTCCGCTGGTGCATCTGGAGGCAATTTCCTCTTGTCCTGCCACTTGTTACTTGGGAAAAGAGACTAATTCCCACCTCACCACCACGTCCTTTCAGGTAGTTGTAGAGAGCAGTAAGATCTCTCCTGAGTCTCCTTTTCTCCAGGTTCCACAACCTCAGCTCCCTCAGCCACTCATCATAGCACTTGTGCTCCAGACCCTTCACCAGCTCCGTTGCCCTTCTCTGGATATGCTCCAGCACCTCAGGAAGACTGATCACCTTCACTCTTCAGAGAACTCTTCAGCTGTTTGTATCTCTAGCTCCAGTAACTGGCAAAACCTTGGTAGCATCATATACAGAAGTAAAAGTAGTGAAATTTTGTTTCTCTCTTACCTGTATGCTGCAATATTCTTATCTGACAGCCAATTTTCTATTTAACTGCTTATCATTACACCTGCCTCTTCTTATCAGGAGTACTACATTCATTCTGGATAAAGCACAGTAGCATTTTCCTGTGATCTTTCTTCATTGGCAGCACCATGCAGGATTAATAAAATTCCATCTGTATTCCTAGAATATTATTATAGAATGTATTCCCTTTTATTAGCCCCAATATATAGAGTCATTTGAGCCTTTTCTAGTCACATGAAAATCTTCACAACTTTAGTATCAGATTTTTTAGCATAATCAATCCTGATAGCATCCTATAAATCATATTAACACAAGGAACGATTTTTCCAGGGACTGTAGTGCCTGATAGATGCCAGGAGACTGTTCTTTCCTGCTTACCACTTCCTTCCATCAAAGATTTACATTTGGTAAGTGAGTCTGTAAATCTGGCCAAAAGTTTTGTTGAGCTTCTATTCCTAGCTCTTTAATGCTTCTCAGTGCCATGATCTCAACCTAAGAGCATCCTACAAAGTCACTCCGTTCCTCTGTCTACTGTGGAAAAATATTTTTGTTTATAATAATTTTCCCCAAATAGGACCAAAATGATTTTTTGAGGAATTTCTGAGGTTTCCTTTAGTGTTGTCTAACATTTCAGATTATTTTGCTGATACAAAAGATGACTTTTACTGGACAGATTTAGGGAAGTCAAGCCATTTTGACATACCTGATTGCCCCTATTTCCCTTCACCTCCCATTTCAGTTTACCACTGTAGTTTAGGACAGTCTAGGAATTTCTTCATCTGTTGAACAGAAGCTAAAAAATAATTAGCCTGGTATTCAATATTTTCTGCAGCTGCTACAACTGGAGTCTCCCACCTCTCCCTTGTCAGGTTGGTACTGAATTTTAGCATGAAACAGATCATAACAAAAGTAATCTGAGAGTGATAGACGTCAAATTATGATATTGTTGATACCTCCTTATCAGAAAGAATACATCTTCAGAGTTCTAAATATGACATATAAGTGAAAAGAGTATGATTATGCTGCTTTACAGCTCTTTGCTCCTTACCAGTACACCATGCTAAATAACTGAAGTCTGCAGGGATACACCTCCTATTTGCAATGAAGTGCTATGCAGTTCCAGGCAGGTTGGATTTTTAAGATATAGATGTCAAGGATACAAAAACTCAAGCATGATAAATTGGTTGCCGCATATGTGCCTGCATCAGATGTATGAACAATCCACTCAGATCTGAGGGGAAACCATGCCAAAATTTCTAGCTTTTAATAAAAAGGCCTTGGCAGTCTATCAGCATAGGAAGAGTAACGTGTAAGCTTTTTGAAAAAAGGAAAGGATATTTCATCAGAAAGCACTTTTTTAGCCTTAGTCACGGAGGAAAGTTCATTGTCCTCAGCTTTTCCTGATAAACTTAAGAGGCTATATCAAAGAGACATGGTAGGTTTTGTCAGTACTGGCTGGAACACCTGGAAGCTGTGTACAGTGCAGGACATTATGCAGAAGTGTACCACTATATCACAAAAGGAGGAAATTGCTGGGCAAAAAGGAAGAACAGTAATGTTATCAGCAAAAATAATAAGTAAAAGCAGCAATGAGCAATGTCTATTCCAAGTAATAATGTCTGTGTATTTGCAATTAGAGCATCATTAAAGGTGTAATGAAAGTAGGGTGGTCTCACTGTTTGCTCTTTATCCACCAATTAGTATAAAATAAAAATCCAGGCTTTTAGACTAGGCTTTCTAGTGCATTTCTGTAACATTATATGCATATACAGCACCTCAATACTTCTTTAGACCTTTGAACATGACTATAGTTTTATTACTAAATGTTCTTTTCTTGCATTATTCAGTGAAGATATTTTTACAGTATTTTGTTTATGTGATGAACACAAAAATAAACCAAGTCTACTCATGTTTCAAGCAGTTTCCAATTTCATGCTGTAAAAATGTCCAACTATGCTTTCACTCTAAAATAAGCTGTTTCTTTTAAAAAATCCCATCAGAGTAATTCACTGATTCTTTTTGTAGTCCAATTACCTGTTTACTTTCTGTATAAACACATCTAAATATATCCTGATACCACCAGATGCACAATCATGAGATAAAATTTTGTTTGTTTGCTTTTAAAATTTTTCTGAATGTAACATAGTATTCCCACAGCCTTCTTTTTCTTGCTGAGTATGAGACTGAATGGAAAGTCTATGACTTAACAAATGCTTTTATTATCCAGGGTTTCAGTGCCATTAAGAGCTTGTCTAAAAACTACAGAGCTGTAATGGGGCCATCCAAATTCTCTTTAGGCTCACTACCATAAAGGATACTGGCAGCAATCTACTCATGGAACTCAGGCAACATATGCCGCTTCTTGACTAAAATTAGATTTTATGTCCCATAACTGTAACCCTTCAGGGATATGTAATACAGTATAGTAATACCGTTTCAGTTACTGTATTCTAATTCGTTTTCAGCAGCAAGTTCATCTTTACAAATAGTGTAATTCATATGTCTACGCATTGCGTAATTCTGTATATATACATGTAATGCATCAGCCACTGGGTTACGCATTATTAGAAAGGTGCCATGATCTCACATCACTGTGTGTGTATGTATGTATATACAGTGACTAGTACTAAGGGGCCTCACTGTAATCAAAATGTTAAACAGAAAAAAGGAGTTTGTATGCATGTATGTATGCATGTACACATTTAGAGATGATGATGTCAGGAATTAACAGATAAGAGCTACCAAATGCCCATCCCCCTCTTTGTTCTGTCGACTCCCTTCCCCTCACCTCTCTTCTGTCCGGCTAGCAGTTGCCCGAGACTGAGTCAGATTTTTTCATAAGCTTTTGTTTCTGACTTCTCTGTCATCACCCCACACCCTCCAAGAAGTCATTCAGATTCAAAATGTGTGACGATCATCAGGAGCAATTCAGTTACCCACGTGCCAGTCCAACGACATCAATGGGACTACACAGTAGCAGGCAAAGATGGGAAGGCAGCCTAAGGGCTAAGTATGTCAAGGAAGGAATCCCTGACTCATGACCTTAGAGCATGGAAGCCTTCATAAATCACTTGTCCCACTATGGGATTCTTCCCTTAATATCTTGCTTTTGGTGATTAACCCGAGTCACTCTTTCCAAAGGGGAAGGAAGGGCACAGCAGGGAAGAGTGGAAAAAGCTGACATTTCCCTTACTCCCTTCTCTACGCAATATAGAAAACTGAGGCAAAAATTTGAAATTCCTCTTTGTTCATGTACTTCTCAGTATAGAGGAGGCAAAGAGGTTGCTAACTGATAGAACTCAATTTCTACAGCTCTATGAAAATATGAACAAACTTTCCCACATCCCGCAATAAATCAATACCCATTACAGGACTCATTCTTCCAGGATGATTAGTTCTAGAAATGTCACACATGCACATACACTCCCTGGTTCAGATGTGCCAGGGCAGGCCTGTGCAACTCAGGATACCACTCCTACTTCGTGTGGCTCTGAATCCCAGCTGCATCCTCATGTATAATAAAAACTCAGCTACATTCATCTTTCTGCAGTAGCACTGGAGGGAATTTGTAATGGTGGCCTAATTTTAGACAGTAAACTGCCAGTAAACAATTATTTTAGGAAGCAAAAGAAAGAAGCATATTCAAAAAGTAAGATAGTTTGTATTCTCTCCTTTTACCTGGGGATGTTAAAGCACTAGTGGAGGATACAAATGATGCACTTGTCACGCCTCAGCCCTTCATTTCCAGTACCAGCCAGCTTTGCAGAAGCAGTAGCATCTAAATGTGGCAAAGCAACAGCAACCTTAACTGTCTTAAAATTAGTCAACACTGAATGGATGCTGCAGGACTGTCCTGGTAGACATCTATTTATAGGGCACCAAATAGTGTTGGTGGCACTTAATCATAGTATTTAGCTTACTACCAGATACATCCCTCTTAAATGGTTTCTAGCAGTATTATCCACCTCCACTCTAAGTTCACTACTATTAAGCATCAGCTCCCCTGGAATAATTCCCAGCTAAGGATATTTTTTTTTTTCCATCCCACAATTTCTGGACACTAGAAAGTCAAATGTCCTCTTAGCAGGCTCTGCCTGGGTCCAGCAGAGACTTTTACCTGTTGAGAGGATGATCACTGAAGTCCCTCTCCAGTACAGCCTACTCTAGCAAACAGATGTCTCAGGTTAAAATCAGTGTAAACACAAAATCAAGAAAAGCTTCTGTTTGCCTAATGAGAACTTAAGCCCAGTTACATGGAAACATGAACTTCCTCAGAACAAGCTACCTTAGCCTGTACAGACTTAGCACCTCAGAAGCAACTGCTGCTTTGCAGACTACAGCCTCTTAATAAAAACCTCTCCCTCATCAGGCTTTTCACATTGTGTAGATGTTGTTGAACGGCTCTCCTTCCCACTCAGCTGTAAGTCAGTTGGGTTCCCTTCAGAACTGACAGCTTTGGGAATATCATGACAAGGCATGGATTCCATCACTACTGTTTACTAATCCTTTTCTATTTAACATGTAATCCATATGCCCATTCTATGAAATAAAGACATAGAAAAAATCAAACTTCCAGTACAGCAAAAGCACACAGTGTCCGGAAGCAAGCTACTTTCATAGGCACACAAATCTATCTGCACACCCTCAGCAAGCTACACATTTTCTCTTCCTTATAAAATTTGTGGAGACCAGAACTAGATTTGCCAATTAATACTTCTGTCCTCAGAGAATACCAGCCTTTATACTAGTCTGGCTCCACTTCCTGCTCCTCTCTAGCGGATTTAAATGAGTGGAACGTTATATGAGAATATGGAATTCAAACCTCTGTAATTATATATAATATACAGATATTTTACATGCCAACTGGCTGTGCTTTGGAGAGGAAAGGGAAGACAATGAAAATGATAATTTAATTTTTATTTTTGCCTTTTTATGCAATTCTAATTTTTACCCTTATAAGCCCTTTTGTAAAGATGTAAAGGTTTGTGATAATACATCTTCGTTGTGAGGAAACATTCTTCCTAGAATTATTGCCTACTTAACCAAAGCAATTTTTCATAATATACAAATGACAATTGGAGCAAACTTGTAACAGCAACTTTAATGAAATTACAGACAAACTCCTGCAGGACAAAAAAAGGCAATGGCTGCGGCCACCATCAGGTTGCACAGCCAGTGACACGATGGAATTGAATGTTGTCATGGTTGAAAGCTTCAGGGATCTCACACACTTCATTGAATCCACCTACAAAATGCTAAGTCTCACCATGTTCCCTCACAGCAAGATTCCCAGTCCACACAATGCTCATCTTGCCAAGCCTCTGCAGTGTTCAAGATGAGCCAGATACAGCTGCAGTAAGGGAAAACATATCAACATCTTAAAGAACTCCTTCTCAGTTGAATAAGCTGTGGCCATAAAAGCATGTTTTGATACTTGCTATATTCAGATGAAAAAGCCATGTATAGAGCATTAATATTGAAAATATAAAGAAAAAGTATTTTGAAAATATTTATTGAAATACTGGTAATTTTGCTAATCTGAGAGAAAGTGCTCATGCTTTTGGACAAAGGAAATGAAAGAGGTGCAGTCTGTGTCACTGTCACCTGGGATTTACCTACAGGGGAAAAAAAGACCATATCCATTTTACTTCTATCCCTATTGCCTGTGGGAGGTCACCAGGAGGCATGAAGGGGTGAAGAAAGGACCATCTTTTGACACCCTCCTTCCACCATCACTCCACTGCTGTGTCCACTCCCAGCCCGGGAGCACCCAGCTTCCAAGACTAACAAAGATGGAAGAGAAGAGAGAATGATCCAAAGGTACATGGGCAGTTCTCGGCGGAACAAGTCAGACCGCCCTAGGCTGCAAGGCTGGGTCCCTTTCTTAGGAATGCCCTCCAGCTGGCTGTAACTTTCAAACTGGAAAATCTGATGACTGTATCACTGCGTCATTTTTATCTAAGCAAAAGGTTCATTTTTGTAGTGTTTAATATTTCTGGTACTTATCTATTGATTTGAAGCTTCTCATGCTTCCCAAATAAACAGTTATAAAACAAACTGAACATACTCAGGAGAAAAAGCAGATATTCTTGAGAAACCTGAACCACAGCTTTTTGAAGCCTACAATGCTGATACTGCTATATTTAGTGCCTTATTTGGTGCGAAAGAACAAACCACTAAAAGATTTCTTCCAGCTTCGATTGAATGCTACATCAGAACAGAAGTAATTTTACAGATGACATTAAAGTAGCCAGAAAGTGATATCCTTATTATTTACTATCCTTTTGGAGGATCAGCTCCTTGCTTTTACTGCTAGAAAATATTGCCAAAAAATACTTCCCAACCTGGAAGTATGTTACGATGAATGTACTAACTAGCCCATCTGGCTATCATCATGGAATATTACAAGAATTTTCATACACTTTTTAAAAAGTATTCTCTTTTTTTCTTCATACTTAGGGGGAAAAAAGCAGCCTCAAGATCTGAAATTTATTTGGAATTTGACAATTTCATAGTGTAGAATTATTACATAGTTAGACAATCTGATCAGAAAAATGTAAAAGGTGAAAAAAATATAAGTGAAAACCAGACCCATGAAGTGCTACCAAAAATAAAATGAAATAGCAAAATAATACTCTTGTCCTTTTAAGACAACAAAAATAAACCACAATACTTTCCCCCATCTAGATCCTGATGCTGCACTCAGCTTTACAGTCACAGGAGTCTGACTGTGGGAAGTTCACTGCTGGATTGAGGCACTGAGGTGTAAAATAGAGACATAAGGCAAAACTAACATTAATGAAAATCCAAAGCAAAGAGAACACAAAGTTCACAAAGCAGCAAGGACAGAATATTATCCACAATATCCATAGATTCTAACACTTTCCTTTCTTCTGTTTATTTGCTGCTCATTTGTATCTTTTTCTCTCTTTGATTGTGCATGGCTGCCACTATTGAGGTTTGTCACTATTCCAACAACAAATATCTCCTAAGGTACTCATATGTGGAGCCTGAATGGAAAAGCAGGTGAGTGAACAAGGAAGTAAATGGACAATCACATTAGTAACCATAGCAGCCAACAGCATTTCTTCCCAAAAGCTTCCTCTAGTGGAGGCTGGGCTTTCTCTTAATGAGTTTCATACACTGTTTCACAGTGATGAGGCAAGTCTTCCAAATGGTCCATGTGACTGTTCTGTGTCACTAGCAAGACCTTTCTGATGAAAAGGACTACTTTGCAGCAGACAGGGACTGGATCTCTTGCATCAGTTAAAGCAGATGAACAAATCTTGGTTGTAATTGCAGTTAACTGCCTGAGCTGGTAGAAGACTGCAGCCAAATTATTTGAACTGATGTGCAATTGCTTGATCGTGTTGGATGCTTAGAAGCCAAACTGTTCTTTTAGAGGAATTTGTTAAGAAACTACATAACAAAGGTCACCTTTGCTAGCAAGGATGTGGGAATTACATTTTGTCATAATGACAGTGCATTTAGCTTTTAACAGAAGTTATACATTATTGCCAGAGGTTAGAAACAAAGAGGTCAGAGTCAGAAATGTCTCATTTTCACATGCATGTTTTCTGGAAGAAAAACAGATCTAGATAAACAAAGTCAAGTGGTACTGATCTTCAGTCTCCAGAGCTCAATCCTCTGTACCTTGGGCCACTCTACTTCTACTAAAATCATCAGCAGAGTCGTTTGATGCTGGCCATTTTACTTGCTTCATCTTCACCTTCAATTTGTTATCTGTTCCGGGCAGGTAAGTTCTGAGTGTACCCCAGTTAATTATATTCTTCAATTTAACTACATCTATCATAAACACCAGACAGTGAAACATTTTTAACATAAAGCAAAGACTCCAAAATTAGTGTTGCTATCTCTTTTCACAAACAATATTCAGAAGGATCTGAGAAAATACTATTTCAACAGATCAAAGCAAAAACATCTGTTCCACTGAGGGAATAATTTCCCTTGTTAATACAAATTAACTAGTTTAAATATATGGTGTAAATCCAAGAAAAAGATGAAGTAATTCTTTTCCTTAGCTTTTCAGAAATAGCAGGAGAGACACAAATTTGTAGGGGAAAAGCCAGGAACACTGATGGATAAGCAATTTCACTCAAAGAACACACCAGTTTCTCAAACAGATGAGCTGCATACAATTAATGGCTTTTCAATCTCTGCCGTTTCCCCTCACACTATTCTCATCTATGCCCAAGTCAACTCTTACAACCTATATACAGGTTTTTCAAGAGGTATTGTCACTTTGGCCAGAACTACTAGAGGTACATGGTTGCTAATGTAATAGGAAGCAGGAACCTAAACAGCTGTTAAACATCTTAAAATCTAGAACAAAAAACCTCTGATTTCTACCATGTTATCCATGGTATATATATCACCACTGTGCCTGTGATAACTGTGGAACTTTATTGGGGTCCAGCTTTAAATCCTGCCTTCCCACTTTCCAAAGTTGAGGTGAATTTAACCGCAGTGTATCTATCACTGCCTCAAGAAGAGAATCCAGCATGAAGTAAGCTGCTGCCCTTGAACCAGTCTCTCAACATCTTCACTGCAATTATAAAACCAGTTAACTCACTAAGAATTGCAAAGTAATAGAATATACAGCTGTATATAAGGAGAGTAAATCTTTTGCACACTAACATATCCACCTTTTTTTCTAATGCCATTTAAATAAAGAGGGAGGTGTTTCAAGCAGAGCTGTACTGATACAGTAAGCAAATCAGAAGGGATGTGAGATTCTGTGGTAAGTAGTAAGATCTAGAGCATTGGGTAATTCAGCTGGGCAGGAAGAAGAAGGCTGAGAATGGATCATAAGGAATCATTCAGTAATAGGAAGGAGAAAGGGAGAGCAATAGAACAGGAGGTCTAATTTGCAGTCAGAGAAGAAGCAAGAAATTTAGAAAAGACAGCTAGCTTACACAAGATAGAGTCAGCACACAGGTAATTTTAGGAGTTTATTTTTAAAATGAGAAATGAGTGAAAGAAATGTGACAGCATATTCAAAGACAAAGATTATTAGTTTAATAAATTGCTTAAAAGTGAAACATTACATAATAGGCAGAACAGATTCATGACCACTATGATCACAGCTCCTCTTTTGGCTTGACTAAGTCACAACCTGACCTTTAGCAAGTCACTTAAGGATAGATCCAATAAAGGACTCAGGCACCTTAAGCCTGACTTAGGCAGATTTGAAGTACCTAAGTCTAAAAGTGTGACCTCCTCAGTTGCACACTAACCCTGGAGGAGCTTGTCACTCCCAAAAATCAGGTGTATTTGCTGTTCAGTCCTCCCTGCACAAACATGGCTCAGTCAGCAAGGGTGTGCTGTGTTAACTTTTGGTGTCCTACCAGTGCTCTTTTCTGGGCTGAACATTTAGGTGTCCTTTTTGTGGAAATATGGGCACAAAAGAAAGATAACACAGACTGGCATTTCACCTCAATATGTGCCCAGAATACAGCTGTGTTCCTTTCCTCTCTTTTTCTTGGCAGCATAGGTAAAGGCAGAAAAACGGCTCAGCTTTGCTTGAGCAGTAGCCTGGAAATGGCTGTATCCGAGGGGGTGTGTGTGGCCAGCCCTTGACTGAAAGAGTAACTGAGAACAGGAGCCTCAGTCTCCTTTTCACCATAGGGAATACAGCCAATCTTTGCAGGACCTAAATCCACCAGTGGGTCCAGGCTCTGGATCCAAGGAAAATGTTTCACACAGCCCCATTTAGGTTACCTAAGCTAAGGAGACAGCAAGGAGTTCCGAAATATCCTCATGATATTAATGCTCAGCACTGAGCTATTGTTAACTGCTCCCAGCTCATCAGGGGAACTTCCTTTCCTTCAGAGATGCCCCATGAAGTGCACCAAGTAGAGTGAGCATCGCACAGAAGACACTTAATTAAGTGGAAAAATATGTTGTGGCATTGGAATGAAAGAAACTACTGAAAGTACTAAAAGAAAGAAAACTTTAAAAAACAACTTTCTGCATAATTTGAAAATTTACTTTCATTCCAAATCCTAGTAGTGAAGTAATATAATTTAAAAAAATGGATTCATTAAATGGCATGGCTTAAATTAAAGTGGAATTACTAGTAATATTATTACAAAATATGAATATTCCATAGATTCTTTGAAAATGGAATGGCTAGACAGAGAAGTATCCTAAAAAGCACCCCAAAGAATTTCCTGTTTCAGCTTTGAAAACTGAATATTTTGAAATTATCACTTTATGCTTATGAAAGTTCTTCTGTGTTTTTGGTAATAAACTAGTTTCCTAAAGACCGATGATAGGCATACATATTACTTTAATATGTAATTGTTCATATAAATAAATAGATAATAAAATAATTTTGTGTTATCTCATGCAGAACTGCTAATTGAGAAAAATTTCTGTTCATAGCTCTAATCATTTTCCCCTTTCAGTTTCAGTGATGATTTCTTGAAAGTGAAATACAAGTACAGAAACCTATGTTACAAAATGTTCAGTCTGTACACAGGGGCATGAAAAGGGGAGGTGCTGCAAAATGAATATAAATTATTAGCCATAACCAAGATGAAGAGAATTTGGGTTCAGACTAACATCACTTTAGAGTTTGAACAGAAACATTACCTTGACCACAGTGCACTTAGTGTGCATTAAATTATACATTTTGCAATCTAACCAGCAATAAATGCTGAATGTATATAATGCATCTACATCAAAGGTGACCTGTAAAGTATCGGTCATATGACTTTTCTCTTAGTATTTATGTAATGATCTCAAAAAGTGAAATTTGTATTTTTTTTTCCTATGTGTTACTTGTATTAAAAATACAGGTAATTTTTGGGTTAGCGCCTTTTATGGTGTCTAGAGAACTACTTGATTGTGACACCACAAACACCAAAGAAGTTCTGGCCATAAGCTATGCAACAAAGGGCAGCTCATGTGCTTGGTGCCAAAGAAGAGAGTGGATTTTCATAAGCATTAAACGCTTTTTTAAAAAGTAACAATTTTTAGCAAATTATTGAATGTTTTAAAATCAATAAATTCCAAATTATTTCAAAGAAAATATTTGGTTTAGAGGTTTAATTTTATATTAAGTTGTACAGAGTAATGCAGAAGTCTTCCCAGACTACCTACGAGAATCTTCCGAACTTGACCACCAAGTCACTTCTACTATTTGCGAGCTTATCAGGACCGTAATGTCTGGGCTTAAGTCACTGCACATGACTTTCTTTATCCGTTCCTGCCGCGTTTCACAAGCGGGGAAGGTCCCACCGGTGCGCGCCCCAGCGCTGCCGCTCCTCGACTGCTGGAACGGACGGACGGGACGGAGCTAGGTCTGTCTTCAGCACCGGCAGCACCGATCTAACCCTCTTCCACGGAGTAACGAGCGGCACGGCGGAGCCAGCGCCTCCCGGCCCGGCGGGGGAGCGGCGCCGTCCGGCCGCACGCACCTCCGCCCAGGAAAGGGCGCGGCGGCCGCTCCCTCCTGCGCCGCGCCTCACCTTCCCTCTTCTCTCTTCCCACCGCGCCGGCCCGGGCGGGAGCGCAGGGGGAAGCAGGTGAAGGCGGGGCAGAGGGAGTGTCCGGTATCACTCCCTATCTCTTATATATAGGTATACCTATATATAGATAGATAGATAGATAGATAGATAGATAGATAGATAGATAGATAGATAGATAGATAGATAGATAGATAGATACAAATAAGTTCTCCCAGTACGATTCCCTGGCTCACTCCACTGTTCCCAATATCATTCACTGTATCTCACCGCCCCCC
>VXAU01001810.1:377435-453593 GCA_013399695.1 Formicarius rufipectus
GGGACCGGCGGCGAGCGCCGGGCCGGCGTCGCGGCGCGGTCCGGCGGGGCGAGCGCGGCTCCCTGCATGTGGGAAAGGAGGAGGCGAGCCAGGGAGCCCGGCGGCACCGGCGAGCACCCGGCGGCGCGGTCCTGAGCCGCCCGGCCGCCCGCCATGGATTGCAGCCTCCTGCGGACCCTCGTGAGCCGATACGTGAGTACCGCCGGCGCCGCTCGCACCGCGGAGCGTGGGGAGCCCCCGGGCTGGCGGGGAGGACGCGGTCGGAGCTGGGCGACCGCGGAGCCGCGGGGGCCGCACGTGATGCCCGGTGCCGGCGGAGGATGCGGCGCAGGGTGTCTGTGCGCTCCCGGCAGCCCGCCCGCCCCACGGGACTGCCCTGCGCTGAACCAGAGCGGCGTGACCCAAGTTCAGGGCACTGTAATTTACAGGGTGCTGCGATATGTGGTTATCAGGGCAGATAAAACGTCTAGGGGTTCTGGGATTGTTTTTTGGGCCTCCCCCCTTCTTATTATATTGTCGCAGTCAAGCGGCGTTTTTGTGGAATTGTCCGATTTAAGTACATTGATGAATGGTCGGAATCGTCCCAAGTTTTTGTAGGTGTGCGTGGTAAGATTCAAACACGCCAGACTTGAGAGTACAGCGGGGAGAGTTCCTCTCGCATATGAAAACCCACCCGTACCACTCGAAAGAACAATTCAGTAGTGCATTAGGGTGGATGCAAGTATAGGTTGAAGTGCGTCAGTGAGTGCGAGGTTCCATTGAACCCCAAAGTAATGCTCAGGATAATGGTTTAAGTAGATTGGCAGGATGCCTGTAATTGTGGGGTTGTGCAATGCAAGGGACCACCAGTGCCAGGAATCTGCAAATTTCTGCTTTTTGGTGTAGAAGAAATATTAGAAAGGCAGGGAGAGGTAATTTGGATTTTCAAATATATGTAGCTTTTCTTATATGTAGGAGGTACTGTAACTGAGGAAACTTTGGTGCTCTGACCAAGCAGAAGTAAATACACCTAATCTTGTGTGTGCCAAGAACTGCCTTCACATGATACAGGCTGAAGTGTGTCTTTTTGAAGTACGAATGAAGAAAAATAGCAGAGGTGAAAAACGACTGGATTTTTTTTCTCCTGTTTACAATAGAATATTATGTAGAATGAGAAGAGAATGACGAAGTGACTACTGAAAGCAACTCTGTGTATGTGGATCCTTAGAAAGTGGCCCTGAGGAAGAACAGTCAAACTAATATACATATTAATAATGAGGCATAAGAGAAGCAGTAGTCTCTGTGGATATCTAATGCTCAGGTGAGCTGTGCTGAGTTTTGAGGCAGGTAGGATCCCTTTGGGTTTAGAGATCTGTCAGTGCTGATCTAACTTGGGATTTAGTTTAAGATTTCTTTTTCATATGTGCTCACATCTGGAACCTGTACAAATGTCGCATTCATTGTGTACAGACGCAAGCATACTTTTAAATCTCACTTGCATAACATTGTTGCTAACCTCTCTCAAACTAGACTTAAGCATCAGACATGAAGGAAACAGTAGCTGCAATAGGTGTACATGAGAAGACAGTTTGTTGAAAATAAGGCACTTGAGCAAAGTTCTATACTGTCACCACCCTCCTGCATTGCTGATGACATTAATTCAGCAGTCTAAATATAAGTGAAACATTATTATATCCCATGTGAGGAAAGGTTCCTGTTTCCTAGATCACACTACTTTCTGTATTGTATGTATGCCAACAGGCTATGCCTAGGTAATTGCCCAGATGTTCCAGGCTGCCTTGTGTATTTTCACCTGTTGCTTCATGTTCTTTTCCATACTTTTCTTTCTTCCAAGGAAAGGTAATTTTGAAATAAGATGCTCTAAGTAAATCTGTGTTGGTCACTTCGGTAAGGAATCTGGCAAGCTGATGCCAGTGTTGTGTTTTCTTTGTGGTCTTTTTTATTTCCATGGTTCAACACTTTTGTACATCTACAGCAGTAAAAATGAAAATTAGTCATTGAATGCTGGGCCTGAAAACTGGCTGCTGTGGATGAGTAGCAGATGCAGACTGCACAGGTGTAGATGTGTTTGCCGCTTTCCAAAACTGCTTCTTAATAACGGAGACAAGGCAGTGACTCTCCTGTGAGAGAGCTGGGAGCAGGTTGTTACATCTTGTATTTATTTCAAAGTAAACTCAAGCTTTGGCTTAATTAAAATCTATACAGAAACTTTTCAATGATCAAGGTCCTGAAAGTACAAATTTGTGTTCTGTGAGCTGTGTCCAGGACTTGTTCAGCTTCCCAGAGCAGGTTGGTCTCTGGATTATCCTGAGAACCATGGCTAATGCAGACTGAAGAGGTTGTTGGAGTAGCTGGGAGCTCTTATGGTAAGATCTTGGGATGGCGATTTCTAATAGAATGATTTTAAACAGTTCTGCATAATTTCTTTCCTGGTTGCAGTTTGTTGTAGGACATAAAGGCATAAGTTAAATACCAAGGTTCTTGTTATTGTGAAGATTTCCCCTCGTTCACCTTTGCCTTACTGCGCAGTTGCTGACCTGAAGCAGTGCAAAATTCTACGTATTTCCAGTGCCCTGTGGAAGAATAGCAATGACCAGATGCTGTCAGTTGTCTGATCAGCATTTTCAAATATGTGTGCTGTTTTACTTGCATTGAGTGTCATGTTTATATCTTGCAGGTATTGAGCAGTTTAGCGACTTGGGTTGAATAAAATAGTTGTTCATCAGGCTTGTCATGCTATAGTTCGTACCTCTTCACCAAGAGATGGTGTAGTCTCTTAGAAAGACAGGGGATTATGTCTTTATCTTACTAAATTTTAAATTTATGTTGTTCTGCCTCTTTAGATCATCCTGCGGACTTTAGGTTTAGTTCACTTCACCTCTTACTTCCTGCTACCATTACTACAGTTACCATGACTTAAAGGACTGATAGAGAAGAAAAGATTTATATAGAAAAGGTGTTTGTTTCACTGCAGTACGGCTGACATGAAGTTCATTGTAGCTTTCCAAATCCTTGTGATCCCTCAAGCTGATATACAGCAATGTAACTTTCCATAATTGTTTCTAACGAGGTTATTCTGTATATTTTACTGCTTTTAAAATGTGTATGAGCTGTAGTAGAGGCATGTTTAAGTCACAAATGAGAACCACCTTTACATACAGCTTTTCAACTTTGTGGAACTGTAGGAACGGAATAAGCCTTCTACAGTAAGAGAAGATAAATTTTGACAACTGTATTATTTAATTTACTTTCTCAAATGATGGAAATAATGGTTGAATGGGGGTAGTATGAAAATTGCTGGGGTGGAGGGCTATGGTTTTTGTCACATACTCTATAAAAACTTTAACTTTTTACTGAATGTTGATTTTGCATCAGACAACATGTTCCTCTGTCTTCTCCTTGAATTGTTTGTGTATTCCCCAGAGGATGTGTGCTACCCCAGGGAAGGCAGCCTCACAGCCAGAGAATACAAAATTAGCATGTACTTTCCTGTAAGTGTCATGCTGAACCTGCTGTGTGCTCAGTAACAAGAGGAACTTATTATCTCAATATTAAGCAGTACACTATTTAGGGAAAATACAAGCAGACAGTAGCTATTAAAACTGTCTGCAGTCAAGATTAGCTTTTTGTTTTATAGTTAGTTTATTTAGGACACTGGTTATCATTAAGAAATGAGTTCTGCCTGTATAACTGCAGCTGCCTTAATTTTCTCTGGTGACTTTTTTCTTGCTGATCTTAGGACTTCTGAAATCTCTTCACAGTTGAAAGGTGGGTAATAATATTAAAGCAAGTCTTGGTGACATCTTTCATTAAACAAACCCTTTTCTTAATAAAACGTGTGTATGTCATTTGTAAATTCACAGTAGCTGCTTATGGTTGAATGTGGATTTGGATATTCCCAAATATTGTAGATTTGAATATGTTTCGGCAATCTGGGAAGATGCTGCTCTTTAGCACATGTTTGTTTGGGCACTAAAGGATTGCTAAATCTCTTGCAGCCTATGATGGCAGTCTCTTCTATATTTGTAAGACAGCTGGCCCTCATCACTAAAAGCTCCTGCCCAAGTTGGTGGCTTTGAGTTGTACAGCAAGTGCTACTGGGTCACAGGTCTGTACTACTGAATAGATTTGCCTGTATTAAGTAGTATATTTAGAGATCTTACCACTTTATTGATTGTCCTCTCTCAGATTCTGCTGTTATTTCAGGATTGCCATTCTGGTTGTTAAGTATTTGTTGCCTGTATAAATATCTCTAAATGCATGTAGCAGTAGATAAAACCTTTTTTCAGAAGGAACAGGGATTTACTACAGCGCTGTGCTCCAGAAAGCTTCTGGTCTGTTAATTGTGCAGATATTTCTGAAAAATCTTTTTTTTTTGGATATTGGAATAAATGAGTTTTCAAACAATGCTCTATTTTTCACTTTTGTAGAAGTGGGTCAACTTTAATCATAATCTGAGAAGATGATTGACTAGTCTAACCAGAAAGTTACATGTAGGGGGTTTTAGCCCCTAAAACTAAGTTTCATGGCAGCATGTTTAGATGATTTTTTTTCTTAAGTATTTTGCTTGTGTATGTAGTCTTAGTAGACATAAATACTGAGCTTTAGTCTATTTATATATCCAGCTTTGTTACAGCAAATGTTGATAACTGCTTTGACCTGAAAGTTGGCAAAATTGTAAGTGTATTTGTCCTAATGGGCAGTCCATTTATCAAATGTTTCAGATGACCTACTGGTTTTAATCTAAGTTTGTTTAATGCATTTGAGGGTACCATTGTGGTCAGTTCCTGCTTCCGCATGTATTTATTCAGCTTTCTCTGCACTCTGGCAGATAAGTGTTAAACTAGTGCTGTCTAGATGTTTCATAGGGTGCCTGCTAACATAAACACAGTTTTCTTCCTAGCTGTCAATTAAAATAAGATTTTACAAAATCCGAAGGTGTTTTAAATATCATTAATATGTTTGTATACAGATTTTGTCTCCAAACTGTCCTGATGGTACAAAACATTCTCTACAGGAGCTATGTGTGTATTCGTAGGTCAGGAATTAGTAACTTAGCTCTTAAGTGTTTATCCCTGGTATGTAATGCGTTTTTGTTATCTCTTGTGCAGGTCTGCCCAGCACAATGTTTTCTTGAAACCTGAGATGCTTCCCATCTCAACTCTGCTTCACTGCAGGGACCAGTTCTTCCTGCTGTGGAAGGCACGACAGAGTCAAACAGCATGAGTAACTTCTGAATTCCTGTTTCCCTAAGCGCCATTACTTTGTTATTCTCCTAATTGGCTTTTTTATTTTTTTGGAGACTGGGTGTCTATATGGAGTGCTGCCTGCATACTGTTCAGGAAGTTATTTTAAAAAGACCAAGTTTGCAAGTTTTACTTGTAAGTTAAATCTGTTGAACACTGACTGTGGCTGACAGGATTTGGCACATCTGCAAATCAGACTAACTTCATACTGGTAGTGACTCTTGTGTTCATCCAGTTTTGTAATGTACTCTTTAAGATATGTTAGTATTATCTGAGGCTCAAAAAACCCCAAGACACTCTTCCTTCCCCCATCAGTTTTTTCACTGCTGAAGGGCAATAAACATGAAGAATTGCATGGGCTTTGTTTTTTCCCTTTCCCCTGCCCCATCAATTAGCTAATTTACACAAGAAAAACTACTTCCTTTTTCTTTTGAGAATAAACAAATGAAAATAGGACATTGCATATGTAAAACAGTTCACTTACAGGAATTCAGTGTACAAGCTGGTTGCTATTGACTACAAAATGTTCATCTGCACTCATCAGATGCTCTCTGATAGAAAACATTGCTTTTGGAGCATTTGAACTGTGGAAGTATTTCAGTGACAAAGCAGATCAGAAACTTTTAATCTGCTTTTTTTAACACCGAAATACTTGTCTCTTCTGAGATGAGAACTGCACAGTTGCTTCTGTCATTTAATATGTTGTTTGATGAAAAAATAATATTTTTCTGCTTTTATGCCTTTTCTCAAGCATCACAGAGTATCAGCCATGCAAGGAGGAAGCCTTTTCAAAATTATTTTTGGGAATGGAAGAGGATGAACTATGATGTAGCACATTAATAGCTTATCTCCAATAACCATTTCTCAATAGTAGTTGAAACAAGAAAAGTGGCAAGATGGAATGGGATTTTCTAATGAGTCTTCTTTTAAAACCCCCAACACTTAGAAAATAGTAATTGGGCTGACAGGTAAAGCATTCCACAGATACCATAGCTGGCTATTGTTTGTGGTGTTGAGATGGGGTAATAAAAATTGTCCTGTTTAAATAGGTTTAAGTGTGACTAGAAAATGGTTGTGGTTTGAGGAGCTCTAATGTGATTGACAGTGACATGCTTGCTGCATGTCATGTGCAGGTGTGTCAGGGAGCAGAAACCAAGAGAAAACTGTGTCACAGAGAAGACTGAGCAGGTGTTTTAGCACCTGTTATGCAACTGGATTCAACTTTACTCTGGGTTGTTTAGGGTTTTTTTTTGTTTGTTTTATGTGACTTTTTTTTTTTTAAGCAAAATACCCTGCCTCTCCTCATGTAAGTCTTTTAGGCAGATTATATATTTTTCCATAATAATGCTGCTTACTCTAGTGGCTTATGATAACACAGGATAATGTAATATTTCTATTTGTATAATTGTTGAGGGGCGTTTTAGTTCATCATGAGCTATGAAGCAGGATGACACTGAAATGCTGTTATCTTCTCTGCTATAATTGCCATGGCAACAGTTACAGGTAGACACAGCAAACCAAGAATTCTTTTTCTATATCCTCTGTACGCCAGCTGTTTTTCTTCCCTTTCAGTAATGACTCTGAGAAGCCTGTGGCACAAACACTCTGAGTCATCATGAAAAGTGTTTTGTTTTGGATTTTTTTTTGCAATTTAACTTTGATTTTAATTTTGTAAGTATTGAGCATTTGTGATACTATATTAAAAATGCACTCTTTTTAGGAAGAAGCTGGCAGCCTAACCTGGATTGTTCTAGGAGACTGAGATGAGCCAGTGGAAGGGGTGTTTGTTTGGAATATTACAGAAGATATTACACATGCTGTTAAATCACCTAAATATGTTTGCAGATCTGAATGTTAATTTCTGTGTGCATACATCTTTTCTTGGTTCAGGGATGAGAGCATTGCCCACCTTTTCCACAGAGAGAAGTTGTAAGGGTACTTAAATGTTTCTAGGTAACAGAATTACTATGTCACAGGAACAAAACTGGGTGTGAACATAAGCCTGTAATGACTGTGTCTTAGGGTTGGGTTTTTTCTTGTTACTTAAGTGTTCTACACTGCTTCTCCTGCAAACTCCAATTTCCTCCATCTGCATATGTTCACATGCATTCATGTATAGTTGAATGAACTTGTGCTTCCTTAAATTGGGTTCTGGTCATTTGAAAATGACCAGAATTATGCCAAGATTTAGCAGTGGTCCAGATGTGTATTGGTATTAAAAAAAAAAAAAGTTTCTTCATACAAGCTCTTGTCTGATTATTGAAGTATACTGTGGAAGTATGTTCTGGAATGCTTCTTATTTACATCATTGTGGTTGTTACTACATGCATGAAAAGGTAAGAATTTGGAGACTTAATAGAGACATGTTTTCATTTATTCTGTGCTTACCTCTAGACTAATTTCCCTTCTTGAAATAGTAAAATGTGTTTCCTTCATTAATCATTAAACTCATCTAAATACGGGACAGGGTAAGGGGGGAATAGTGTTTCTTTTTCCTGGTGACACTGACTAATCTCTTTGCTTCAGTCAAAAGAGGATTTCATCTAACCTATTTTGAATAGAGGATTAAGGACAATTAGGCTCTTCCTCTACTTCACTATTAAGATGGGATGTTGTGAAATCCTCTGAAAAGAACATCTGCTGATGCGCCATTGAAGTTTTGCAAAATTAATGTTAATAATCAAAATAGTTATAAGCAGGAAAAGAAACTTTGTGTGAAGTACTTGTCTGGATGTAGTTGCATGAATTCACTGGGGAGAGGGAAGGAATACTGTCCTGCTTGTCCAGTAGTTTCTTGTCTCTAATGCTTCTAAATGACATTGTGGAGTAGACATGTAGATGAATGAAAATGAATTTCGTGTTATCTAAATAGCATTGGTAACTTGCAGTTCATGCTTGGCATTTTATGAAGTCCTTCATTCTTTTCAAAGTACTATTAATGAGTTGTTTGCACAAATTATAATAATGAAGTACAAACATGATCCATAATCTGTGCTTGTATAACTGTTTTATGTCACATCATTTTAAGTGGCATCTCCTGAGGTAAATCTGAATCAGCGGTGACATTAGACAGCTAATGTGAAACTGCTCTACTTGTCAGGTCATTACAAAATAAAACTGAACAATACTACTATTATTGGAAGATACATGATATGCCTAAGACAGTAGAGAGATTAATGGGAAGGAAAAAGAGCTGTGTGCATTTTGGAGGTTTGACTACCAAATCTGTCTGGTAAATGATAGAACTTGACTGCCTTGCATGAATCTAAAGACAAGATAGTTCAATGACACTTGCCTCTGAGAAATTGCTCCTGGGGTCCTAATTTCAATACTAGCAGTTATAGGTAGGCTATTGAAACTCATAGTTACTTTAGCTTTGTTTCCTGCAGAACACTAGTGTTCAATCTAATCTTATTTTTTTTGGATGATAACATACCTGAAGAAGGATTGTCTAGAAAAAGTTGAAGTCTATTTATTTTATCTTATTCTTGAGGCAATGTAGAGATGAATAAACTGTAATTTCTCAAATTGGCATGAAGCGCTGTTCCAGAATGAGTAGAGTGTTTGGCCCTGGGATCCCAAAACTGACTTCAAGCAGAGTTGTGTTCTTCTGTTAAAATACATCTGGTGTCTTTGCCTTCTGCTGGAGTTTGGGGCTATGATAGTTGGTATGGTAAGTTCAGGCTAGACACTTTGCTTTGGTCAAAAAGGCTCCTTACACTATAAGCAGATTTTAATAGATTAATGTTGTCCTTTAGCTTAATACTTAGCATTTCCTCTGTAAACATGAAATGTGCTGAAATGCTGTTATTCATTGGTATGTTATATGTTACAGAATACCTGTAAGCCCTTTCTAGTAAGTTATGTGTAATTCTTTTTTCTTTGTTGTTTTGTTTTGTTTGTTTTTTTGTTTTTTTTTTTCCCCCCAATGGAATTAACATTAAAGGAAAGCATGATATTAAAGTTACTTTAATCCTTTACATTATAGTCTCCTGACCAATAGTATGAACTTTGGGAAGTTTAATTCTAATAAAAACCTTCTGTTTGCCTATACTTGAAAAGAAAAACCACAAAGCAAAAAACAAAACTAAAATCCAAAACCAAAACCACCCACAACAACAGACAGACAAAACCCCCCAAAAAAACAAAATCCTCAAAGATTTCTCAGATAGCCTCAAGTATTATAAACATTTTCAAGTTAATTTAGTGTTTAAAATCCAATTTATAGATTTTATAATGTATTATGCTCTCCCAATTTTAAGAATGTTTAGTCTTTTTATCCTTTTGTATCAGGTTTTCAATTCCTGACTACCTTAAACTGAAGCAGTTCTAAGGGTTCTAAACAAATCCCATTTCTTGTTGACTTTAAGCTCTTTGTATATTCTCTGTACAACAGATATATAGCCTGTTAAATATATAACTGGTTGTTAATATAGTAGAGAGGATGGAGGCAGGTAGGTTAAAGCTGAGTTAAGAATTTTGTTTAATGACAGCTATTGAGCACAACTACAAAATTGTTTTCACCTTCTAAGATAAAAAAAAAAGTGCAAAACTAAATCACAAGATGATTCAAACTTCACCTGAAAGTACTGTAGTATTGTTAATCTCTTGTACAGTGTTAACTGTTTACTATTTACAGTTGTCAAGTGACTAGATAGCCTAATTTGATAGGAAGTGCCTGTGTATTGGCACTAGGAGGAAAGAAATAAAGAAAAAATGGAAGAAAACTCTTTCCTCAGCCCAGAACTGCATGATTGCTTTAAGCTGATTCATGAACGTGAATATATTTGCTTCCTGTTGCTGTAAGCTTTCGTCTGACATAAGGAGGTGAAGTTTCTGTGCTTGTTGGCTGTAATGACATAGAAGCAATAGGAAAGCTTCACATGCTTTTGTGAAGCAGTGCACAGTGAACATAGGCAGGTATAAACACGGGTTTCTACCTGGGCAATGAATCATGGTCTTGCATCTCCTGGCTCTTTCAGCCCAGGAGGTCTCAAATCTGAAAGGTTTGAGTTTTTTTCTGAAAGGAAGTTTCTTAAGCCTCTGACTTTCTCCCTGAGGAGTGAATAGGTTACCTTGAGTGGCTTTACTCTGTTAATGGTATCTGCTGTAACTAGTTCAAAGAGCTTTTTATGTCAGCATAGATATATATATAAAATAACTTTTTTTGTGTAGTTTTCAAAAAACTTACCTGAGGCTAGATTTCTGCTGGACATGTAGAACTAAAGTATCGCTATTCCTTTTACTATTCTCTTGACAATTATATGGTATTTTAAACTGAAAATAATAATGCTTTTGTGTTTGCATTTGCTTTCTAGTGTGTTTAAAATGGTGATAAAAGCCAAACAAAGTTTACTTGAGTTGTGGTTATAGTTGAGTCATCAAATGAGACAACTGCAAGTACTTGGAGTTATTTAAGGCTAGTAAGACAGAAGCATTGGCTTGCTTTCTCCCACTGCCTTCAGTCAGGCCACTTGATTCTGCATATAATGACTACTTTTTGCTGCAGAATAGCAGCTATGTGGTTATGTGGCTTTTAGCTGATCTTGGAAGTGTTTTGATAAAGGGAAAAAGTGCTGCAGCACCGTCAAATTCATATCTGTCTTGGAGATGTGGAGGGGAAAAGGAGAAATGTGGTCTCTACATCCTTGTGGACTTGAGCATAGGGAGCTTCCTGCCTGGTGCCTGGGTAGTTGGATCAGCACGGGAGTGGGAAAACATGTTTGCAGCTGACTTGGAGGCAGCTGCACCTTGTCACTCCTTCCCTAAACTGATGAAAGGTGTGATCTGGACTTCCCTCAGTTTGGGACGCTGGCTGTACAGACAGGTTTGTGCTTTCTTTTCTCTTTGTCATGTGCTGTTGGCCTGTTGATAGAGAGACGTTTCACTTTGTTGTCTGAGTGACAACCATTGGGTAGTGACTGTATGTGGGTGTGTTCCTAGAGAGGCAGCTGTTGCTTTGGGTTTGACGCTGAAGTAGGTGATGTAGCAGCAAGGTTCATTGTGAGAGGGAAGAATGCTGCCAAGTGCCGAGGTCCTAGACTGTGCTTCTAACTAGGATGATGTGACATCCTGGAGTGATGACTGATAAGTCAGGGGCTGATTTGACAAGTTGCTGGTATCCGTGGAACTCTGGCTACTTTTGTGGGAAGCATCTGGCATCAGAAAAGTAGCTGGGAGAGGATGGGAGTTAACACTTTGGATAAATGTCAAGAAACCTTACAATTTGTGGCATAAAGGGAAGTATTTGGGGGACTGTGTACTGGAGGGAATGTTATTTTAAAAAAATAAACCAACTAGGAAATAACTCCAGTTTTTCCTCCCCAAATGAACTCTAATGTGCATGCTTTTGTAGCACTGGTCATATGGCTTGAACTTCCTTTTAAGTGCAATCAAAACATAATGACAGGGTGGGGGGAAATGGAAAAGCCATTATATGCTTAAGGTTTCCTTCCATGTTTATTAGAACATGTTTTACTGAAATAAGGATGGTAGCCAGCACAGGAATACTTGAAGATTGTGAAAGTTTGTAGCACCTTTAACCCTTTAAAAAGCAACTGGAAAGAGGAACTTATATTTTTGGTTTAGTGTGCAGGCAAGGGTCATATGCTTAAAAATCAAGGTTTTCTTTGCATGAAGACAAGGTTTATGTGGTCTAATTCAGTACTGATATTTTGAAGGAATTAATTCTGAAAATAATTATTTAAACTCAGTATTTCTAAAACAACAAAAATATTTGTTAGTATCAGACTAGTCTGAAAAAGTTTCATGCTTTTTAATTCTTTCCATAAAAGGTAACTAGATGTCTTCTAACCTACATTGTTCTGATTCCAAAATAAAAACCACTGACTTATGCTTAATGTTAATTTAAAGGAGAAAATATTCCTCCCTCTTTTGCAGCTTTCTTGGTTTTCATCTCTGAGGGGATGGTAGTAATAAGGTGTCCTAGTTTGAAACAGGCTCTGTAGATAAAGCTTTATAACTTGTTTAAGTGATAACCCACAGACTCCTCAGGTTGTTACTGTGAGTGGTAATTATACTGCTTGGTATGTTTGTTCATTCATGCTTTAAGGTTGCTCTAATAGAGGTTCATGACAACTTCCCTGTGTTCATCTACTTAGTAAAAACTACTGTAGGTGGATCTGAGGCTTTAATAGATGTGAACCTGAGCAGGTTAAACTGTTTCTCCTGGTTCCTGTTCCAGTTAAAGAAAAACTATTGCAGACAACCTACACATGGTTCTTGTCATCATTCCCTACTTGCTTTAACTGCTGATGTCGCTATTCCAAAACATTTTTCCACCAGAAAATGGATTTTTCTCAAGCTACTGAGTAATTGGTTAAGCTGTCTGATTCATGTTCCCTCATTCAGATGTTCATAGTATCTAAGGAAGTCTTAGCCTGAAACAGGATGGTAGTGAGTAGCTAGGTAGGGAAGGACCTCTGGGAGCCTAAAGAGGCTACATGCCTAGAACTTAATTTGGAAGCTGCTGTTGTGTGTGACCGGAGAGCCTGGAAGAGAAAAGCTACTAGACTTTAATTAGTAACAAATAGTGTGAAAATGCTTGTGACCTTGAGACTTAAGCTGGCCCATCTCAGCTTTCATGACAAGATTGTCGTGTCTCCATGGAGCACTGGCTGTGGGTCCAAGTGCTCTGAGGAGCTGCTCTGGAGTTCCATTTAGGCGCTAAAATTACATGCGTGTTTTGTTTGGGGAGTATGGGAATGGTAGAAAGAAGATAATATAGCAACAACTCCAGAAGTCTCTATAAGATGTTATTTAATGTCATTACCATAAAAACCAAGCAAACAAAACCCAAAAAACCCACAAAAAAACCCAACCCAAAACAAAAAAAAAACCAAAACAACCTGGATCACAGTTCTGGGCTGTAAGCTGTTTTTTAAAGACTTCTTACTGGGTTAAGAGCTGACAAGAGTTTTGAAAAGGTTCTCAGACTTTAAGTTAAGTAACCGGTAGTGAAGATTATTTGACTGGTAGGAAGGAAAATACAAAAGTAAAACTTGCTTGATCTGTGTGTTCTCGTCTTATGTTTTCTTAAAACAGTTTGGAACATATTAATGCAGTGGATTTCTGTGTTTTAAAATGTCAAAGAAAGAAGGATGGTGAAAGAATATTCCATAGAAGAGGAGTCCTTGGCTGAAAGACAAGCTTGAGTACTTGATATCATGTGCTTGAAGTCATGTGTTGTAATAGGTACTTCTGTGGTTTCTGAACTGGTGGCTGAGGGAGGGCAAGCTATCAACACTTCTCTGTTCTCCACTTATGTGGTCAATTCAAGCTTACTGGAACTTTTATTTAGAACTTGATCACTAAATTGGCAAATTAAGCAAGCTTTCCTGCTTCTGATTTGAATTTTCTTGTTAAAAAACCCCAAAGTATTTACCTGCCTAAGCACTTTAAATTGGGGTGCACTCTCAAAAGGGGCATGTTCTAAAAGAGCATCTGGAAGCTTTAACAGACTTCTCCAGGAGGAATATTTTTCTTCATCTCGTTGAAGTAGACTTCTGAAGAATTAATGATACTCCTTCTATCCTAGGCTCAGCTTTTCCACCCATTTACATAAAATAGTCTTTTCTAAAAATGTTTCTTTTCATTAGAAAATGTGTTAAAACATCTGGTCTTACTTTGCACCATTTACAGATGTGTAATCTGCTTCCACTAACCTTTAAAGCACCAAAGATATTCCTGTAAAGGCTTAAATTCTCAACTTGAGCTCTAGCTATAGTAGATACCAGAAATGATACAACCCGTGCTCTGGATGGCATCTAACAGCCTCATATGGCTTGCTAAAGCACTGTTTGTGCAGCTTTGCTTCCTATGCAGGTGGTGCAGGATGCTGTTTTTCCATGTGCTATCTCAGAATAATATACTGGTCTTTAAGCCCAGACGCATCCTAATTCCAGTGCCTTAGTTTCTCTTTAGTGCTGCCTCAGCTAATCTTACTATGGTTCCCTGTTTTTCTGAAAAGCCTTTCTTAAGGGTCTTCTGCTCAGGTCTCCTTGTTCACTGTTCCACAGTTACCCTCCTTGAGCCTGTATTCTTAGGGCAGTTAGGTCTCTGCAGTTCTTTGCCCTTGCCTACCTTCTTGTATGCATCCCTTTTGGGAAGTTACAGGAAGCAACATAGGGAACTCCAAAAAAGTTCTCATGACCCAACTGAGACATCGCCTCCTTCCTTCCCACGATCTGATCTGTGTCATCTGATCCCCAGCTGACCAGATCAGCTATTGCTCTGTGGTGGCTTTATACAGGAATGATAAATTAACCTCACTTCCTTTGAATATGCCACTGCCTTCGGTGTTTGGAAAACTGCAACCAACAAAACGTGCTTTTGTTATCTCCCTCAAACTGAGATGAAGTGTATGACTGAAAGGATTATTCCACACCAGGTTACTAAATATATTTTTGCATGACACTCTTATACTAAAAAGAAAAACACAGTGATAGCCATCTCCAGTAATGATGGGAGTACCTTCTCTTGGTGGATGTCAGTGCCAGAACTTTATTTTAGTACCTCCTAACTCATTAGTAGAGAAAATAGTGCAGCTGTCTCGGCAGGCTGTGCTAGAAAGAAGTGCAGTTCCTAATTCATGTGTATCTGATTGATGGATTTGAAAGGTGCAAATCAGACTGTCAGCAAGAGAGATTTGAAAGCAGGTGCTCAGTACAGTAGTGTTTAGCTTATGGTAGCTCTGGGATCCCTCATTCTGTACAAGGAGGAAATGTTAGTGTGTTCACCCCCTGCCCTCAGAGAAATGGATTGCAGTGTGGTCAGCGTTGTAGGCTGGCTGCTTGTTATGAGAAGGGAGTTGGAAAATAAAGGTGTCTTATTAAATAGGTACCTTGCTGTCGTGAGGCTGAAGGCCTTGAAAATTTGACTGGCCTACTAGCTATAAACCCAAGTTTTGTACCTTGGAGAATCACCTGAAAACATTCCCAACCAGCATTATATTAGTCTGTCCAGGTCTGTTTTCAGATTTTTGTTTATGTAAGTAGTGGTCTTATGCTTGGGCTGGGAAGTCTTTGCGACGGCAGTGGTTGCTACTCGGTCACTTCAAATAAAATGTAAAATCTGTAAGCTTGTTCTCACAGGAACATGGTTTGCAGGACATTGTGGTACTTAATGCTAGCTTGTAGCAGTTATAGAGAGAGAAACTGAGGGAAGCATGTTCCCTTGGCCTCTTACATGGGGAAAAATGGTTGCACTGCAGTGTGCGCTGCGGCCTGCCAGAAAACAACAATTGTGGTTATTGCCACAGTGCTAGCGTACCTCATTGATTGGGGTAAGCAGTTGTACTTTTAAATCTGAAAGTTGCAGTGGGATTGCTGAGTCTCATCATGTTCTGTGTGCCTGTTGCCTTGAGATATGGTTACTACTGCCAGAGCAATTACCTAAAAAGCTTGATGAAAAAATAGATTTAATATAAGAGCAAAACTTTCCTTTGGGTACAGGGGATGGGCTGTTCAAGACTGTTATGTTAAGCTCCTGCATTCTTCATCTGACAGCTTGTTTTGTAGATGTTACGCTCCTAGTTAAACTGTTTAGGTTTGCTGTTCTGAAGGTAGTGTTGCTGGCAGAGGCGAATGGATATACTTTCATTGCATGCATGAAGTTGGTAAACACTTGTGACCTTTTTAGGTTTCTAACATGCACTGAAGGAAAGCTTGGAAACAAATTGGTTGTCTTTTTGCTTCACTAAAACTGTTTTCTACAGGGGTTTTTTTCAGATAGTGACAAATGTCCTTTTTATGGAAAACTATTTGACGCATGTTGACCTTAAAGTAAAAGGTTAAGCTGTCTCATGTGGCTGCTTTTTGTCCTGGAAAGAACCAGCAGTGAAAGTTAGGCTGTCTGCTTTGTTTGCATTTCCCAGCTATTGTGCACTTGCCAGCATCTTTTAAATGTTTTTAATGTAGCTTTTGTATTTTTCTAATGCATAACATTTGTATGCAGTGTTTCTTGTGAGGATGCCAGAACAGCCATATAGTAAATATTTAATAAGAGTAGTAAAGATTTCTTGCTCTCAACAGGCTAAATCCTGATCTAAAGGAAGTGAAATGGTAATTTTTAAATTATTTATGAAATGCTGCATATAAGGAGACTGGGTTTGTTTGCTTTACAATACAATGATGGCAGGAATAAAGGTCTTAGTTTAGTTAAGACTTAAATGGTGTTGATGGGGTTTAAGCATGATAAAAATCTAAGTAATCCTACTTTCGTGGCTGAAAGTGATATGTCCATTATCATCCAAGATGGTAGCTATAGTACTGGTTGGATGATGGAAATTCTCCTGTTGCTCCAAACTTCAGCTGACTCAAGTTTAGGAGAGCTTGCTTTATTATCCTGTATCTGAAAAGCATGAACTCTTTGCTCTGAAGTCTTAACAATGGAACTGTCCTTTTTGTTAAAAAAAATATTTAAGTTGATAGACAGGGCTATCAGCTCTCATGGGAACATGAATTTCCCTTGTGATATACTAGTATTTAAGAGATAGTGATTATTGGTAACTTCACTGTAACTTCAGTGTAAGGGGGAAGAAAGTGAAGCAGACGTGGTTGATGCTTTGAGTGTCTAAGTCGGCATGGAAGAAAGTACTCTTCCCTCTTTGTTCAAATGCAAAAGAGACTAGGGAAGAGGTGTAGAGAAGTAGTGAGGTATGGAAGGTAAAGGAGACTGAATTGTTGCAGAAAAACAAAGAGAAACCAATGTGGATATCCCTCTGTCCTGAGATACAAGCTTGAAGTACAAGCTCTTGGATGTTTAGTCAGTTGAGATGCTCTGTACCTGGCCTCTCTTCCTTTCCTCATTATTAATGTTTGATTGTTCGGTTGTGTGGAATGAAGACTGTTGAAATAAGAGAGGAAATGTGAAAACTTATAAAGAAGGTAGGAGCTTATCTACTTTTCACACCCAGGGCCAAGTATTTGAGGAGTTAGGGCTCTGCTGAGAATGGGCCTCCTTTCAGCATTGCCATTTTCAAAAGTGTTTGTTTTTTTGTAGGTGTTGGGTTGTTGGGCACTTTTTTTTTTTTCTCCCCCAGGGACCACAGCTCTCTTCAGGGATAATAAATATTTCAAAACTAAGTCTGTGCTAGTGATGGGAGTCACGTATTTAGATGGCCTTTGCCCAGGTCACTGTAGACCCCTACATGTAATCCTGGTATGGTGAGAAGCCACTGTAGTTTTTAGAGTATAAAAAAAAAAAAGAATGAGTAAGATGGTCTGGCAAACAAATAAGGGCTATGCGTGAGAGCAGTAATCCTTTTTATAAGTAAAAAGCTCAAGCATGCTTTATTTCATGCCTCAACTCTGAGGTTTACTTGGATGTTGGAATTTATTTTACTTCTGCTTACTAATTTCCCTTTTTTCTTACTCTGCTCCAAACAAGAAAATAAGTTGCCTTTCATAAGTTAGTGTATCTGGAGTAAAAACACATTGTTATATTTAAAAATACATGCATGTGTCTAGCAACTTTTAACTGCAGTTATCCAAATTCACTTTTCAGAGAAGGCAAGATAGATTCTAAGTAGCACCCATGAAAGCTCAGCTCCTTAAAAAAAAGCTTCTGGCTTTTATACTGCATCTCAATGGAATTGCTGTTCTCTCTTGATTTTTATTTTTTTTTTCCTTCATTTAAAATAAACCCATTCAGAAGCCCTAACATTGTGGCTGTTTTGCTGTAGGTGAGCCTTCAAAACAGTAGTTCAACACCACCTCTGAAAATGCTGACAGTTAATGTTTTATGAGGCTGTTATAATTTGGTTTGAGCAAGACAGGAAGATTAAATCCTTGCTCTTCATTTTCTTTTTTTTTAAACATTTTAGTGTATAAGCTGATCTTAGTAAACGTCGAATGTTTTACTGCAACATTAAAAATGTTTTAATGATTTGGGGTTTTTTTAATAGATCCTTATGTTTCACTTAAATCTACTCTGATTTGCCTCAGAATGTGGTGATGTGTATTTAAGTGGTGGATATATTGAATAGAAGTATGATGAAATTGAGCTCTCCTTTTTCACAGTGATAATCCTTCAGTATAAGAGGCATGAAAGGAGCACTTGCCAGTGGTATAAAACTTTTCTGCCCACTCTGAAATAGTTTGAAATAAAGCCTGCAACTTAACTTTAAGAGTTGAGCATGCTGTATCCTTAATGAAAGATATGATAGCAGAAGTGTGCATGTTAATATTGCTGGATCTGGAAAGAGTTACAGGACTCCTTTTTGTGTTCTGAAACATTCCATGGAATAGACCTGATTATGTTAAGCTGTTTCTTTTTGGGGCAATAAGGATATAAGTCCATACTGTGAGATTATGTATGTATATACAAACATACATATGTAAAGCTATTTTTGTGGAAACAAATCATGTGTTGTAGATACCAAGAGGAGAAAATTAAATATGACCAGGTGAGCTATGTCATTGTTTGGAGAGTTTACTCTCCAAATTCCTCCTCTGAGTAGCCCTTTCCATCTCCCTTACTTAAATGCACCAGTTCTCCTGCTTCTGAAATAATTCCTCTGTTTGCCAAATGTGTTTAGTTTGGTTTTGTGTGCATTTTTAAAAAATGCTGTTTCCCACATCTCCTGCAGAAGCAAGTGACTTAACGAAACAAACTGGCAGTTTCTGACTCATGTCTGGTTGAATGCTCATTTGGGTTTTTCTGCCTCTGTGGGTGAGCTTCTGAGACACCTGTTTCTTTCCTGTGGTTTGTGCTCAAGGGCCTCCTATAAGCAAATGTTTGCAATTCTCTTCTGTCCTTTCCTGCCTGTGTTTTGAGACCTCTTCCTAGAAGTTCTTTCAGCATGCTCTGCTATTAGTTTCTATTTTTGTAGGAAGACTCATTATTTCCTCCAGTGTGGAGGAAAATCCTGTCTCTTATGTAGGAGCCTTCCTGTCCATGAATGCCTTCAAAACCTGTTTATTTCTTGGTAAACTAACTGCAGAATTGGTCTGACTTCAGTTCTTAAGTGATCTGCACTTTTTGTGAAGTTTTGAGCTTTAACTTAGCGTGTACTTGTAATTCTTCAGTGCTAAAATGGATTTTCCTGTGAGGAATAAATGAAACTCTCATGAGATTGAGCCAAACAAATTCCACCAGTTCTTACTCTGATCATATGTAGCGTAACTTCAGAGTACACTCTTCTTTTAGTGGAGCTTTTGGGGAGTTTTTTTTGCTAGTGATTTTTTTTTTTTTTATTGGTTTATTTTTGTAAGGAGACTGATCAAAGAAAGGAACATTTTAAAAAAATGTACTGCTCTTGCTAGGATTAACTCCATGAAATAAGAAGAGGGGAAAATTACTAGCTTTTCTTGTGGAATGTCTTAATATTGAAAACTAGTTGCAGGTGCATGCAGATTTTGGTGTTGTTATTGAGCTCTCTCCTTTCTTTCCATGTTCTAATGTGGCTGTGGGTCATACACTTGACCAATTCTGATATACTAAAAGCAACTTTATGGAGAAGTGGTAGGCAAGTGAAGAGCTGCAGTTTAGTGTGGAGAAGAAGTGGGGGAGTCAAACTTTTAAAGTGATACAAAACAGTTGTTTATCAGAGCATATCAGGTTGTGGACCTGGACAATTAATTTCAATCTGAACTATTTGAAATATTTAAAGAATTAAACACTTCTCAGTGTAAATCAGCTTAAGTGTAAATTTGAACATTAAACTGAAGAGAATGCTTATACCCAGTTCCACAGGTTGTTGCTTAGGACACTTACTGAGAGGTGCTGGTCCCTGATGAACTTGTGCTGATTTAGAGTTAAACCAGCAGGAGAAATAAATCCAAGTCAGAATGGGATTGCAAGTCAGAATAACAATTTAATAAAAGATCACAAAATACACTGATACAGAAGGAAAAATTCATTTGTGCCACAAAAAAACCCCAAATGTACAGCCCAGCACAGTGGGGCACAAGCAGAATGGAGCTCACCAACCCCTGTGCTGAACACCATGTGGCCCCCCTGAATTCAAAGTAAAAAGAAAGGAAGAAACCTGCTGGTGAAAATGATGGTGGCAGTCTAATGGCAGTCTGTCTGGTCGAGGCTCTGCTCCTCCTCCTCTGGATCTGAAGAGAGCTCCTAGTCTCAAACCTCCAAGTTTATATCTGCTTGGGCTCAGATGGGAATGCCCCAGGGTGGAGAGTTTCACAATGGGTGATGTACTCTGTGAGGTAAGCAATGGCATATTTTTGGCATCCCTGATGGCCCATTAGCCGATGTGACCTCTCAGGTGGGTGTGGAGGCAGGAAAACTTCCTTATCTCACAGAAGTTCCTAAACACCCAGTTTGTAGCTTGAGTGGTTGGGTGTGCCTTAGGCAGCTGCTGCAAATGGGTCATTGTGAGCAGTTTGTGACTAAAATGGTAGAGGGTTTAGAATACACACCCACACAGTGACAAACCGATCCTGGCTACTAAAACCAGAACAGAACTCTTTCTGAATCCTAGGAATCTAGGGTATCAGGGAGTTGAGACGTGTGAGAAACTAAGAGATGTCTTGTTTTTCTGGTTGTTTTGCAAAAGTCCCCGAAGGCTTCTGTTGCAGCACATTGAGTTTGAAGGATGCCTCCCTAATGAACACGCTGTAAAGTCTGTTTGTTCTCTTGATTAGCAATATTGCTGCGTACTGCAGTGCTAACATTAGGCTCATCTGCTACTACAGTGATATAAGATAAAAGCCTAATCAGTAGAAGCAACTGCTCAGATAGTAATGACTCTTTCCTACAGTGCCATATTTATAACATTGATGACCTGTAGTAAAGTGACTCTTGAACTGATATTGCTGCAGTAGAGATGGAAATAAATAGTGAAGTAAGATGGTGTTGTCTGCATAAAGAATTAGAAAATATTTCCTAAAATCGATTTGAGGTTTTCACTTGCTTGTGTTTTCTGAACCTGGTGGCATTGCATACTACCATGTCATTTAGTAAAAGGTAAAGTCACCCAATTATGGTTAAGTAAATTATTTGGACTTAGAATGAAGCTTTGTTCACTTTCTTGGCAGTTACTGCCCTTCATTGTACTCACTCAACCTGTGTTTTAATCTTAGAGGGTAAAATCCGTCACAGTGTATTGTGGTGGTACATATGGGTGTTACCCTACTTCTGTGTATTAAAGAAAAAAAAATCCCTTTTTACTGCAGAGATATTTTAGGATGTGCCTCTAATGTAATGTCTGTTCCTTATGTGTGCATGTTTGAAGCTTTTACATTGTAACGCATCCTGTATGCTGCTGTTAAGCATTGTGGATAAGTAATTTCATTCTTTCCATTACTGGCACAGTGTTCTAGTATCTTATGGAGTGGCCTTCCCCTTCTGTGTTCTGCACTGATACTGTCTATGAAATGTCTTCTTTTTAACTAGCTTTATACATTATCCAAGTCTGCTTCAAGGGGAAAGTGTTGCTCTCATTTTTCGAGTCATAAGTCCTGTTGCTGAGAAAGTGGAATTTGATAAATGTGCCCCAGTGGCAAGTAAACACTTGAAATTTTTGAGTTTGTATTTGAACTGTTCTTAAATTTTATTGTTTGTGTGGTTTTTGGCTAAGAAAAGTCTAAGACACCAAAAATGAACAAAGAACACTCAGTGGGCTCTGACATGCGGTTTAGACTTCTCAAGAATGAGTTTATATTTCTTTAAGCCTAAAGAGTAAATGGCAAAAGCAAGGATAGAGCTATCACATGGGGTCATCTGGGCATCTTAAAGCTGAAAATGTCATGCAACTGATAGTTTTACATTCCCAAGAAAACCTGGTGAATTGAATGGCTGAAGGAATAAATTGCTAGATATTTAGGTAGCAGTTCCAAAGCAAGTAAACTTTGTTACAAAACGATTATTAATCTACAGTTTATTATTCTGTGTCAGTGTGTAGACTGAGTTGTAAGACTGTGGCTATTAAGCTGTTCATATGCCTGGTTCTTAGGAGGATACCCCATCATATATACAGTTTGTATCAGATGAATTAAAGCTTTTTAGAAACAGACAAGTGTGTTTCTCCCCCACCCTTGTTCCAATATACAAGTAATTTAATACATTCAAGAATTCTTGTAATTTTGATGTTGGGAGATTAATTAGGTGACTACGGGCACACTAAAAGACTTAGCAATGAAGTGCTTATGAATTGCTGTCTCTGTGTCCAGATCTGAGTGAGCTGGATAAGTGTATTTTATATGCAATGGAAACAATGGGTCCTAGACAGGATAAGGAACTTATACAGGGTACCTCAAACGTCGTGGCAATAGTGAAAACTAGAATTTGCCTAGTGAATGCTTTTAATAGGTTGGACTTTTTTGATAAAACTGATAAACTGAAATGAAGGTTTTAATCTTTCAGCACCATCTGTTGTGCAGGGCCAGCAGCAGGTGGTCTGTCCATGGACAGGACAGGCAGAAGTGGCTGGGTGTGCTGCAGGGTGGGTGGGGCAGTGATGGCAGCGGAAGCATTGTGGAGCTCTGTGCCTACTATCACTTTCACCCTACTTGATCGCCATTTAACCACTCTTCAGGTGTTAGTACTGAGAAGTCTGTACTTAAGAGACCATTTATGAAAAAAACATGTATCTGCCTGAAAGTTTTATAGAGACTTAAAGTGCATTCAGGTGAGATTTCAGATAAGCTGGAAGTATCTTAATTTATCATGTTTACCTCTGACACTTACTTTAGAAGCGCCAGACAAGTAAAACAGCTCTCGTTTAGGATGCCTATATTTGAATACTAAGATTTGTAAAGATCAGTGTTGTGATACTCTAATTATTTATTGCACTTGCATTGATGTGTCAAAACTACTACACCATTCTAGTCTCACATGTGATTTGTCTGTCTGCTTAAACTGTACTCAGACACTTGCATGTGATACCTATTGTGCTTGGGAGTGTGGTAATGCACTGAGTAAAGTCTCATCTAGCTTAACTAGCTTTATGCAGAAAAAGAACCTGGAAAAAGTAGAGAATGCTTATATGGAAAATTGCTGAAGTTTTCCCTCTCTAAAATCAAGTAGCTGATTTAACTAAAGAAATTAAAGCAAAGTCAAGCTGACTTTTTTACATGTTTTATTTGAAGGAGTGGGCATATCTTTTGTTTTACGGGTTTCCTAAGAGACCTCCCTGCAGGATGACTGCCTGAGTGTCATGTAATTTGTTGTTCTGGCTCTCTATAAAGGAGCCTATGGTGGATGGGGTAGCAGTCCTCTGCTTTCTGTGTGTGGTCACCATGCAGAGTTGGTGAACACTCAGGCTTTAGTCATCTGCTAGGTAGTGTTTTTCAGACTTCACCTTTTCTCTTGGGACTGTGCATGATTTCACTGGCTCAGGTACAGGTTTTATATGTTGGAGCATGCTGAACCATGTTTATCACCACCTATGCTTGCAAAGGTGTTTTTTTTTGGTTTTTTTTTGTTTTGTTTTTCATCATAGAGGGAGGAAAGACAGTGCTTTGAGCAAAGAAGAAACTGGGAGGTTGGAGCTGTGTCATGAAAACAACAAAACTTCTAAGAGGGTTCTCTTTGATTCCTTCCTAAACCGTTTAATACTCAAGTATCCCTTCTAATCACAATAGAAAGTTGAAACAGAACAAGACTGAAAGATGATAAATAAAAGATTTCATTCTGTTGAGCAGCATACATATCAGAGATTTGCTACTCATGATAGATTTTTCAAAAACAAAAGCCAGGAAAACTCCAAATGCTTGGAAAAAAATATCATGATTGAAAACCTAGACAAAGACTATTTCCTCTATTTTCCTGTCCTTCTGGAACCAATGACTGTATAATCTGACAAAAAGTGAGCATACTGTAATCTAATATGTCAGTTTGGGTGTAATAAGAAAGCTATTCCATGCTCTACTTGCTTTCATGCTATTAATAAAAGGCTGCCACATTATATTACTTTGTTCTTGAGCTATGACTTAAATTTTTCACCCTTCAAGCAGGCCAAATTCAGTGATCTGATGCCTGCTACATTTAGTTCATATACAAAGTCAGATGAAGTGACAGAGTAGCTCCAGGTTATGAAACTTTGACATTTCAAGAGTATGCAACAAAAGGCATCAAGAGACTTTGACAGCTAGTGAACTGCATAAAATGCCTAGCAGAACTGAAATGCTGCACTGTAGTTCATTTTGATGTGCTAATAAATGGAATGCCAGTATTTTACTGCATGCTAACTTTTTTATTTTTTTTTATGAAAGCATATGTGTAAATACATAGAAAGCATATCCCATCTAGAGAGCATCTGAGCTGAAATTGGCTCAAGACCATAAGCGGGGATTGTTGTCTTTCATATCCTTGGTGAATCCTGGGCATTTAACACCTCCTAGTAGTGTAGGTAGCTTTGTCTGCTGTTTTAACTATGTCTGGTTTTCACTGGGCTGTTGTGCTGAGACACAAGGTTGGAAAAGATTAACCTAACACTGCCAAGTCCACTGCTACACTGTAGGAGTGGTTGTATTAATGCCATGCTGTAAGTAATTTCAGGATCCCAAAAAGTTCATATGGGCCAGTATGCAGACAGGTGTCCCAGCTTGGCAGTGAGAACAGTTAAGGAATGATGATAGAAAACAAGACCTGAAAGGACCCAAAACTGAGCAAAAGGCATACCTCAGGTAAGAAACAAGCTTTGTGGGCATTCTCAAGAACAGTTTAGTGTAGTATCAGAGAATGTTGAGTGCTTGGGCGTACTGAGCTGGTGGAGACACTGAAATGGCCCATAAAAAATGTGGTTGAAGCTGTTGTAAGGTAGTATTTGAGAAGCAGGATTGCTGAATGACAGTGGTGAACTGTTACACATCCCAGGAACTGGCAAAGGGGCTAAAAGTTGTTTGTTTGTTTTTTGGGTTTGTTTTGTTTGTTTTTTTCCCAGTGAAGAGCTATTGGAAAATGTAGGAATGGGCAGGTGTGTTAAAATGCAGAGATTCTTTTTTGGTCCTGGGAACTGGAGGTGCACTCAGCTTGGTGTCAAAATCTGCTGTAAAGAAATTTTAAAATATGAGCTTTACGGTAATTTTTCATTATTCCTTAAACTGAAAGATGTAGAAGTAAAGGTTTTCTTGGACAGTATTTCATGGAGTGATGGAAGGCAAAGGAAAACAGTTCGGTCCCTTTTCTTCCTTGTTGCCTTTCCTGAATTTTATTGTATCACCAAATTAAGTCCTGTTAATTGATGCATATGAAAACAAACAAGCTGATTAAGTGTATGGAGTATAATATACCTTTATCAAAAAGCTGTGTGCCTTTTGAAATAACTTTTTAAAATGAGCATATTGATACTATGTGCATTTTGAGAAACTTGATGGGAAATAATCAATGAGACTGCAGTGTCTGGGAGAAAATATCTAAGATTTGCATTACCAGTGAGTTCCTTAGTGGGAAGGTGCTACATGATTAAGGAAGATGGATTAAAGTAGGATGTGTGTTAATTTATGTGGATTGAAATAGTCCTTAAAAGGGGTTCAATACTGTAGCTGTTCTGTTGCCTGTTAAATAATGTAGCTGTGCTGTTGACCACATAATCAGCATACTGACAATTTTGTGCAATGCCAGAAGACATTAGAAAGGAGAGTTTTGGTAAAAGTAGTATAGTCCATTTACTCTCAAGAGGAAGAAGGAGGGGTCAAATCTTACTACTGAATGTGCTGCAGAGACCATATTCATTTCAACTGTCAAGGATGTTCTTTGATCATCTGCCTCAATGTGCAAAGAGGAATTTTTTGTCTTAAGCAATGCAGGAAGTCTGGTTCAACATGTTACTTGGCAATCATCTTGCCAACATTACCCATGTTGTGTTGTTGTAACATTCTTGTATGAACTAAAGCATCCCCAAAATTTTTATTAAGAAAAAACTAAATTGAGCTTCACAGACTAATTAAGAAACAATGAAGAGGTGAGTCTTGCATGTGTCAAGACAGCAGACTGGAGACTTGGAAGTAACGTGTCAAACTTTAAAAGAAAAACAAAAAAAAATCCCAAAGAATCTACAGGTTAAATCAAGTGACAAAAACTGATGTCAGCAATCTTTTCAAGAGCAGAACTGTTTCAAGAGTGACAGATTTAAAATTAAAACTCTAAGATAATTACCGATATATCACTGACAGAGGGAAGCATGTGAGGAATGCTGTAGTCCATTAAGTGACCAGAACATCAGGGAGTTCTTCTGGAAGGTGCTGTTACAGCAGATGAGCCACAGGAGTTTCTGTGAATGCAGGAGCATTCACTGTGGAAGACTGTAAATGAATTCTCAGACTGCAGTATTTTTTGCAGGTATGGACAAGAGAATCTGTCTCTTTAATTGATGTGTTGTGAGTAAATCAGTATAAATGAATAGGACTTATTGCAAACCAGCTAAAATTTGCTCAAGTAGTAGAATACCTCAGATATGGAAATGTCAGACTTCTCTATCAGACATATGTAATCCATCCATTACATCAGGCTGTCTGTACTGGAGGAGTGAAAGATGCAAGTGGTGACCATAGTGACTGAGGAGAGAAGTAGAACTGGGCATTTCAAAAAAGTAAAGTACCATAAAAATTCTTTAAATGCCTACATACAGTTAAAAAAACCCCCAAAAAAACAAAGGAAAAAAACAAACAAAACAAAACACAAAAAAAAACCCCAAAAAACACCAACTAAACCAAAAAAATAAAACCACAAAAAACAAAAACCCCAACCAACTGAACAAAAAAAAAACCCCCAAACCTCTTTTGGCTAGAAGTCATGCTTTGCAAAGCAGTTTGTATCCTTGGAGGGGGAGGTGGGAGGGGAATAAGTATATGGCTGGTGTAATGCACTTCGATTTATAAAAAGCATTTGACAAGACCTCCTGCCAAAGGCTTTTAAAGGAAATCAGCTGCTGTGGATTAAGAGGAACTGCCTCCTGTTGTATTAATAACAGGCCAGAAGATGAGAAAATGCTAAGACTAAATGATCAATTTCCACAAAGGTCTTTGTGATGGGATCTTCAAGGATATGTGCCCTCAGCAAATTCATGTGTATTCTAGACAAATGAACAAAGTATGCTGACATTCACTTTGGAATACAAGGTCACACAAATCAAAATTGTGAGACCTTCAAGAAGAATTTCAAAACAGACAAACTGGACAATAAGCAGGGATTGAACATTTGCTGATTGTAAAGTCTGCCATGGGAGGAGGATGAAAGCAATTATGATTATGTGTCTGCTTTAATAGAGTCCTAGTTAGTTGTGATGCTTTGGCAGAAGTTTTGTTGCTATTGTGGGTAATTATTTGAAGGTATAGTCTTTGTGCTCAGTAGTTGTAAAAAAAACCAAAAAAAACCCAAAAAAACAAACAAACAAAAAAACACCAACCAACAAACAGACAAAAACAAACAAAAAAACCCCCAAAACAAAACAAAACCAACAAACAAAGGCAGAAACATTTAGGAAAGGAATAGGTGGAACAGGAAACATCTTTGGTCACTGCCTCAAAATGTGTAAATCTAGTAATGGTGACTGGGATAATCACTGTGGCACAGCTTTCACTGGAGAGGAGGGTAAACAGGACTGAGGAGTGGTGAGAGGAAAGTTCGTGGGTTACACTTCAACGGGAAGTTCTTCTGGAAAAGAGACCCAATGAGTGTGCCTCTGTTTTTGTTTGGTTGTTTTTGTTTTGTTTTCCTCTCCTTCCACCCCCAAGTAAGCTGCACCACTTTCTTGTGAGGTAGTTTGCATTACATGGATAACTGTTTAAGTACTGAAAAATACTTCATGGAGAGGGTCACAGAGAAGAGTCCCGATTGGTTTAGGAACTAAAGATAAATGTAAGAAAATAAAGCACTGCAAATATAGCTAAATTTTCAAGGCTGTCATGTAGAGTGTCAGTAATTCTGCTCTCTATGAATGATTGTGCTGTGTAAAGCTTTGAAAATTTTGGTTTCCATTGTCTGTGTCTAGGAGTATGTGGTATAAGCTTGGCATGTGAACTTTGGAACCTGAAGAACAGCATTCTTAGTAGAGTTCTTAATCACCTACAGCCCTGATTACCTACATCAGGAGATGTAGGTAGTAATAGAAACTCTAGCTGAAACTAGCTCTAGTTTCTAGTAGTAGAAACTCTTCAAAACTAGAGCATCTTTAATCACCTTCCTGTAGGCCTGAAGTGACAACTTTGACTATAACTTTCACCTTCACAAAGGGAAGGATTGTGTTTCCTCTTCAGAGACCTTGGTGAGTGTTCTGAGTCAGGTTATTGGCTAGAACACTGCTGCATTTGTGAAGAGGAATACAGGTGTTACAACTTCAGTTATGAAAATATTCCTGTGTGTCGCCTTTAATGACTCACCGAAAGGGCAAGCAGGATAGTCTCCTCCCCATAAGGTGTGGTGGTTGATGACTACCTACTGTAGACTGCTGTCAGGTATTATGGGTTGTAGGAGAAAAAGCTGATCATCCAGTGTAAGCTGCTAGGAACTCATTTTCATTTTAAATTTGATCTAAAGAAGGGAGATTATTAACCTTTCTTTTCCTTTTCACAAATTGCTCACAGATTTCTGAACAGTTTTTCATATAATGTGTGAAGGGAGATAAAATGGAGCATTTCTGGTATGCTTGAATCTATTAGAACTGAGGATCATGTGCAATTCAATGAAATACTAGTTTTCTCCATATAGGTTAAATTACTTAGCAGTAAAATGTAATTATTCAAAATGGATTTTTTTTTATGGTGGTGTGTGTTTTGTTTTGTTTGGTTTTTTGTTTATTTTTGTTTGGTTGGTTTTTTTAATCTTGGTATAATTTCCTGATCCACCTTTGTTGAAGTGAGTGTCTCTTTAACATTGTAAACTTATTTTTTCACTTAAACTTCTATTGAACTGAGACAATAGCCAATTTTTGTATATGGAGATGAGAATTGACCACACTCAACTGATTCACTGGACTCTGTCTTAATAGTGAAAGTCACCTAAAAATTAAGCATGCTAAATACAGCTATTTCAAGTTAAATTTTTGTGAACTCTTGTGAGGAATTTATTTTTATCTATATAAATAAAACGCTGCTTATACAAAAGCCTGTCAAATATTTATTTCCTCTATTAGTAGTCGTTGAACTTGCAGAGCAATTTGAAGAGTAGGACTGCCACAACACTGGTCTTAAGCATTTGTAGGTATAGAATTTCTTGAAGGCTTTCTGTAAAGAGGAGTTAAAAAGTCCAGCTTAGAACACAGTCTAATCCATGCCAGACCCAGACTTTTTTTTTAATATAATTGAAGTTTTTCAGTCTTTGCCCTGGTTGTATTTACTGCAGAAGTGATTTACAGACTTTTCTTAGCCTAAGTTCGACTATTCATTGCTATTCTGCAGTTACAACTTCAAAAGTCATGCTTCTATGAAGATTTTGTTAGTTTGTTGAAGAATTTGTGTGGAAATAAGCTATGACAGGAACAGGAGGGCAGGAAGAGGTTCACCTTTAGAGACTATGTTGTTAATAATTTATTCAAAGGTAAAAATCTGTGGCTTCATTTACAGTTTGTATGTGCCAGTGTGGTCTCTAGGCAAAATGCTTCATGAAATCAACCCGTGATAATTCTTCATTTTTTTGAATTGTCCAAGCATCTGTTGAAGTACTTAAAATTTCTATTTTTTTCATTTCCTAAGTCTGACAATATGCTGAAACATGACCACTGAATTGCTTCTGTTCATTTTATCTCCTTGGGTTTGTTTTTTTTTTTGTTTGTTTGTTTTTTTGTGTGTGTGTTTTTTCTGTTTGTGTTTTTTTTGGTTGGTTGGTTTTTTGTGTGTGTGTGGTTTACCATTTGCATAGGAAACTATTTGAACCCTTTTCCTACTTAAGTGTTGTTAAATTGACTAATGCTGTGTAATGTGGGTCATTGACTACAATGATGTATCCAACTTAATTATATGAACAGAAGGAATGATATGAAGATGGCAAGATTGGTATACTTTCTGAGAAGTAGGTTTTTGATAGTTTTTGCTTTCTTAATGCTTGGGATTTTTTCCTTACTTGAAGGCATTGCATACATTGAACAGTGGAGATGTAAAATCAACATACCTTCCTGTAAAGACTGTGGTTTGTGTTTTTTTTGGTTTCTTTTGTTTTGTTTGTTTGTTTTGGGGTTGTCTTTTTTTTTTTTTTTTTTTTAATAACTCAGAATAAGCCTTGGTGATTCTGTCATCAATTTACGTAGTTGTGTTAATATTGGAGGAGGTAGCTTTAGGGGGTTTTCTGCTCATGTCAGTGTGGAAATCTGGAGAATTGTGAAGAACCATGCAGTTCACAGAAGGATTAGTATTTCACAGAGAATATCCTCTAAAAGCTGAAATAGGTATTCTCTAATGTGTGGAAAGAACATGGTTTCATATTATTTTGAGATAACTTCTAGGGCCATTTTAAAAATCAAGATAAAGAAATATCAGTGCAAGTATTTGTATCAGTGCTTATAAAAGAAAAATCTCTTCAGTTGTGTCAAATACTGCCAGAAACCAAGAAATGACTGGATATGGCACTTCATGCTGTGGTCTAGTTGACAAGATGATCAGTCGAAGGCTGGACTCGGTCTTGGAGGTCCTTTCCAGCCTTAATGATTCTGTTATTCAAAGCTGGTTATAAATATTTCAAGCACACTCGTTATACTCTCACAGATAGACCATTTTTATCATGGAGACTTTTGTGTGATGTGGAATGTGTTAATCTTGATACGACAACCTCCCCAAAACATTATTTGTGAGTCTTTCAAAGGCTGAAGTAGCCATAGCTTCCATTAGCCATAGCTTAGCAAGTTTAGACAGGTGTGCTCATGTTTTTGCTGTGGTTTCCTTCACCAGAGTAACCTGTCAGAAAACTCAGTGATTATAACACAGTGTTTCCTCCAAAAGACACCATCATCTTCTGAGGCAGAAGATCCTTCTGTGGAATTGCCCTTGGCTTCTCACTCCTTACCTGTGTCTTGGGGCAGTACCTGTGTTGTCAGGTACAAGAATGCTTTGCCCATCTGTACTGACCATGATGCAATGTTGACTTGATCATACAGAAGTGAGAACAGAAGTTACTTCATTAATGTTTTGGAGGCCATGAATGCTCTTAACAGGGAATTGGAAGGGAAGAATAGATTGCCGTTTACACAGTGATGACTGTTTGAAGATTGCCTCTAATTCGTCACCCCTCTTGGCCCTGAAAATATTTTGTAGAAATCCTGTTGCAAAACTAAAGTAATTACAATGTAAGTATAATTACAAGAGGATGTTTATGAGACTTCTGACATCATACATCATTCTCATATGATACTACGGGGATAATCCCAGTCTCAGGCACTGTCCTCTTGGGCAGGAGTCCACTGGTACCTTATGGACAGGATCTTGTTTAAACAAAGACTATGCCACTTGGACTTGGTTTTGAACTCTGGTCTTTGTTGTTCAGCTGAATTTTGCCACTCACCCAGGAACTTAAAAATAATTACTATTGAAAGGTTAAACTTAGATGTGTGACCCTTATCCCTGTGGAGTAACCTCAATGGTAGCCAGTGATATTTTAATAACTACAGTTATTGTTCCGCAGCTTGAACACTTGAAAAGTTTAGTATTGTAGTATTATCTTAATGTATTTTGCTGTTTTTCTTGGTTCCAAAGTGGTTCCATAGCAATTAGAAAAGGCTGTGCTGCTTCTTCATTTTGAGATGTTTTTGATAATGTAAGTGTACTAATCTTCAGCTGTGAGGTATGGCCTGTTGGGCTTAGATAACTGAAATAAGCAAAGTCTGAGATTGTTCGATTTGTTTGACAAGTGCAATAGGTTTTAATTGACTTATTGCCAGCTCTGACTGCACAATACATATATGCAATAAATACAGATGTATAGGTGTAGTCATCTGTCTAGTCATGTTCGTCAGCAATAAGTCTTCTGGGATGGAAAAGCATTTTAAGTATAGACTGGAAGAGCAATTAGAGATGTTATGATGGTTAGTTTTTCTAGTGAAGGTAGAAGGTGAATTTCTTTTTTTTTTTTCTTAAACCCTATTCTGAAATATTCTCCACAGACTTTCATTTTGTAAAACAGTGTCGTATTCTTTCAAGTGAATGTTTCTGTAATGAAAAATATTTTAGGAGCTTAACAATTTTCCAGTGGAAGAAATACACAGATTGGTGGGGACTTAAAATAATTCTCAGTGAGAGGTCATGTGTCTGTGAGTGAATGATTACTAGTACCTCCTCCCTGACCCTGAAAGCATTTTGGCATTTGTTCTTATAAAGTTCCATGTTTCAGGCATCCAGCATTTGTGTTAGCAATTTGCCAAGTTCAAGAGCTGTTAGAACTTTTTTCCCCTGTTGGAAAGAGGGGGTTTTTTTATTACCTCTCCTCCAAACATACCCCTACAAACAACCAGAACTTTACTTCATAGTTTGGAAGCCTAATTTTAATTTTCAGTCAGACTTTACAGACAATGGATGTCTGTTCATAAAGCAAGCTGCTATTTAGTATTGATTAATTTTTATTATTTCCTATTTTAGAGAACAACTGCACATTTTTTTCACCCAAATTTCATAGATTCATAGGTTTTCCTAGACGGGTTAGTTTTGTTTCATCTGAAAGGCTCTCTCCTTATTGATACAGCTCTGTTGTGTGCCTGCTTTAATTTGCCTTATCTAACACTGAGTACAGTACTTTACAGGCAGCATCCTGGCTTGCCCTCTCCCAGCTAATGAACTGCCAGGTGATAGCCACAGCTCTTGCTGTTTATCCTTAGAAGTGCTTCAGCTTATACTCTGTATGATTAAATATTACTGCTTTTTTTACTACAGTTTTCAAGGTGTTCTATCTAATACAATATCCCAGTCCTCTTTTTGTGCCCAACTTTGTGTTGTCGTTAATATTTGCCACTGTTTTGTAAAATATTTCTGTAGTTATTTACAGGCCCTAAACCTGTTTAGTCCACTGCTGTAGATGCGCTTTGTTTTGCTGGCCAGCCTGAATGGTTGCCATGCTGAATGTCAACCAGACAGCGCAACTTCCAGGCTTTCACTGTCTGGTACTTCTCCACAAAAGAGCAGATTGATTGTTCTACTCTGAATTTCATTTGGTTCACTGTAGTAAAACACAGGAAAACAGAATCGTAAAATCATTTAAGTTGAAAATTTCTATAATCATCAAGTCTCGCTGTTAAACCACCACTGCATAACATGCTGTACTTCTTTTGTTCTGGTTCAGAAGAAGAGGTAAGATGTGAGTTTCTCCATTTCTGGAATATAAAATACTCCCTCCCCTCCCCTGCCAAAAAAAAGTTCATGTAACACTTTAATGGTATTTTGGAGACTAATACAGAAATAACACATCGTGCTGCAGAGAGGAGTGTAGTCCTGCTGGTAGGTTGATCTTGGACCTATCCTGTGGTTCTGTTACTCTTTAGTAAAGAGCAGCCTGAAAGCTACTTTTTTGTGTTAACTCTCTCTGATCTATAGTGGGAAGGTTCTCAAATTAAGGTGTACTTATGATCAGCTATTTTTTTTTTATTTTGTTAGAATTTCATGTCAGCAAACAATAGGATGAACTGGCTTTGTTGCAAAACAGTGTGAGACTTTGATGCAAGCCTTTTGTCAGGATGAATGTAGAAAAATGCTTTCACAAGATGAAGACAATAGAAAGCAACTTTTGTCTGCTGAAATGGGTAGTATAAAGAGTGGAACAGCAGAGAAGGATTTATTAAAATGTTGCTACTTTTTAGGGAAGAAGTTCTCATGCATGGCAGCCTTGGGATGAGAGAAACAGAGATAGAATTGCAATTTGAACTTAGAGATCTTTTCATGTCTTACAAAAGAAGACATGAACCTTTCTGTTCAGGTTGTGGTGTTTGCTTTATTTCCCTTTCCATGTATCTTGGTTGTCACAATTTAAACTGCAGTAAAAACTGAGCAAGGGACACATTGCATAAGAGAGTGCTTCTTGTTGTATTATGTCTAGGTGATTTAACGGCTTGTGCTACAGTTTCCTTTTCCTTTGTGGAAGAGGAGCCATTTTTATTAATAAGAGCTTTTTCATCTACAATAATTCTGAATCATTCCCACCATACCTGTTTAGATCATACTATTTTGAATACAATTAGGAATGAAGTGATATAAGAAACTTGAAACACTGATTGTTTTTACCTTGACATTGCGTACCCCTATATTTAATATGGTGATCTGATTCAAAACTTTCCCTTTTTGATGCCTAGAGTAAAACCCGCAGTATTTGCAATTTGGTGTTGCAGATAAATAGATTACTTTTTCTCTTTTTGCAATTTTTTTTTTTTTTAGGATTTATTGTTTAATAGAGTAGAAATTTTGTTTGCTCCAACAACTGTCTTACTTTCTCTAACAGTTGGTACATTGTTAGCTTTTAATCTCTTATTATGCTATTATTAAAACAGCACAGAAACTGAAGGTTGAAATTCCAAGTACTTTGCTTTCCGAAGCAGAAAGAAAGCCAGCGTAGTCCTCTAACCAAGCATTTTTATTTTGTTTGTGTTAACATAGAGGGAAGAGGTAGAAAATTTCTTTTGGATTTGTAAATTAAGCAGTATTTAGGAAATAGTCTATACCTGATAAAATAATACCATATGAATCTTGAAATAGAGAGGATATGGGCTTGTGCCTTTTTTATTATAAGACAAGCAACTACAGTGTCTTGTGGACAAGTCTTAGGAGTGAAGGATGGTATTGCATGGAATGGTAGCAAAACTTGTCAGACAAAGAGCCTTGTTTTTTCTGTAGTATCATCATATATCTTATGAAAATCATTTGCTACACTGTAAATTATTTTTGTAACAGACTGCATCTTCTTTACTGCTTCAGAGTTAATAGTAGTTTAACTGTTGAGGGAGGGAAGAATTTATTCAGGTTTATAACAAAAGTTAAAGCCACATATCTGAGATGCAGGTTGCTTTCTATTAGTACAGGTAAGGTTAGGCATACTGCAAGAGTCTTCTATAGATATTTATTTTTTAATTTTTTTTAACTTGTTCACACCATGTTTAAGTGATGATTGTTACAGTTGAGAGTGATTTGTGTGTTATGTAGAGAGAAGCAGTGATGGAGGAGTGAAGTTGATGTTGTTCGTGTTTGTTTTTTTTGTTTTTTTTTTTTTTTTTTTTTTTTTTTTTTTTTTTTTTTTTTTTTTTTTTTTGGTTTTTTTTTTTTTTTGGTTTTTTTTTTTTGTTTTTTTGTTTTTTGTTTTTGTTCTGTATAAACAAATTGAGACCTGTAAGGCTTTTGAAGGCCTTGAATGCCTGACTTCAAGAGTGAGGTATTTTTGCTGACTGGTATGTGTTTTACATGGAAGGAAGGTTTTAGTGATGGTGGTAGTTAAGTCACTGCTTATCCTAAAGTTATCCTAAAATTGAGTTCTGTCTCATCAGTTACATGGCTTCTTTTATGCCTTTCAGTGATGTGCAGTGGAAAGTTGTCTATGCAGATTTCATTAATGTAAATAGTGTTACAAAGGTAAGTTGTTCTGATAACCTCTGGTTCAATAAGGAATCAGCATTAATAATTGTGTCATTGATTGACTTTACAGTGACACTTTAAGTGAAGAACAGTATCAGATGTTGTCATCATGGTTAGACTTCACAAACGAAGATTTGGGAGGGTTTTACCCACGCTTGCTGCAAGCGCGCTGATGGCTGATAAGGCTAATGCGAGATAGGCAAGTCTGGTTGCAAAAGGCACAGCAGAAAGTCTCCATAGGTGGTACTGTCAAGGCACGGTTCTTTCTGCATTGTCTTTTCTCCTCCAGACTGATTCTGCGTGCGGTTTCAAAGGAGACAGCAGCGTTACAGATTGTGTGTCTCCACGTCTCCCGATTGGAGGCCAGAGTGGACCACTGATGGTGGTCAATGTGGCCAAGGATGAGGTGTTGTTTCAGTGAGTCCTTGTATCTCTTCTTTGGGCCTCCTCTCTTGCGGCAGCCGGTGGCGAGTTCACCGTAAAGCACAATCTTAGGGAGGCGGTGATCCTCCATCCTGGAGATGTGCCCTGCCCAGCGCAGCTGCGTTCTCAGCAGCATGGCCTCGATACTGGTGACCTCTGCCTGTTCCAGAACGGACACATTAGTCACATAATCAGACCAGTGGATGTTTAGGATTGTACGGAGGCAGCGCTGGTGGAAGTGCTGGAGGAGTCGCAGGTGGTGGCGGTAGATGACCCAAGATTCAGACCCATAGAGAAGAGTAGACAGTACGATGGCTCTGTAGACACTGATCTTTGTGCTTGTCTTCAGGTGTTTATTGCACCAGACTCTTTCATGGAGTTTTCCTAAGGCTCTGTATGCCTTTGCTAACCTGTTGTCAATCTCTTTGTCAATCTTACCATCTGAGGAAATGATGCTTCCCAGATAAGTGAACTGCTGGACTGACTTAAGCTCTGATTCGCCTATGGTGATGTGGAGGTGATGGAAAACTTCCTGAGGTGCAGGTTGATAGAGAACTTCTGTCTTCTTCAGGCTGACTTCCAACCCAAAAAGCCTCTGCAAAGCAGGATGTTAAGCGCTGCAGAGCTGTTTCTGTGTGGGCAATGAGGGCAGCATCGTCAGCAAAAAGCAGCTCACGGACAAGGTGGTTTAGAGTCTTAGTGTGGGCCTTCAGCCTCCTTAGGTTGAAGAGGCTTCCATCAGTAGGACACCCGATGTAGATGCCGTTTTCTTCATAGAGGTCTGCCATGGCCCTTTGGAGCATCATGCGGAAGAAGACTGTGAAGAGGCATCAGATGTAATTTTGTCTAGTATACAGATCCCTAGTAGAAGTGCTGCTGGTAAGTGGGATGATCTTCATAAGACTGAAGTGTTTCACCTGGCTTGAGGCTATTTGTGTTTTGGGCCTTTTTTTTTCTGGGCTCATGGAAACAACAAATCCAAAGACTTCATGTTAGTTCATGCTTACATGTCCTTTTACCTGCATGTGATACATCTTTATTCTTGATGTGTAATGTAGAAGTTACCCACACTTTGTCAACTTCACATATGTTTGTTATCCCTGACATGCTTCAGAACCTTCAAAAGTTTACATAGAAATAGATACACTGAGCAGACAGGATTTACCTGATAGCATAGAACATAGTTTGGCAAAGTCCATCAACCTTGTGTATTTATAAGGTTAGCAGTGTTTTTCTAAAAATATGTGGTCAAACAGCTGTTCCCCCTTTGCCTTTTTCTGGTGGACTTTTATTTGTGCTTGAAAGTTGGATTTTGAAGGTTCTCTGGCCTTGGAAATTGATCTACTTGCATTCTCTAGAGCCTGAGCTAGGGAGCCTTTAAATCCTGCTCTGAGGTTTACTTGCTTAGCATGGATAGTTCTTTGCCTGTTTTCTTTTGACTTTTGTCTTAGTTGGTTGTTTGGTTTTATATTGTATGTAGCTAAGAAAACACATGTAATAGGTCAAGCTGAACAAGTTATTTTTTTGTTTTAAATGCCAGAAACTGAACATGCTGTGCTGGTTCTTGGCTATGTCTGGTAGAGAAACACAGGTGTACATGTAGCTAGATGTAAGTGATGATGAAACCAGTGAGTGTTTTTCCTAGGTAAAATAAGGTATCGTGTTTGCCCTTCTCACAGTCATTATTAAAGCTTGGAAATAGTATTGGTGTTTAATTGATCTGTAGAAACTATCTGTAAAGGATTACCTTTTTCAATTTGCTTAGAATTACACCAATACACTATCTATTAGGGGTGGGGGTCTTTTTTCCTCTTTTTTTTTTCTGTTCCATTGTTTTGAAAGGAAGAAACAGCAACAAGTTGTGTGTGGAAGGACCTTTGTGTTACTTACTTGGCCTACAAAGCAGAGTGTTGACCTGTTTACTGATGTATTGGTATTGAATATCCATCTAGGAATGTTTGAAAAGAAAGCTTGAACAGTTTTAGAGGGCTTGAATAGGGAAAGGAAAGTGTCTGGATGGTGTGTGAGTTTCAAAATGTTTTAAAATGGACATCCGCTAATAAAATTTTCAAATTCATATCTTAGGAAAGTAGTATTAATCTCTTAAACCCAGCCTTGCATAACTTTTGTCTATCTTATTTGCATCACTGAAAGTAATTGTTGCAATTAGAGCTAACTTGCAAAAGCTGTTATCTGTTCTCATATTTCAATACAGAGGAATTGGAAAAAAATAAAGTAATAGATTTGATGTGTATTGATTTGTTACTTGCTGTGACTTAAAACTGTTTTATATGGACATGCTCATTTATTATTTCCAAGGAATTGCCAAGGTGACTTCTTTTCTTAGCTTAGCCTTGTTCTGTAACCTAGAGAATTTTTGAACTAAGGTGGTGGGACAATCCAATAAATTTCATCATTTTACTGAATTTAATGTGAGCTCCCTGGAGTGGAACTTCTCAAATCAATAGGCTTTCGAGCCACTCATTTTTGAAGGAAATGGCACCAACTAATAATGGCAAGCTAGCAATAAAAGAGCAATAGCCTTTTTGGATAGATTTCAAAAGCATAAAAGTGTTCTTAGATCTTTTGGCATGTGATCATTTCAGAGACACAGGAACTACTTAACTAATGTTGAAGAGACCAAATCAGAAAGCTGGCTGATGTTGCCCCTATATGCAATGTCAGAGGTGTTGCAGTTTTTGAAAGGTTATTGAAGTTACTGTCCACTGTTAGATGCGTAGTATTTTAAAGTAAAATACAATTTCAGACCAGTCTCCAGTGGCCATTGCTGTACAGTGTCAATACCATGCCTGAGTTACAGAAGTATATGGACAATGCTCTCAGGCACATATGGGTGAGATTCTTGGAGTGACTTCCACAGGGCCAGGAGTTGGACTCAGTGATCCTGATGGGTCCCTCCCAGCTCCGCATATTCTGTAATTCTGTGATTCTGCTAGTACTGAAGTATGAGGACCCTTAAAGTGGTTAGCAACAGACAATTTAAAATTATAAAAAGGGGAGGGAAAATTCCTTGCTTAAGCATTAATTGGAGGACATGGTTATCTGTTAGATGATAGGAGTTTTCCAGAATGAGCAGCTTCATGATACCTTATCCTTTCCATTTCCGTTGTCTTGCCCACTTGCCTTTTCATGTACGCATGAAGAAAATACTCTTTCAGAGAAGTTCGTCTTACTCAGCTCCCTGACCAAATACAGAAGATTTCTCTCTGAGGATGATACTGTAGGGGGGGTTCTACAATGAGACAAAAAGGAAAATATGATTGTAACCTCTTCAGATTTTCAGTAGATCTGAAATAAACAGCTTCATCAGTTGGGCATAAATAACAACAGTGTTGTAGAGACATGATATTTTTGTTGTTTGTTGGTCCTGAGTAAAACACTAGTTATTTCTCAAGTACTCAAAATTGAGATGTTTTCTAAACCAGTTAATTTTGATACTGAATTTATGAATGTGTAGCAAAGTGACTTGTGAGAATAATTACTACTCCAGAAATCTAAACAGCTTTCAAAGAGTGTTGCCACAGTTCTTCCTGGGCCAACAGGTCACTTTTAGATTTGGGACTTAGAAAGTCTTCCTTTGCACAATATCTCCTAGACTTTCAATGGTGATATTATGGAATATTGAAAGAATGCAGCTTATTGTTTTGTTTTTCCTTTCTGTTAACAGTCCAATGTAAGCATTGCTCCTTAGAAGGACATTTGCTTTTATCTGGAGCTAAGGAGTTATTTTACAGACCTTTTATAGAGTATATGGGAGGGATGACATGCTCTAATAGGATTTGGCATTTTTTACTTATTCAAGTTTAATAATATTTGCTTTGTTTTCACTCAAGATTTTGACTAATTACATGCAAATTAAATTGTGTGTGCTCTTTGGTGGTTAGTATGTAACTGTTTCAAAAGTACAGTGAGTCAAGAGAGAATGCTGTGTATGGTGTGTAAGTATGTCCAAATGAAATCTGTACTGGACTTGTCTGCAGGAAGTATTTTTGTAGTCTATTATTTGGAGGTGTAGTTCTCTGATACATTTGTCATAGCTTTTATACTTTACAATTACTCTTTTTGGTAATGTAAAAAAGTACCCTGCAGATAACTCATTAGCTGTTGAATAGCCTTCTGTCAGAGTCCTAAAACATCTGGAGGCTTTGTTTCTACAAGTTTGCAGCTCAATTCCGTTTTCTTCCTACTATAGTGTTACATCTTTACTGTAAAAAAAACCCAACAAAACAACAAAAACACCTTTCAATGCCCAATGTCCTTGACTATTTGAATATTGTTCATAATATATCCTTAAGCGTATAAACTTTCTTATTCAAAAAAATAGTAGATTTAACTCACTTGTGATATAACTTGCCTCATAATATCCTTACTTATTGTGTGCACTGCACCCTTGTCAAACTCATGTGAACCTTACTTTGCTTCTAATGGTAGATCCAGTGCCATTTCCACCTCACAGTGCTCCATTGACTAGAGGCAGTGGCTCAGCTTAAGGGAAACGTTCCAGCTGCCACCAGATAGCCTCTTGCATAAGCACATAATCAACTTACATTAAGAAACAAAGTAAGTAGTTACCTCTTACTATCAGAATACTTACTATTTGAATTCAACTTAAAATGTGTAATTGATCCCTTAGGAGCCATGTGTGCAGAAAAAAAATAAACAGGATAACCTGGTAGATTCCCAATCCTGCTCAGCACTAGACCAATAGTAGCTATCTGCTTCCAGAGACATGGTTGTTGGATATGGGTGTCTGATACGGCTGATGTGGCAAGGCCTCAGATGCAGTCATATTCTAAAAAGTAAAATAAGTGTGAAAAATATTTTCTGCTTTCCTTGGTTTTAGTCCTAACTGCTTATTTATAAGACAAAATGGTGAGTTTCCTTTTTTGTTTGTACTGTGTCTCCAAAGGCAGTTCAGGTTGGGATCTGTGCCTGATATTCCCTCTGTCTTTTTAAAATGTACTTATTTTTTATTTCTGAGGAATTTTCCAATAAAATGCCTGCTAAAACCAAGAAAGAGTAATTGGTTCTACAAGGCAGAAGTAAATTACTTTCCCCTCCTTAAATTCTCTTACTTATGGATTCAATTTCCTTATATTTAGAGGAGGGAGGAAAAAAAGGAAAGTATTAGGAAGAAGACAAAAATAACTCCTGTAAGACATTACGTTACTCACCAGAACACTGCCAAGGATTACTTATCTTATTTGCAGTAATACTCCTTGGGCTATCACCTGAAGTTTTATTTTTGAAGCTATCATTTTGGTATCTTCCCTATCTTCTTTGCCTGCGGGACAGCTCATCCTACCGGTAGGATACATGCCCTAAAATGGGCAGCATGTTGTCAAAACCAGATGGAAACATTCAGATTTTACAAAATCAGTAATATGCTCTTCTGCAGGAATCAAACATATCTCCTTCATTAGGAGTGAATATTCGTCTGTATGGGTGAAGTAAGATTTGTAGACTCTTACTTTACTGCTTTCTTGGGAGAACAAAAGTGAGTCTAGAACAAGAATTTCTGACTTGATTTGGGTGTTGCTTTTGGCTTTCAATGTTCTTAAACATTTAAGGTTAAGAATTACCTGATAGAATAAATGTCTTCTTTTTACAAACGCAGTTGTGACTGAAATTGGCCTGGTAGCCAATAAACTCATATTAGCTTGTTTTAGAGAGCATAAAATTGCTTCTCCTAAAATCAGTGAGTTCTAGGCATTTGTCTGTCAGTTTATGTAACCAGCTTGCATGTAAGTCATTTGGTCCAAACCTCTGCTTAGAATAAGGACAGTTTTACAGTTCACTGAACTTTGAATTCAATCATATTGCTCAATAAATCTGATTCACATTTCCTTATTTGCAGATACGATCAAATGATTGCAAAGTACAGAATAGTTGTGTATTTTTGAGATAAGCAATATTTGGAATATATGTTACGATATAATAAGAGTATTGGATATTCACTTTTAATTTTCATTTATTTCCCGCACAAAGAAAGGTAAAAAAGCCAACATATCATGACATGTTCAAAATTCCCAATTGTTTCTCCTCACCTAATTTTGCAGCAACTGAGGATTTGTAGTTTTGGATTTCTTTTCTGCTTGTACTGATTCCAAGAATTCCTAGTCCAAGAGGAAGAGACATTCCCTGTTTCCTGGGAGTGTTTTTTAATTGAATTGAGCATAAAACGTAATTCCTTGAAAAGAAAACCTGTCTATCGGACTGTTTTCAAAAACTTAAGAAAGAAAAATCTATTAACTTTTTTCCCTGTTGTAGTAATTCCATTTCTCAAGTATGTGTATCTATTTTAAACAGCAAAATATCACCAAATGTGATTTTTATGATTACCTAGCCTGTCATAGCACATTAAGACATAATCCTGATGATTCTGGTTCACAGGGTTTTTGACACTTGTTCAGTTCAAGTAATATTTCTCAGGTACCATTTGTCTATTTAAAGATGAATTGTTTGGGGCTTTTCTTGTAAGATAATCTGTCATAGAGGCTATGAAAAGTCTAGTATACTCAAGTTGGTTCCTGAAGAATCCATAGGGCCTGTGATGTTATCAGGTACATGATGGTTTTTCAAATTTGCTAAATTAGAGGTGTTTTTCTGTCAGCACGCACTAGTGTTTACTTACTAGGGTTTCTCAAAATGTGAGGTATGGTGCCTGTCAGTGTTCTGTAAGCTACTCTTGGCTAATGTTGGTTTCCTTTCTGGTCTTATGTTGAGAGGAAAATGAGGTTAGGGGTTCCCCTCCCTTTTTTGTTTTCTCCTTTGTCATTGACAAAGCAAAGGGCTGGCAGGTCAGCTGTTGAAGTCAGAGAAGCATTTGTTTAGAGAGATTTTTAAGGATGTGAGCTTTTAAAGATATGTGTTAATGTTGTGGAGTATATTTGTCTAAGGAAAAATGATTTTTTTTTTTCTTTTTTAAAGATTGCAGAGTCCTGAGAGAGAGGTTTATGGCAAAAATAAACTATCCCATCACAAGTTGTTTTTAGGGGATGATATATTATAACTACTTGCCTCCATCCCTCCCCACATCAAAGAAATCTCAGCAGTAAATCAAAACCTGGAAATAGATGGCTTCTCCTGTGTTCTTATATATGCTTTTGGTGCTAAATAGGAACCTGCAGCATCAAAAGGTTGTCAGACCTCTTCTCTGTATCAGTGAATGGCAGACACGTGGAGCTTGAGATTACACTTATCGTCTCATCCCAGACAAACCTGCATAACCACCTTTGCCTTTATTATCAAAATCATTGCAGCTCAGAATGTGTTAATCTCAATGTGCAGTACAGTTCTAGACTTGATGGAAAAATCTTTCTTTAAAAATATCTTTGCTTTTCTACATGAAGGACACAAACCAGTTTTGATATATTGAAGTGCACTCTGAACATTTCTTCTTGTATGTGTAAATAAAACAAGGTACACCGTATGTTTGAAAGCTTTAAAAAAAGCATGTCCCCCATATTGTATAATTACACTGATACAAGTCTCATAGCGTTATTTAGGACTTCGTGTGTTCAGCTATAGGTAAATGCTGGGGTGTGTAATTTACATTTTAAAGTGGAATGTAGCTAGGGTTTTTGCTAAAATAATTTGAACCTTCTCTGCTTCTGACCAAGGGATGTTTTCTCACGCTGTACTCAGTATACTAGAGCTTACCTTCAGGTGTGTTGGGCATACTATGTTGATCTTACTGTGGGTTCTCTGGCTATCATTAATGCTTTTATTGTATTTTACAAGTATGAGATGTTTACTTATGGTGGCCAGATATTGTGGATCAACTTCTAGTACGTTACAGGCCACTGACTATATGTTGAAAAAAAGTGTTTTATTTAAGTGTTCCTCACCTTTGCTGTATCAGAAGTTCTCTCTGTATTACTAATGATATTTTGGTTTAAACTTGACCCAGTCATCACTGAACTATTTCAGGAGGTGAAAACAAAGTCTGTCCTTGATTTCCAGTGTCCTGCTTATTCAGGGATTAGTTAAGTATTAGAGTTTGTCTGACTTCAGTTACTGAGGAGTTTAGTTACAAAACTTCGTTTTCACAGGTTTCAATACTAAGCACTGGCTATTTTGATTTCTCAAGTTTGTGATTTAATTAATTGTATAATTGATGTTATGAACTTTCTAGACATTTTAATAGCAACTGACACCAACTTCTAACCAAGCCATCAATATTTTGTATTGTGACTAATTTTTTAGAAGTGTTACTTATATTATTCTGTGTGTGACTATATATGACAAAGGAAATAACTCTAATAAAATAATGGTTTTGTATGAATATCTAACTTTTAAAATACAACTAATAGCAGATGTTGATAATTTACTTTTTATAAGTATTTTTCTGGCTACTGTAGAAGTTCTTGAAATATTTCTTAGGCTTGTAAAAGTGCAAAGTTGTGAAATATTTATTGTACTTCAGATTGTTCAGTTGTAAATCCTTAAATGTGTTTTTTGAGAGTAAAAGTAAATATTAAAATGCTCACTGTGTCCACAGAATTGTCAAGTAATACTTAATCTTCATGGAATTCACATTCCACAAGTGCAGTGAAAACAAAAGAGATTCTAAAATCTTGTGGTTATTGATGTCATAAAACTTTTTGTGCTTGATGAGTAGGTTTCCTCATACTCCTGATGTGAACGCTCAAAGGTAGTGAATGTCTTTCATGCCATTTTATAAATCGAAAACTCATGCCTTTCATCAGTGTAGATTTTACCTGAATTATGATCCAATGCCTGCTAACTTGGAAAATTTAAAAGACTTTCACTTTTATGCATGAGGATTGAATGTGGCATTTCATCAGTAATACCTGTGTTCTAGTAGGTAAAACGGTAAAATAGTGTTTGGACTCTTACCTGAATTACCATATGACTTTTTCCCCTTAAATACTTGAACATGTAGTATTGCTTTGCAGTATCGGAAAAAGTAATACATTAAAATTTTATATTCCTTTAATGTTCCAGAACTGTAATGGAATGCTGTTGTATAATTCTTTAAGATGTTGAAGTATGTTGCACATTTTGCAAATAGCTCCAAATAAATGTTTCATCAACTTATAACCACTGTAATTATGGTTCTTCCTTCTATCGGATTGTCTACCTATATGTTCACCAAGTTGAATTTGCATAATATGAGATCTGGTGCTGATGTGCAGCAAAAAGACGTGGAGGTAAAGGAAAGTGCTAGGGATTTTGAACTGTGAAATCAAGATTCAAGATATTAAATACAGGGATGCTGGGGTTTTGTTGTTTAAATAGCACTCAAAACCAATTGTATATAGAAGAGAGATAATTTGCTGGTTACGTTGTGGGAGAGTATGGCAAAATATACTCATAGTAGAAATTTGCCTGTTAATATTGTCATTTGAACTGGTATTGTCAAGGATTTCCAGATTGTTGATAAATTTGCCAGTAATGCAGGGAAAGATTCGTTTGCACTGTACCTTTTTACTTCTTTGAGTAGTTCTGTAGACCAATACAGTCTGGCCTTAGGGAGCATAAGTACAGGACTGGACTATATGAGCAAAATCTTCATTTGACAAATTGTCAAAAGGTGATACTTGCTAATTTTGCTGAGGATTTAGGTGTGCAGAACTAACAGATAGTAAAGGCATAAGTTGTACAGCTTTCAGCAGTATCCATGTGGTAGTTTTTCTCTCTCATTTTCTTCTTGGGTTAATTGCTTCTGATAAGGTTGCAGCCTGACCTCAAGTATGTATGGTATAGGTACACCCATACACTGAGGGGCTTATTTTTCTAAGTGGTTTTTGTGTAGCAAAAAAATCCAAAACGGTGTTGCACATTAAGTCACTCTTCATTAAGAAACTGTAGTTCAGTATCAGGTGATTAGAAATAGGTAAATATGTATAGGCATAGAGATATAAATGAGTTTACAATAAATATTTTGGTGAATCTCCACTACAAATATGTAACAGAAGATCTGGATTTTTATGGATGGAGTATTAATGTTTGGGTGTTCTTTGGTCACTGACTCAGCATTTTACAAATAGTTAGATTTGTTCTATTATGTGATGATACCATGAAGCTACAGCACCTTCTGTCTGCTAGAATCATAGCTTTACTAGCTCTGTATCTGCTTGGGAATTAAAAATCTTTTGAAGTCTAACAAGAACTGACCGTTAGGACAGTGCGCAGTTACTACTTGCAGTGAACTTGTGTTACAGATTTCAACATGGTGGGGGATAACAATGAAGGAAAGTGTTTTCTTGGCAGCAACACTGAATTATGTTTCTGTAGTGAAAGTAGGAACAGAGATTTGTTCAGCTGTGTATTGTTAGACTGCAGAGTACAGTAGTTAACTATTCATTTTTTTTCAACCATTACTTGAACAATTTAGGAACTGGTGGATATGTAGATGCGGCATTTTGACAGCCCTTGTACTAAGTATGAAGAAACATAGAGAAGCCCATATCTTCTAATTGTCTTTATGGAATCCAGGCTGGAAATTTGATTCTTACCTTTTTGTTTACTGAAATCCTTGTAGGTGTTATGATTGTGACCAGTTCTGATCATGTTCACTCAAAGCCTGATGGTAGAGTAATTTACTGTTCTAAATTTAAAGCGTATTTTTAGAATATGTTCCCTTTTTGAATCACTTGAAGCTCCTACAAAGACACCACTTAGGAATATCTTCAGTCTTCCCAATGGATGTTGTTTGCATATGCAGTAACATGTTCTTTTAAAAAGATTCACAACAGGTGTTTTTAATTGGTATTTCCTGACACCACCCCAATCATTTAGTATCTTCATTGGAAAGAAAACAAATAGTATGGTGTATCTCTTTTTATTACTTGTTTTGAATGAATGAAAACAATGGGCTGCTTGGCTCCGTTCACCCTGTTTCTTTAGAATCTGTAATATTTTTTTTTAAATTTCAGTTATTTTTAACCTGCAAATTTTAATCTCTTCAGGTGGTTTGTGAATAAATTACTGCAAATAGAAGTATTTTCTGGCAACTAGGGGACTAAAGAAATTCCTGAAGATTCTGAAGTATCTGTGCAACTTTTTCTTTAAAAATATCTTTACAGATACTCTGGCTGGTCTGCATACAAATCTTAATGGCATTTAGTTGGCTTGCTAGAAATGAAATTGCTCTTGTTGTTTTGCAGCTTTTGTTAGCACCTTAAGGAAGCTGTAATTTTTCTCCACAAACCTTAATTTCAGCTATTGGTCTGCAGCTACTTAGATACAAACTTGATTTTTAATTAATTTAAGTGCTAATGCTGTCAAATAGCGTGTGTCTTATGTGACACCTTCCCTTGCAGTTTCTCTTACCACTTCCATTTGCAGTGTAGTTTGTTTCTCATTTGCCTTTCTAATTGCGAGAGAGACACTCTTGAAAGGATTTCCATGTAGTGGTGGTTCTTGACTGGGACTGGGAAGACATGCAAGGAGGCGCACTGTGTCCCTGTCCCACTGGCAGCAAGGAGCAAACTATGCCAGAACCAGTACAGTGAGAGGAAGGAAAAAGAATGAAGCAGAAGTATTTTTTCCATCTGTCCAGAAAGTTACATATTTCACCGATGTACCTTTTTGCAGTCATTCCAGTGATTCTTTGAAATTGGCTGAAAATTGCATATGTGAATGGAATAGGAGACTTGTATTTGCATCGCTTTTATTGTTACTTTTCATTGAAATAAACAGGGAAACCGAACAACATTCTTGTGAAAAGAAAGCACAAGCATTACAAATACTGTATCTAATGGGCTAGTATGTCACCAATATCTGGAATTTAAATTGACCAAATAGAAACAAATCATAATCCTCCTCAAATAACTGGGTTTAGTTTTTATGTATGTGAAACAAAGAATTACTGTAACTCTTCAGGGAGAACACAGATGACTGGCCTTGTCATCCAGGAAGTCAAATGATTCAACTATTCAAGGTATAGAGTATGTGGAATTCAGTTAAAGATGGCATTCCAAACTGGAAATCAGGAAGGAATGTTGGACTGTTCACAAAGCACTGTATTGCAGTGTCCCATGCCAGCTCATGTGACACAGTGAGAATATAGCTGTATTAGGACAGCTTCAGAAACCTTTTTGTTCTAAGTGCACTGCCAAAGGAGGCATGAACTGGAAGGCTGAGAAAAAGGTTATATTAAGTACATATACAGAAATATTAGGTGTTTTACAGAAACTGGAATATTTGTTGTGACAGAATGCTTGTTCTAACAGTTGTGAATTGCAGTACTTTACGTAATTTCATTGTCACATCTCTAAATTTTCTGATAAATTCAAGCAATTTCACATAATGCTATTGCAACCTATTGTTATGAATTGCATTTCCCCTCATGCCTGCATGAGCAGACCCTTGCAAGGGGTGCAAAGAAAGATCAGAAAACAAGGATCCACCAAATAGTATAGATATGGCTTGGTTGGAAAATTTATTTGTGGACGTAGCACCATTCTGTGTAGTTTAGATATTCACACCTTTGCTTCTAGTCGCATCCCTTTCCTGAGAGTTAAAAATAAAACATGCTATTTATAGTCAAAGAATGTTTATCTACTTTCTTCTCCCTCTGCATATATGTAGGCAATTGATTTGGGAGAATTTTGATTTCAAATATTTTTTGCGATGAAAATCATCATCCAAGGATTTAATTCATTTATTGAAAAGTAATATAGTAGTAAATATTCTGTGGCAACAGATCCTACTGTGGGTGACATATTCTTTAGGGAATGTGTTAATTAGTCTTGGGAGTTTCTGGGAGAGTTTTTGTTGTTGTTGTTTTGGTTTGGTTTTTTTGTGGTTGCCTCTCAAGTGCTGCAGTTTGGTATTCTATTAAATTATGGGTGTAATGGCATGTGTCCGTAAAACATATAGGTCTCTGAAGTAATTTTCTTTGTTTACAGAGCCTCCTATTGAGGTAGTCCTTTTTTGAATTATAAAACCTGATAGGAAATTTGTCTGATTATTGTATTAATTATTTTTTGTGCCATTCTATATTCATATGAAATGCAAGAACAGTCTTAACAGCTTTTGAAGTTTTACTTTTCATTCTGAGCTGAGTCCATTCATGGGGAGCCTGATGTAAGGCTTAGAACAAAATAAAAATTTTTAGTGCTCCCTATACATCTTTTAAGTGGATGAGAATATTACCCTTTATCTCAACAAAAAAATACATGTAAATTAATGAGGTGTTTTGGTTTGGTGTGGTTTTTGTTTTGTTTTTTTTTTTTTTTCTCTGAGTGGACTTTAAATTCTTAATCTATTTTACTGGCTAGTGCAGTAAATTAGCCAGCAAATACAGATTTCCAAAAAGTTGTAATTTCTTTAGAGGGATTCTGCTTTTCGTGACTTATAGATTAAATCTGTCTTTGAAAGGACTGTAGATTTGATGGGACTTTTAAAGGTTAGGTAAAAATTTGTGTACTGTGCCATTGTTGGCATAGGGAGATGGCTGCACACTGACCTTCTGAATGGTGTCAAGTGTAAAAGAGAAGGTACTCAGAACGTTTGACAAATGAAGATGAGACCATATGATCTCATGTTTTGGTAAGTAGCTTATGATCAAGAAGACAGTTCTCTACAATATTATAATGCAAAAACAGTTCATTTTCTTCAATTCACTTTAGTGAGTTACAGCTTTGACATATTGAGGATTTCACTCTTCAGTGAATGAAAAACTAGAAACCAAAGGCATTTAGTGCAGAGCTGTTGCAATGTATCCCAATAGATAGATACCTGCAAGACATTTTACATGTGAAAGTTTTTTCACACTACAACACGTGTTGTTCTTGCAGTTTTTAAGTGATAATGGCTTGTTGCTGTTATCCTAAAACTCCGAAGCAATTGTTTTAACAATGGTGCTAATTGCTTAATTGTTATCAAGTAGAGTTTCGGTAAAACACTAGGCTGTTGTTAAAGCCAAAGCCTCCCTCTACAGGTGCAAATCACTTCTGTGTGAAAGATCTGGAGTTACAGCCCGGGTGAACAAGGTAGTTGCTGAGAATTTCTTGCTGCCGAATCTGTGGATAGACTGTATCGTCCACTTTTGTGAGAAAGCGTTTAGCAAAGAAGTGTACTTACAACCTGGCCAGGGCAGATTGTAGCTGGGTTTTCAGCTGTATTTAACACATACTAACTTAAATGAATAGTGTTTATATTTGCATTATTTGGAGAGAAAATACAATTTTGAACCCAAGATTGTTGCTGCTAATTATGCCCAAATTAGTAGTTCAAGTGGAGAGTCAGGAAAAGAAATTCAGTGTTTTCCTTGATTTCCAAACCATAAGACAAATTTGTTTACTATAAAATACTTGGAAAGGCTTTGGATCTTTCAGAGTAAGTTACTTTTCCAGCAACTATCGTTAGTATCTTCCTGTTGTCCTTTTTCTGTAGCCTACTGAATACCAACCCCCTTGGGGTTTTTTGTTTGGGTTTTTTTGTTTGTTTGTTTGGGGTTTTTTTTGTTAATATATTTTTGTTTAAATTAAATAAGAATTAGCAGAGTATCATGAAGGTGAGTCTCAGGCTAGTTTGTTTAATTTTTAAATCAGAAAAAAAGGTAAGATGCATTAATATTTTAACCTTAAGATGTGATCCTGTTAACTGTCTCTATTTGGCGTTATGTAAAGATGCTTTAGTCTTTTGCTGGTCTTTGGTTTCAGTGTTGCTGACCCTGCTTGAAAGAGTAAAAGCTAAGTAACATTTCTTCATTGATGTGCCAGTGAAATTAGGTCTCAGTACATTGAACTCTACACTATAAATAGAAGCAGATAATGCTAAGGTTTATTTATGGTTTCTTGGACATACCTTTAATGGGTTTAAGTAATAGAACTTAAAAAAGAAGTAAATCTACTTCATTGTTCTGGCAGCAGTATCAGATTGCTTTTTTCAGTTGCTTGCTGTCACTCTGTAAGTCAGCTCATGTACAGTACCTGAACATTAAAAGAATTGTTGGATCAGAGTGGTTGTCTTTGTCGGTTGGCATTACCAGACATTCAGTTGGCGTGCTTTGATTTCTCTAAGTGGCCTATGTCCTGGCTTAGTGCTGTTTTTCTAAAAGCATCTTTTCTCCTTCACACAAGTGAGTTTCCTGGCAGTTATAGTGCATAATGCATGCTACATTCTGCATTGAACTTGTCCTTCACAGGAAAACAGAGCCTTACTCTTCCCTGCTAAATTTTTACACTTGAACTGTGAGTAGTTTGGAGGCTTGAAGTTGTTAAATTAGGTTAGTAAAGCGCATTTATTTTCTGTTTTTCATTAACATATTGAAAAATAAAAAAATATTCTGTGCTAGCAGATAGTTAAAATTAGGTACAGTTTTGTACATTTGTGCTGAATTTATCTTTTTGTGATAAAACCAGATCTAATTAAGTTGAGCGATTGTCTTGGGTTTACATCCATGCTTAAAAAAGGCTCTACAGAACTTACTTTTGTGGTTACAAATTCCAGAGTGTGACATTGTTGGTTCACTTAGTCTTGACACAATACTTCAGTGCCATCAGACCTGTAAAAACTGGTAGTAATGCTCGGAGAGTGCTGTTCAGAGTTCTGTCTTTTGTGCCTCCCAGTTTCATAGATAATTTCAGAGGCCCATTTTAACTGAGTCACGATAAAGTTTCGATTTATACAGTGAAATTTCAAAAAATGATTTTCTGAACTAACAGCATTTGTCAAGCTGTCTCGGACTTGCCCAAATGGAATGTAAGGTATACCTTGTCAAACTGGGCCGGTGTAGAGGGAAGGAGAAGCAGAGGGGATTTCTTCCTGATGTTCCTAGTTTCATGTGCAGAATTCCCATTAGCCCTCTATGTGATCATCTTTGAACTCAGGCACTTATCAGGAGTTGCTTTTATGCCTTGAATGTCCATTCTAATGAAAAATTTAAAAATGTTGTTCAGTTTAATGTATTATACAGGCATATCTCATATTCCATTGCATTTCTAGGAGTATTACTGGGCACAAGTGTCAATAGGTAATTTGTGTGCATTTTACATTCAGCGCACTGACAAGATGAAAAAGTATTGTGTACCAATAAAATGGTAAATGCATGTTTTGTTCTTCTCCTAGAAGTAAGGTAGAATACAGAAACATTTTCATTGCTTTACTATTTTCTGCATTACTTTGGTTTGCTCAAAAAATCCTACTTGGTCTTCAGAAGTGACACATTACTTTGGATTCTGAGAAGTTCAGTCAGAGATAAGGGAAGAGCTGTCTGGCTGCAAAAATCAATATGATTTTTAAAATAACCCACATCCAAATTTCAAGTCCATGCTACATCTGGCATTTGATTAATGTATGTGAACTCCTGCTGATTCAGGGACAGAGTCTAACCTAAACTATAACTAGGCCACTGGGGTGTCTTATGAATGGCTGTCACTTTTATTTCCTTTATCAGCAACTTGTCATCATTAAGTGACTCTTTCAAGTTATTACAAATGGAGTAACTCATTAAAATGGGCCAGGAAAGCTTTGGATTTACTTTTGGGTTTAGTTTTATCCCTAATCTTGTAATTTTGGCCTTTGTATTTTCTGAATGTAATGCCTTCATTTTTCTGTCATGTGCAAGAATTAGTAATAATTTAGGGTCCTTTGTATTTACTTTGAGTATAAATGTCTGGGATGGAAGAAATTGCTTTTCTTTAAGCCTCCTATTTCATGTTTTACTTGGTGACTACTAAGCTATTCTGTGGTTAATAGTCTGAATCCGATAGGTTTTCTTTTTATAATTATGTCCGTTCCCCCAAAGTCATGTGCACCACAGATAATACAAGTATTGCAAGGTTTTACATGTGTATTTCAATAATATGTTGGAAGTTCGATCCTTGCTTATGTTGCTCTTAAGGCAGTGAAAAAAGCACATAGAAATGAATTGATGAAGGAAATGTTAGGATGAATGTTTCGTAAGTTTGAGAACTAAATTTTATTTTAGACTTATGAGTCAATGTGTACTAGTAAAGTAAATGGACCCATAATTACTGGCACCAAGACTAGTTAGAAAAGAAGGCACCATGTCTATATAATTACACTTTTTTTGTCAAGAACTGCTCAGCCACATCCAGCTGCTTAACAGTTCACCCATAGGGACAGGCAACCAAGCACCAGTGCCCAGGAGCACTTTCAAGACGTATTTAACGCTAAAGAAATGTTGCTGCTGAAGATGCAGAAAAGAAACTTACCTCTAACATAGTTAACAAAAGTATATGTGAAGGCATAATTACAACATAAAGCAGAGGTGTTGAATTGGAAATTATTACCTATCTTAATATTTGAATTACTCCCAAATGGACCATACAATGATATTAAAATTGCAAATGCCTGGGCTTCTCTTAAGTGTTAGAAATGTGTTCTGTAGTGTACCACAGCACTGGTGGCTCTGTATGTTAATGATCAGGCATGTGATTAGTTAATTCACTGTGTGATTCATCTTGCTACAGAAATACTAATGCAGAAATACTGAACTGACAGGATAACTCTTTTTTTTTTTCTCCTCATAGTGTGCTGGAGAAGAGAATTGGGTGGACAGTCGGACTATTTATGTTGGCCATCGTGAACCACCTCCAGGCGCTGAAGCGTACATTCCACAGAGATTTCCAGATAACCGAATAGTCTCATCAAAGGTAGTAATATCTGCTTTCATTCACTTAACATAAATCAGCTGAAGTTACTCTTTGTGTGTTCATTTATCTCTTTCAAGATTTTTTTCCTATACTTCTTGCCTTTTTTTTTTTCTTTCCATGACCAAAGGGCAAAAGTAGAATGAAGGTATCTTGTTTCTTCTATGGAAACTTAATTGCCAAAGTGCCTCGAACCTGAATAGAAATAAAATGACTTCTCTGGTGTTTACTGTAGTACATAGTATAGTACAGTCTTTGGGTAATAATATGCTTGTCCACAGAGAAGTAAGAAAGCAGTTTTCATTTGGAACAATCCTGGAGTAAAGACTCAAAGGAAAGACTGCATCCTTTCTAATCTAAAGCAATACCTCCAAGTAATAGAAATAGCTTCATTTGTCAAACACTTATATTCATTGTACGGTCTCCATCATAACTGTGTAACTCGCTTCAAAAGCTCATATTCACAAGACACCACAGAAGAAATAATCTTTATTATAGACATGCAAGTGTGAATCATTCTTGAAATACTGGTGTTGATGTAGTTGTGCCCTTTAGAAACCTTCCAGTTGTCCCTCACTTCAACTATAAGCTTTAACTTGCATTAGTTTGAATAGCTTTCTGTCAGCATTTGGTACTCTCTAGCTGGCTTGCTAGCCAAAGGTTCATGTTGCAGTGGCATGGAAAATTGGACATTTGCAGCTGATTGCATGGCTAGCAACTCAAGAACTTTATGAACACATGCCTTCAACTAATTATGAAATAATGAATTCAAAACTGTAACTCCTTTACTGAGAGAATTTCTTTTTGAACAGTGTCTCAAATCCACAGACATTTTAAGAGCCATAGTAGCATTGTGATCTCAAGGAACTGAGTGCTTACCCTCATGGATCTGAACACTTGTCATCCATTAACATAATGGCAAAGCTGTAATGAAACCTATACATTTCAACACTTCACGAATGGTGTCTCATTTCTTATGTGGCATTTTCCATTTTACTACCTTCTTTTGATGCTGTTTTTAGTACCGTCTTTTGGTGCTTCATTCAAAAACAGTATAGTGACAAGCAGCACAGTATCTAGGTGTCTTTAATTAGGTAGAATGTTCAAAAGGTAATGCAGTAAATAATCCAGCTGAAGTACAGTCAAACATACAGTAGTAAATCCTGTGCTGTACATGTTGATTTGTATTGACTTCAGAATTATGAAAGACTAAGCACATTTTATGCAAATCATGGTACTTGAGTGACACTTTTTTGATTTTTCATCTCATATGTTTCATCTGGGATTTGTGTAAGTAAAGCTATTGAAGTTGTGGCTGATATTTTTCAAAATAAAACCATCCTGCTCAACTCTGGAAGGTGTTTTGACACCTTTTTGTGATTATTAAATTTGTGGAAGTTTTCAAGTTACTGTGGTTTGTAGAATGAGATTTTTAAGTATGGATTGCATTGAGGTGTCCCTGGCAGCAATTAGTAAATATGCATGACTCAACCTGTCCAGGAAGGAGACTTCAGTATATTTCTGTTTGGATACAAAGCATATTTATTTGAATGTTTTTAATGTGAAACTCTTTAGTTGTGAACTGTCTGTAAATAGTTTTTCATAAACAAAAGGTATTAGTGGAAATACATTTTTTATATATAATGTTTCTCAGTTTTTCTGTTTATTGATAAAATTTCTTTCAATAAACAAAATGTAGCTTATCTTTGTGGAAGTAAATACAGTGGTGATATTTTCAGGAGGGCACAGAGTTTGCATAACTGCTTTATAACATTGAACAGGTCTTTAGACTGCTGAAAGCTGTTTTAGTGGCAGATGCTTGTATGTGAGAACTTTGCATGCTGTTTTGCCTGTGCTGTCCCTTCTATGAAAACTCTTAGTCACATGCTTCATCTCAAGCAACCTGAATGAAGCACCGTTGTGATTTAACTTGCATTCATTCGGTTTCTGTAAGCTAGCTAATCTTATCCTTTCATCCTGTCTGTATCCCTTATTTGCTTCAGGGGCACCTATTACAGTGCAGGAAACACAGACATAAGCTTCCTGAAAAATTACCAAACCTGCAAAATGAAGATGGCAAATCCATAATTGTCAGAGCAGAATAAAGATAGACGCAAGCAAACTGTAAAATGTTACTTGAACCATGAAGGATACTTGCTTGATCTTTCATCGGCGAGACAGACTTTCAGCTGTGCTATTATAGGTCTTTGGTGCTTATGTAAGAAGGTATATGATTGCTCTTCAAGGATGAGGAACTCTGGACTTCCAAGTACAGATTTTACCAATTTAAGATGAACAGAATTTCTAAAAAGGGTAGTTTAAAATCATGAGGAAATGTCATCAATTAGTCTCTATATGCTGCCATACTAACAAATGTCCTGCAATAATTGTGAACCTTAGACTTTTCTAGTCCTTCCAAAGGTTCACTTTATTATGCTTCAGCAGAGGCTTCCTGGTGTCAGCAAGATAATGGTTTGATTTGAATAGAGAGAGAGATTTCTGGTGTATTGCAGTGTCACTGTGGAATGTGGTTAATACTCTGTCTGGTCATGAAAAATGATAGACACACCTGGGCCAGACATGAATGCCCTGTTGGTTTGATGTGTGAGTTCAAGTATGACTTTAACAATGTATTGCAGAAGTGCTTTGTTGAAATAATAAAGATGGAAAACTTATGTGTTTTGGATTTTACAAGCAGTTCATTTATGTTCTAGCTGTAGTGACCTTTGTAATGTGGATCCTTATGTTGATCTGACTTTTAGCTACTGCAGCTGCCTAGGGTGTTAGCCTTTAAAGTGGCTGTTAGGTGCCCTTGATTGAATTTATCACATGACACTGATGCAGCATGGCAAGATATCAGCTGCTAGAAAAAAACTAATGTTTCAAATGAGAAGAAAGCAAGCAATTGATGTGGCAGGGAGGTCGCTTGCTGTTTTTCTTGAAGAAGTTAGACATATTTTGAAATTATTTACTTTTTAATAGAACTGTGAGGTCAAATGGAAACGAAGTTAAACTGTGTAGCAGTTAGCAAAACTGCATGGGAAAGAATTGTTTTCCTCCTGACACAGGATAACAAAAGAGTCTTTTTAAAAGACAGATTAATCAGTAAACTTTTTAATATGAAACTTCATTAAGGTCCAAACTTCATATTATGGTGCTATAGTCAGTATGCGAACCAGAGTATCTGTACATGTGTAGTAGTATGGGGATGTGCCTGATCAGCTAAGAATTGCCAAAGATCCTTCTGGCACAGTATGTTGTCACCAGCAGTAGATCCATGGGGAGAATGTAAGAGGAACAAAGCACAAAGTGAATACTTCCTTGAAATACTTTTGTGGTGTTTGCTGCTCTGTGACTTAGCCATTTGTGAGCCAGAAGTGATGGTTTTCTATTTAATAGTCTTTGCTTCAATACCTTTTAAGCCCATGTAAATTCTCAGAGTACATAGTTCAGGCACAATTAGACTGTAGAAACATTTGCCAAAAGAAACTAGGAAGCTTCATTTTGTAATTTCTTGTTTGTTAGTATGTTTGTTCATGTTCCAAGACCTTGAATCTGAAAATTAGTGTTGTCCCCTGTTGATCATCTTGATTCGCTTGGTAATCTTTCACCATATTCCTTTCAAGGCAGAATAAGCTTAACCTATTCTATTGTGTGGAAGCTACTTCATACCTCTTCTCAGACTTTTTCCTGTGCCTGTTTTGGAATTTTTGAGACATGCACAGGTCATTCAATACACAGCAACTACAGATTTATACAGTGGCATGGGGGTGTATTTAGTTACTAATTTTTCAACATCCAAATTCCCTTTTCCTGAAATTGATCCAATATCTTTATAGAACTGCTATGCTTGAGATTTCCTTGGTAGACAAATTAGGGATTTGCATTTCCTGTTCTAGCTGAATTAATGAACTGAACATGAATGGAATATGTGCCTTTGTCTCTTGAACAGTGAGACAAGTTGTACAAAATATCAAGTCTTTTGAGGCAGAAGTATGGAGTTCAGTAGGAACATGTTTGATTACAGCTGCTTATGGCTTTGGACATAAAACCTAAAGAATGAACCACAAGACAGAATGAAAAAAATTTCAGAAATGCCTGGATAGGAATACCCTCTTGAGTAAGAGGTCAGAGTCTTCCCTGTGTCACAGCTGACAAACTTGGAAAACTCAAACTGTAGACAGAGGAACTGATTGGTTTTTTTCATGCCACCCAGAGAGAAAGCTGCAATGTCATTTATTATTCCTTTCAATTTGTGAATAATCAGTATTTAGTGTTTTGTCTTGGTGGTCCTGTTTAGCTGCAAACATTTCCTGTCATAGTCTCATAAAGAGAAATTTTTGCAGCTGTAGAACCCACTTGTGCCTGGGTCAACAACATAACTGGAGACAGTGGGGCCTAAGCTCCCAGAAGATGATACTGAGGAGTAGTGGGGTACAACTCTGAAATGCAAGGTTGAATCTACAGTGAATGCAGAGCTGTTACTTGAATAATTTGCCTAAAAAGGTGTCACTGAAGTTAAAATATTGTGTGAAATTACAAAATGCTCACTTGTGCCGTAGCTTTGTCCTGTTCTTCCTATTAAGAAGCAGTAAGATGAACTAAGATTAGAAAACAGTACTATTATTAACTCCCACTTTAGAATGCTGTATACTATATTCATGGACCAGAAATGATCCTGGTTTTGTTTCAAAAATAATGCAGTGTTCTGTTGTCTGCCTGTTTTGTTGGGACTTATCATCCAATACTGATCCAAACATTGATTTCTGTGTAATGGCCTAAAACAGTAATGCTGCATTTTGAGAATACTATGCATTGCAGAAGGGACCGTAACTACCTTCAGTGCTAATCTGATTAATTGTGAGTCATCTTAATCGCAGTGACTAATAGTTGAATACAGTTAAATAATTCTGACATTTTAGCAGACGTTGTAGAAATATTCCTTTCAACAGAAATTCATGGCCTTGTGCTGTACCTCTTCCATGCAGCACTTGTTTATAGTGCCATTATAAAACCATGAAGACTGGGTGTGCTCTGATTTATCACTTTGTTGCCACATTTAGAAGAAATGTTAATACTGAAGCTTAAGGAAACGTGCCCTCACCAAGATGAGCTGCTTGGAACCCAGAAGAGACCTATGTTGCCCCACTCTTTTCCTAGGTGATGCTTCATAACTGGGAAGATTTGTCTGGCCCTCTCTACAGCCATGAGATAGCAATTTCAAGATGAGGAGTCCAAACACAGCTGTGAACAATAACATTTGAAAGTCAAAATAGCATCCCAAGCTCCCAGTGGAAACAGGCCTCATCATGTGTTTGTGAAGTTGATAAATAATTGTGTAGAATAGTCTGAGTGGGCAGAGAGGGTGGTTAGACACAAATGTGTATGGCCCAGGGACCAATGCCAGGGAGTGTTGTGTGTGCCTTTTAGTGTGAGCGTGCTGCTCTGCTCTAAAAGCAGCTGTACCACTGAGCTCCTGTCTTGTGCCCAGGTAATCCACTGACTCACAGCCACGCTTCCTGAAGCAGAAGGTCAGATTTGATGCTGCAAGGATTGAGGAGTCAGGTGTGCCAGAGAGTGAATGGGACAGGAGCTGTTGTCAGTAGTCAGTCTTAAGTGCTTTTGAATTGATTGGACTTCGTAAAAGGTGCCAGCTCAGGGATAGCAAAATATGAGAAGGGATGCCATTCCATGAGTGTGAACTTCTCCTTCCAGGCACAATAATACAACTTCCTTCTGGGGACAACTGCAAGTACCTAGAGAGAGCTCGTTTGCTCTTTATGATCCTAGTCAGGGTAGGATTTGCAGGGCAGAGGGTCTCTTCAACCTCCCTTGTGTTCCCTGGTAAAGCCATCTACCCTTCCCAGGACTCAGTCCAGGGTTATTAAGCAATATTTTATCCTCTGCTGGTACAACCCCAACAGAGCCTTTACTTTAAGTTTTTTGTGTTAGTACAGAGTCTGCATGTAACGAGAGAGAAGCAGAAGGAAAGAAAACAAGAAGGTCCAAAAGTAACATCAAGGAGGATAGGTGTCATTTTTCTCACTTTACATATGAGAAAGTGAAGCTTGCTCACTCACACACTTTTTCTTGTGTTGTCTTAACATTCTCTGTGACTTCTGCCTTGAGTCAGTCATCCTTGGTTTTAGTCTTTTTTTTGTGTTTGTTTGTTTTTAATTAAAGTTAGGTAATTACAGATGCAGAGGACTGTCTTTTGTCAGAGTTGTTCCTGGAGTTAATAGCCTCTATTTGATAAGATTCAAATTTGCTGAACAAGGATGACTAAAGATAAGCTTCTTTATTTGTAATAGAAATCCTGGTTTTTCAGCATTCTTTTTTAAGAAACCCAATGCTAAAATATGTATGTCTGTTTCTCAAATGTGTAGGCACCATTTGATTGAACTTCCCGAAATCAGTTTTCTTTTGTACTTTATCTGAATGTGTTGGTGGCTCTTACTTGTTAAAACCCTACATATAGTAGAGCCTCCAGTGATACCTCTGATGTGGAGAGAGGTCCCTCCCTCAGTGGAGTGATAGAAGCTGTGCAGATGGCACATGTGTTAATACTTTTGTTAACAATATTGTTAATTGTCTTTCTACATTCATTCCAAATTGTCATAAATATTGCCAAGTACTTTTCAAAATATTCCAGTCTTATTGACTAGCATATAAACACAGAAGTCTGTGTTTTTTCCTTGAAATTAAGGACTTGAAGGTCTAATTTATTACATAAAAGAACATAGGTCAGTTCTGTCTGATGTTTTTTCCTTGAAATGGAAGTCTGATGTTTTTTCCTTGAAATTAAGGACTTGAAGGTCTAATTTATTACATAAAAGAACATAGGTCAGTTCTGCTACAAGCTTCCTATATGTTTATAAGCAAGTCATTTGAGTTAGACAAGCCATGCTCTCAACTCAGTTCTTAGTATTTTGCAATAGTTTTCTTTGCCAGTTCTCCAGCAGAGGCAAATTGTGTTTCAAAAAAAGTAATATTTTTATAAACAAAATTAAATTAAAAGAAATGGCCAAACTTGTGATCAGACCTTTTTCAGCTGTTCTGTTGAAGGGGAATAACTATGTAATATATGTAATACTTATGTTTTTTTAGTATCATAATCCTGTAAGGTGATACATATATATATAGAGAGAGAGAGAGAGAAAGAGAGAGAGTGTTTTATGTCCAGTACCTAAAAAGGGCCTGGAAGAAACCTGAAGAGGGACTTACTACAAGAGCATTTAATGATAATACAAAGGGGAAAGGGGATTGATTGGCAAGAGGGTTGATCTAGACTGGATACTAGGAAGAAATTCTTTATTGTGAAGGTGATGTGGCACTGGAATAAGCTGCCCAGAGAAGCTGTGCATAATGCATCTCTGGAAGTGTTCAAGGTCAGGTTGGATGGGGCTTGGAGCAATCTGGTCTAGTGGAAGTGGGGACTAGATGATCTTGAAGGTCCCTTTCCACCTAAACCATTCTATGATACACATACACACCTGCAATTTAGTTTTTAAACTGCGGCTTTAAGAATGCATTGTCTCTTAGGAATTAATGGTTACCATTAAAATCTGTATATTAAAAATACTGAGGTCACTGTGGATACAAGTGGCTGCAAGATTATTGTTCACCTTTCCTCTGTACTTCCCTGAATTTATTATCCTCAGGATGGATTCTGTTTTGCAGAAAGGATGAGAATCAGCATAGCAAAATATCTATAAACCAGGGGTGAAACAACATAGTAGATGTTTTTGTCATAATAGTTTTAATCACTTAGAAGAACTATTCAAAAAGCCAGAGGGAAATGAGTGAAATCAGAGTGAGTTGGAAGAGGGGTGGTGACTATTTAAAACAAATAGTCTGGAAGAAACTGAGATGTTGACAGAACTCAGTAATGCAGTATGGAGTGCCTTTTCTTACGGCTCCAGCTTTTGATGTCAAGTGGCTACTTAAGAAACTCTCCATTTAGTGAAGAAAATACCTGCCACTTAGGATGGAAGGAGAAGCTTGAAACATGAGCCAGAATTCTGGCATGCAGATATCAAATAAAAAGGTTAAAATATAGTGTTTTAAAAAAAATCAAACCACTGACAAGAATACTACTTAGTATTTTTGAGTTCGTGTGACTGGCTCTAACAAGGAGGTGCTGGAGCTGAAAGCAGCATGACATTAGTGGAGAGGATGCGAAAATTGGAACCCAGGGCACAAGTGGGAATACTGTGGAGGTGTACAGAAACACACCAGCACTGCAGGTGCTACTGTGATTGTAAATGGGAAGAAAATCAAATTGAATGATGCTCATTTGATGCCAGGCGGACTGATTTTACTTCTTTCACGGTGTTTCAGATGCATCTGTTCACCCAATGTGTTTGTCTCTTGGATGAATGTGTAACTACTACTACTTGCTGTTTGATGTATTAACTTTTCTGTGCAAAAAACATGTATGTGCTATGGCCTCTAAGTCTTCAGTAGCAATGAAAGAAGATCAGTTAAGCCTTCTGCAACTTAAAAGCTTATTCAAGCAGTGTGTAACTATTTGGATAACCTTANTTTTGTTAACAATATTGTTAATTGTCTTTCTACATTCATTCCAAATTGTCATAAATATTGCCAAGTACTTTTCAAAATATTCCAGTCTTATTGACTAGCATATAAACACAGAAGTCTGTGTTTTTTCCTTGAAATTAAGGACTTGAAGGTCTAATTTATTACATAAAAGAACATAGGTCAGTTCTGTCTGATGTTTTTTCCTTGAAATGGAAGTCTGATGTTTTTTCCTTGAAATTAAGGACTTGAAGGTCTAATTTATTACATAAAAGAACATAGGTCAGTTCTGCTACAAGCTTCCTATATGTTTATAAGCAAGTCATTTGAGTTAGACAAGCCATGCTCTCAACTCAGTTCTTAGTATTTTGCAATAGTTTTCTTTGCCAGTTCTCCAGCAGAGGCAAATTGTGTTTCAAAAAAAGTAATATTTTTATAAACAAAATTAAATTAAAAGAAATGGCCAAACTTGTGATCAGACCTTTTTCAGCTGTTCTGTTGAAGGGGAATAACTATGTAATATATGTAATACTTATGTTTTTTTAGTATCATAATCCTGTAAGGTGATACATATATATATAGAGAGAGAGAGAGAGAAAGAGAGAGAGTGTTTTATGTCCAGTACCTAAAAAGGGCCTGGAAGAAACCTGAAGAGGGACTTACTACAAGAGCATTTAATGATAATACAAAGGGGAAAGGGGATTGATTGGCAAGAGGGTTGATCTAGACTGGATACTAGGAAGAAATTCTTTATTGTGAAGGTGATGTGGCACTGGAATAAGCTGCCCAGAGAAGCTGTGCATAATGCATCTCTGGAAGTGTTCAAGGTCAGGTTGGATGGGGCTTGGAGCAATCTGGTCTAGTGGAAGTGGGGACTAGATGATCTTGAAGGTCCCTTTCCACCTAAACCATTCTATGATACACATACACACCTGCAATTTAGTTTTTAAACTGCGGCTTTAAGAATGCATTGTCTCTTAGGAATTAATGGTTACCATTAAAATCTGTATATTAAAAATACTGAGGTCACTGTGGATACAAGTGGCTGCAAGATTATTGTTCACCTTTCCTCTGTACTTCCCTGAATTTATTATCCTCAGGATGGATTCTGTTTTGCAGAAAGGATGAGAATCAGCATAGCAAAATATCTATAAACCAGGGGTGAAACAACATAGTAGATGTTTTTGTCATAATAGTTTTAATCACTTAGAAGAACTATTCAAAAAGCCAGAGGGAAATGAGTGAAATCAGAGTGAGTTGGAAGAGGGGTGGTGACTATTTAAAACAAATAGTCTGGAAGAAACTGAGATGTTGACAGAACTCAGTAATGCAGTATGGAGTGCCTTTTCTTACGGCTCCAGCTTTTGATGTCAAGTGGCTACTTAAGAAACTCTCCATTTAGTGAAGAAAATACCTGCCACTTAGGATGGAAGGAGAAGCTTGAAACATGAGCCAGAATTCTGGCATGCAGATATCAAATAAAAAGGTTAAAATATAGTGTTTTAAAAAAAATCAAACCACTGACAAGAATACTACTTAGTATTTTTGAGTTCGTGTGACTGGCTCTAACAAGGAGGTGCTGGAGCTGAAAGCAGCATGACATTAGTGGAGAGGATGCGAAAATTGGAACCCGGGGCACAAGTGGGAATACTGTGGAGGTGTACAGAAACACACCAGCACTGCAGGTGCTACTGTGATTGTAAATGGGAAGAAAATCAAATTGAATGATGCTCATTTGATGCCAGGCGGACTGATTTTACTTCTTTCACGGTGTTTCAGATGCATCTGTTCACCCAATGTGTTTGTCTCTTGGATGAATGTGTAACTACTACTACTTGCTGTTTGATGTATTAACTTTTCTGTGCAAAAAACATGTATGTGCTATGGCCTCTAAGTCTTCAGTAGCAGTGAAAGATCAGTTAAGCCTTCTGCAACTTAAAAGCTTATTCAAGCAGTGTGTAACTATTTGGATAACCTTATGTCCTTCAAGTGAATTGCGGTGAAAAAAGGTAGTTAAATATACATAAACTGCTTTTCAGAATTTGCAAAGAGCATGACTAGAAATTATCTGCAGAAGAGAGATGGTGTTAACTCTGGGCAGAGTAATCTGATGCATTGAATATAATAATTTTTAATGTCTTTTCTGTAAAGATTTTTATTTTGTTCTTGCCTAACTGGGGTGGAGAAACAGCCCTGAATGTAGTCATGAGGTAAATCTTGTTCTGAAACAAAGTTTTAAGAAATCATCCATGTTAAAGGAGCATCCGCTTTAGAAATCACTTCTCAGGCAATAAGAATTGTCTGTCCCCAGGCTATTCACTTTTAGTCAGCTAAAAGAACTGTTGACCAAAGGTGGAGCTGTGGGAAAGACCACAGTGTGACAGGGAAAGCAGCAAACAGATTGGAATATGAGGAGGATCAGATACTAAGGGTAAAGGTGAACATTCAGCCTTTTTATAGATTGTTTTATTTGATTTACTTGACTTCTCCAGTCAGATTTTTTAAAATATCTACTCTGACAATAATAAGCTGTTACCACGTATTAAGTCAAATAACAGTCTAGGAGATTTAAAGATGAGGTTACTGCATAAGAGATGACTTTTTTTTTTTTTTAAATGAAGGTTGAGTTGGGGAGCTTGTATAAGTCATCAGACTTCTAATGGTCAAAAAAAATACCATGGAAAAAGCACTGTTTCTATCAAAAGAGCTAACAGAGAATGTTAACAAAAATTTTTCACTGAAACATCTGTTTTCCTTTCTCAGAAGGTAGAGATTCTTGAAAAATAAATGGATAAAATTAGAAAACAAAGATAATTTACCTGATGAGCTTATGATGAAAATATGCAATTATTTTGACGGAGTAGAATCTGTATTGTCATCTATCGTAACAGCAATTTTGAACGATTGGAATTGTTGTGCAAGGAAAAATAATCAAGTCTAACTGGTTCTCTTTAAAAATTCCAAGATAAGTAGCTGGGTAGTGGGCAGTGCAAGCTACATTCCTGTCTGATGAAAAGTGTTCTGATTGCAAGACTAGAGCATTTGGTTTTCTAGGTGTTGCATACCTGCCTGCCTGAGTTGTGGCTTGTTCACAGGTGACTTTAATACTGAAGCAGCTATTATCAAGGATAAGTAGTAACATATTTAGAATAGATACAGGGGTTTGGCACATGCTGATAGAAAAAGAGCATTTCATTCCTATGTCTTGCACATGTCCAGGCTTTAACTCCCAAGAAGTAAAAAGATTGCTCTATATAATAGAGATTTCATGTACAATTAAGGCACATTTTCTCAGGGATCCCCTTTGTCTGCAAATGTAATAGAAGTACTTTCCTTCTGGAGCTCTGTCTCTTTGCCTTCAGGGCCAAATTCAGAAGATGTCTAGCTCATGGAATAATTTGGTTATCAGCAAGTATAACTGCTATTTGCCAAGAGGAGACAAGGCACATTTGTAGCAGAGCAAATGAATTAGGATAAGCTTCTTAGACCATCTCCTTTGAAATGAAAGTTTTATTGGAGTTGTCATTTTATTATGTGTCAAAGGATAATTTAGATAATAAGATGATGCAGTGTTAGTTTTCTCAAGCCATTTTTCAAACTTTTTCACACAGTTTTAGCTGACGTTTTTTACATGTGTCCCAATAAGCAATCCTCACAATATTTTCCTGGAGCTCTACAGAGTGAGCTGTGTGAAATGAGTGTGCTTGAACCTGCTGCAGGGCAGGGAAAGGGGGATAGGTGATTTCGGCTCCTTTCTCGCTTTTATATTTTTTTTTTCCCCTTGAAGTTTTACCATTTTCTGTTTGTAGTTGTGTATACTGTTTCCTATGTCATTTTACAAAACTTTTGACAATTTGTAAGACAAGTAAAGAAATATGCACCTTATTCACCACTATAGGTTATCTTTAAAAGTGTTCCTGTCCTAGCCAAGTAACAGAGGAGGAGCTGACAACTTTTATTTAGTTATCTTACTATGGCTGTGTAGTTAACTCTTAGAGTGCCACCTAACCCCAGTCTTGCACACGGCATGAAAGTGAATTAAAAGTGCTCTTCAAAATGACTAAGATGCTTTTAAAATCCACTGATAGCTTTAAATAAACTGTTCCAGAACTAAATCTCTCAATGAGCATTGTTGCTAGTTAAAAATTATTACAGTTCCTACTACAAAGTTTATCACAGTTTGGAAAATGGATATGATTCTGAGAATACAATTGCCAATTCAGTTTCAGTAAATTACTAAACTATGGAACAAAAATGCTCTTGCTTCTTTTTTCAAACTTAACTCTGAAATGTGAATTATGAAGTTGCTTGAATTTTTTTTTTACATAGAATGTGAATAATATTTCTCTCACAAACGCTCATGATCTGTGCATTTGTTTTCAGTACACATTTTGGAACTTCGTACCAAAAAATTTGTTTGAGCAGTTCAGAAGAATAGCTAACTTCTATTTTCTCATCATTTTCCTTGTTCAGGTAAGCTACCCTCATTTTTCAGTAATGTCTTGGACTCTTTCTAAAAATGAGAGGAGTTGAAAAAGGTTTAAAAATGAAATGATTTTGATAACTAAGGAGGTCAGTGGTTGCTCCTGGACAGTCTTTTACACTAATGATGTGACTAAAGGAGTTTTATTTCATTTCCACATGTGAATCTAACCTGAAGAGAATTCAACACTATAACTGATTTAATAGCAAGACATGTCTTGATAAAATTCAAAAGATTGAATGTAATTTTTATTTTGTACTAAACATCCAGATAAGTAAAACTAGTATTATAAATTATGTTGATTAACAAAGTTTTGTGAGTTTTGCAAAAAAAATATATTTTACAATAAATTAAACCTTGACATCACTTTTCCAAAAGTAGTATCATCAAAGACTATAGAGACACCGAAATATAGATACTGATCTGGTGCTTGCTTAGGGGAATAGGTAAATACTTGTTTCTGTAATTAGTACCATGAATAGTGTGCTGCTTTCTAGATGTCTTCATTCTGAACTTTCTACAATCAGTTAAATGTGTTAAACAGTAAAATCTTACTAAGTGCAACACTGTATTACTTTGTACACTAGATTCTGCAGAAAGAAAAGTGATGCAGATTCCCATGACAATTTAGATTTTGTCATTTTCGTTCCTTCTCTGAATTCTACTTCTGTTTATGTTTGCAGAAGCCATAGCTCAGTGTTTCAGGATTTACTTTTTGCATGCATAAGAAAAGCTGTATTGTATAATGTGTAGAGCCAATGCCATGTTAATTTTTAATGGTGCTCCATAATTTTGCATCCAAAGCTGCAGCTTTCCAGTGTAATACTTCCTTCAACTCTTGCAAGCAAGTATTTTTGTGAGGCACTAACATCTGAATGTTAACGTGATCTCACTGTAGTATTGTATCTTATAACATCTAATTTTTAGGGGGTTTTTTTGTTGCTGTAGTATGTAGTCCTGAAGCTGAAGTATTGTTCTTCTTAAAGTTGCTTGGTGCCTTGTAACATATTGGTGAAATGATAACTTGAAAGATTGACTGCTTACATTCATAAAAACATAACCAGAAAATATTTCTTCCTTTTGTTGCAGTTAATTATTGATACACCTACTAGTCCAGTTACAAGTGGACTTCCACTTTTATTTGTCATCACTGTAACAGCTATCAAGCAGGTGAGTAATTTAGTGAGCAGAAGTAAAACTAGAGAGAACAATCAGGGCAATTTGGGTGTGCTGTCCAGGCAATGTGCCCTCCTAGCCTCTTGCCCACCCCCAGCCTGCTGCTGTGGTGTGAGGGAAGGCCTTGATGCTGTGCAGGAACTGTTCAGCAGTAGCCAAAATACTGGGGTGTAACCAAGACTAGTTTAGCCTTTTTGGCAACTGCTTTTATAAGTACTTTGCACTTATCAAGGGTCAGCAGAGCATGAGCAAGTGATGATCTCTTAAATACCAGAAACTGTTCTACGCATTAGAAACATTTCCTATTCATCAGATGTCTTCATTAAAATACATAATGTTGTTGACCAGTTATAACTGTGAATGTTCTTTTTCATAGATGTCCAACCTGACTGAAGTACTGCCATATATCATGATTTCATTTCTTCTAGTGAGAATGTTTTTCCTTACCTTAATCAAGGATAATTTTAAAATTTTTTCTTGCAAGCTAGAGTTATTATGTGTCTTTATAGCCAAATGTACATCACTGTGTCATTCCATTTCACTGTTTTCCAGGGTTATGAAGATTGGCTGCGACATAAAGCTGACAATGCAATAAATCAATACCCTGTTCATTTCATTCAACATGGCAAACTGGTTAGAAAGCAAAGCCGAAAATTAAGAGTAAGTAACTATGATCTAACAGGTTTTTGGAACTAGGCTGTGCTTCACCCTTCTTACACACTTTGCATGTAAAAGAAATTATACAGAAATGTAGTATGATGTTGTAGCCTTTTTTGCATTTAATGGAGAGTAGACCTACAATATACTAATTATTTTTTATGCATTTGAATAAAATATTTTTATAAACTAGTCATGATTCTTTCTCTGCCTTGTTAAACTCTGTTGATAAATGTTCCTTTCATTTTCCATTTTTTAACTTGGAATTTCTCTTATGATTTATCTTTATTTTTTTGTCCTCTGTGATTATCACAGAATTATAGAATGATTTGGGTTGGAAGGGACATTAAAGATCATCTTGTTCCAATCCCTCTGCCTGGTCCTTTCACTGGACCAGGTTGTTTCGAACCTCATGCAAACTGGTCTTGAGCACTCTCAGGGAAAGGGCTTAATTACTATTATGCACATAAAAAATTTATTTAAGCCTGATTGTGACAGTCAAGACCATGTATACAGATATAAGCATACCTGTATGTACAGTGCATTCCAAATGCTGTCTTCATTATCCATTAACTCAGTCTCTTCACTGACCTGTTACCCTCTCTTCTTGGTATTCTGAACGTTATTTTCAGAAACTAATTTTTGCTGCTTTTTTTTTTTTTTCCCTTTCATGAGCAGATTAACTTTTTATCATTAGTTTCTTTAGAACTCAAAAAATTTGATAGTTATTTGCTTGGAATTTTCTTATTTTTAATATATTAAGGATATTTTTTTTCAGCTCTGCTGTGTTTGGGCATAAGTGCATCAACAGTGTTCACAGTCTCTCTGCTGTGACCTTCCCTTTAAGGGCAATAACTTCTGTCTAGGGCTTCCTGGGTTGACATGACATGCTGAGAGTTCTGTGTGTAACCAACCAGTTAAATATTCCAAACAAAAGTAATAAAGTACCACATAACTAGAATTTGAATGCAATTAATCTATTTGCTTTCTTAATTTCTTCCCTATTCCTTGCCTGTTAGAGATTGTATATTGAGCAAATAAATGATAGGATGGACAGACATAGGAAGTACTTGCATGGAAGGGGGTGTCTATATATAAATATATATATATATATATGGGTAAACAGGTGAATTTCTCTGAGCTGTATTACACAAGAAAATAAACTAGATGGTGTAAAGATAGACATTTCTACACCTATAGCCTTTAGACATTCAATTAAAGGGAGGAAAAAGAAATTTGCTTAAAGATGGAGTTTTTTTCGCAGAATCAAAGAACAATTGAGGTTGGCAGGCGTCTCTCGAGGTCATCTAATTGAACCGTCCAGCTCTAGCAGGGCCACCAGGAGCTCTTTGGTCTGGAACATGTCCAGACAAATTTTAAATATCTCCAATGAGGGCGACTCCAGAATGTCCCTGGGCAGCCTGTTCCAGTGCTCAGTCCCCCACACTAAAAGTGAAATGGGCCTTCCCATGTTTCAGTTTGTGTCTCTTGCCTCTGATCCTGTCACTGTGCACCATTGGGAAGAACCTGTCTCTGCTCTCTTTACATCTTTAGCTGATGTAGTGACAAATGTTGTTGGAACACTTTTTAAATTTTATTAAGATGCTATGTGCTAGAACTTCTATTTGTTTTGGGTTAAGGAAAAAGAATTTCGTACCTCGTAGCTCCAGGTATGCTTAACAGCTTGTATTCTTCTATGCTGACTGTACAATCAGATTTTTCATTTCTGTTGGTTAAGAAAAAGTCATTTTCATATCTACAATAAGATAAATCTAATTTATTATCAGAATTCTAAAATTTTAGATGTTATTGTTGCTGATTGTTGTCAGACTCTCTTGCTTAACTGGAGTGAACTGTTTCCTGACAACTGCTGATGATACTGAAATTTAGCTTTACAAGCACGTGACAAGAACAATGATTAAGCTGAGTCTTATTATAATGAATTATGATAAAGAATTATATTGAACAGATGTTGACCTACATGAAAAATTGCAGGAATTATGTATTTTTGATGTGATTTTTATTGAAATGTTCTTAAAACGTGGAGGATGTCTTCACCACTTGTTGATTTTTTTTATAATTGAGAAAAATAACCTCCCGAAATGTAGCAAGTGCTGTTTTTCTCAAATGAATTATTTGCAGAAATATTTTGAGTTTATAGTTGGTTGGCAGTTCTGTGACACTTCAACATGTTGAAAAATACTGCCTATGTTTGCATGAACAAAAATTCATTTGCTCACCTGTAAACATGGATAAAAATAGGATAGACACCTAGTCACAAATTCTAAAAATATGTCCTGTGTTCAGGATATAGTCTGTTTTCATTGGCAAGCTTGGAATTCTTAGCTTTTTCCACTGTCTCTTACTCTAATATTTGGAAATAGATGCTTATCCTCAAGAGCCAATAGGAGTAGCTCTAGCTGATTTTGAAACAATGTTTTGTTGTATTCAATATTAAAACAACAATGTATTCCATCTCTCAATGTTGCAAAACTTAAGACAGTACTTGCAAAATGATTATCCTGAGGGGAAAGGTAGACCTCCAGTCATTCCACAAGGTGTAATTCAGTTTCTCAGAGATATTTCTCTAGTTCTTTACTCCTATGGTAAAATCTTGGTGTAAATAAAAGTTGGTGAATTTTCAAAATACTTGTGTGAATCTAGGTTTTAGTGTTGAAATCTGAAATGTGGGCCACTATCTAAATGCGTTTTATTTTCTTTTTCTTTTTTTTTCTTTTTTTTTTTTTCCCCTTAGGTTGGAGATATTGTAATGGTAAAAGAAGATGAAACATTCCCATGTGATTTAATATTTCTTTCAAGTAGTAGAGGAGATGGAACATGTTTTGTTACAACAACTAGTTTGGATGGTGAATCCAGTCATAAAGTAATTGAATGTTCTACATTTTCTTTTTAAGGCCAAGTTTGCTTTTCATTTTTTTACACAGATCACCATATGATTTTGTGCTTATATGTGTGAACAGATACACTACTCTGTGTAATCTGTGTTTTGACTAGTTGATTTCATTTCTTTAAAAGTAATGTTATTTTGTGGAAAGTTTTAAAACATATTTATTTGTGGTTTTGTCTGTGTTCAGTCTGGCAGTGCAGATTGCAGAGATAGTTCACTAACTTTTTTGTACTTAACTGCTTTTGTGGTGAGTTGATTTGTGAGTACACTGCAAAGTATTTCCACAAAGTCATGGAATCATTAAGACTGGAAAAGACCATGTAAGATGATGCTAGATTAGGAGCATTTAATACAGTCTTGTGTTTGAACTGTGTGCTCTTATGTAAAAGTTGGTAGATCTATTTCATGCCGACCTGAGGCATATGTGCAGATTACTGTCTTGTATATATGTCCTTTTTTATTTTATTTACACAATTTTATTCACTCCAGACTTACTATGCTGTTCAAGACACAAAGGCATTTCACAATGAACAAGAAATCGATGCACTACATGCTACCATTGAATGTGAACAACCTCAGCCTGACCTTTATAAGTAAGAAAATAATTCTTACCTGTTTCATTTAAGGTACCCTAGGAATAAACTAAAAAAAAAAATCTTAATGCAAAGATGCTGTCTGCATCTGTCTGCTTAAAGAGAACCCCAGAGTGAGCTTGAAGTCAGGTTAGCCTTCCATCTATACTCATCTTCTGCAGGTGTCCTGATGGTTAATGGTCTCCAAAGAAGGATGCACAGAGCTAACCACTTGGAAGCGTGATGAAAATTTTAGAACATCAATTCCTTTCTATTTTTAATCTAAAAATAAGAAATTAATTTTACTAATATTTAATATATTTCTTGATGTTAGCACTGTTATTCAATCTGTTTGTCAGAGAGCCTCGTGTGACATGCCTCATGTTCACGGAGAGTCCCTAGGGAAAGAGAGGGTGTTTTCCAATGCAGAGAGGTTGCTTATGGCACCCTTACTTGTTCCTTTGCTTTCAGCATATTGCCAAGTATTGTAGTTTGTGTGCCCCATTGAATGGATTTACATGTTATATTACCTATTTTTAACTAAAGTAATGCTCACCAAATGCTGCTATGGCTTTTAAGGTTCTTGCAAGGAAATTACAGAATGAAGAAAATAGTAAAACCTCTGTCAGCTTAATCAGATCTGACAAGAAGTTGACAGAAAAAATTTAAATTGTCCAGACTGTTTGGAATACGGATTTACATCTGCTGTTGTTAGCAAACCTCAGAACATGTGCTTTGAGATGTTAACTAATGATAGCATGAACATCAGGACACTTAAAAACTAACTGTGTAGAACATGAAGAAAAACCTCTACAGTTGTTTAAAGCCGTTCAATACTCAATATTTTACAAAAGTACTGTACAAAATTTCAGTAAACCTACTGATAAATGTTTAGAAGGCTCTTTTCATGTTTCTTCCTAACAGTGAAAGACAAAAAGCCCCATACCACTGGGAAAACACTTGGGTTTTCTGACACAGTAAAAGTAGCTGAAAAAATACACAGAAAGCAGTATAGTGACAAACAAAAATGCACTGACAGTTAGTGCTGTTGGAAGATGCGGAGAAAACATTCCTTGTTCCTGAAGTGTAAAGGTACCTGCTTTCCCTGGTCGCAATCACCAAGGAATTGGTCTAAAAATGTGCATGAGAACAGATTCTTGAGAAAATCGAGTCCATCAAAGGCTTTGTCCTTTTTTAAATATCTGGCTCACAAAGTGAATGATTGGAAGCTGAAGCTCACGCTATTTTAAATGAAGGAATTTGTTGGGACAGCTATTGACACACAACTAATGAAAATGCATATTGGTAGACAGCTGTATCTCTGCTCATGTTTATTTGGCACTTATCTCTCAACAAACCACAATGGTGAATCTTTGTTTCCAAAGGCACATGATGTCTGGTGTATATTGTCTTTGGTTGTGGCTCTAATGTGTTGTATGTTCTCTAAGCAGAAAAGTCACCACTCCACTGAACCTTAGAGCTTCCCTTTCAGGGCAATAGGTGCACCAGCTCCCCCCAGTTTTCCCTACTATCCATAACACTGAGGCTTAATCACCTTTGATTTGAAATTATCCACTTGGGCAGTGGTATTGCAAACGCAGTGTACTGAGTCTGGCTGGAATGGAGTCAGTTTTCATTGTAACAGTTTTCTTCATGGTGTAGTGTTGTTGATTTGAGACTGAAACAATGTTAATAGCACACCAGGGGTTTAGCTATTGTTAACAAATTATTGCAGAGTGTCAAAGGTTTTGTTCCTCATTTTGCCCCTCCAGCAAATAGGCTGGCTGTGGGCGGGAGACTGGGAATGGACACAGCCAGAATGGCTGACCTCAATTTACCAGAGGGATATTCAGTGCCATAGAGTGTCATGCTCAGCAAGAAAACCAAGGTGGGATAGTCTCCAAAGTAGCTGTTGCTGGAAACTGGCTGAACCATAGATGTGTTGGTGGGAGTTGATGGGTGATTGCCTTTGTATCACTTGTTTTCTTCCCTGCACTTATTGTAGTGGTACGGTCTTCCTTTTGCTCTTCTGGTTCTCTTCCCTATCCTTTTGGGGAGAGAATGAGTGAGAGGCTAATGGGTGCTTAGCTGCTATCCAGTGTCAACCCACCACATAAGGCATGCTTAGAAATATTCAGAGGGAAAATTACTTACTGGCTCTTTGCTTTGTTTTAATTCACTTGTAGGCTTTAGAGGTAAAGGATAATAATTACACTGACTTATCTCAGGCACTTTAGGGAATAAGACTTCTTGTTATTTCTTGCTCATGGGTATACTTAGATATATCCCAAATTTTATAATATCTTATGTCTTTTTATATGCAGAATTTACACTGACTTCCCCTTCTGTATAGTTTTGTATTTATATGTTTTAACTGTATATCCATATTTATCTGTTTTTGTTCATGTTCTTGATAATTTGAACTTGTTCTGTTGGAAAATGCTCCCTGTGATAAATACTTCCTAGAAAACACGTCTCAAAGAATCTATTAACAGTGCAGTTAAACTAATTGCATCTTTCCCTTTCAGATTTGTTGGTCGAATAAATGTTTACCATGATAGGAATGAACCTACTGCAAGGTAGGGAGAGCCAGAGTTTCTGCACCTTTAAACATTTTCACGGTTGAATAAGTATCAATGCCAAGAATTGTCTTTCATTCGTCAACATGGTGCTGCCTTGCCTTAATAATAGAATATTTTTCTTAGAAGATTCCAGACTATTATTTCATAAATGATAAGTGTTTCATCTTTTAATCATATTTTTTCTGCTTTTATATTTTTATGGTTTTATTCCACTGCAATTTTATTTGAAATGTATTTAATTTTTAAATAAATAGTAAATAGTTTGTAAATAAATGTTGATGGGATCTTGACAACACTTGTACAATACTGCCTCATTAGCATGAGATCTTGGTAGTGCACTGAATAATATGAATGGTATCACTTGTTTGTTTCTTTCATTTTTCTTCTTAGATATTGAAGAATTTGAGCGTGTCAAGTAATCATGTTCAGTTTTGCAAAGGGTGTTGTTGCATTTGTCTAAAATGTCCATAGTGCCGTGTGTTTGAGGAAAGCAAGATCCAACTTGCTGTACCTGATTTTGTTCAGATCCTTGCCGCATAAAGACAAAGTACTAGGATGGAAAGCTGCTTGCTTGATGATATCGCAGATCCCAGCACGTGGGGAGTTGCTCAGTTCTGGCTAAGGGCCTTCCTAACATCACTGTGTGTCTGGAGATACCTTGTTTCCTTTAACAGTCTGCTGTGAAAACTGTCGACTGATCCGGGCGTTCATGTAACATGACTTCACCAGTTTCCTGGAACTAGTTTCCGTTTTACATCATAGTTAGGGTCCTAGAGTTCCCCTTTGTTTAGAGTTTCTTGATATTTGGGATGTTTCATACCACAAGAACACTTTGAATAATATTCAGAAACATTGAACTTCTTATGGTGCATCAGTGATTTATTTTTTACATATGTTCCAAAATTTAAACTGCATGGATGTCCTTACATTAATTTCCTTAGTCCTTAATATATTATTTTACCTCTATTCATCAATGTGCTTTGAAATGTTTACAAGTATCAAAAGATACCTTATATACCTTATATACTTAAAATGGATGACTGTACTGTCCTTAAGTAATTCTAACATACAGAATGCTATAGTTTATATAAGCCTAAAAAAGACTTTATGTGGGTTTGAGGTGCATTGGTTTCAGATTCTTACTGTGAAATTGAGCTTAATTTTAGACATCTAATTATTTTTCATTTTCACTTTAAAGTTTCATATATACCTAGTAACTTTGTGATACAAAGTAAAAGTATTTAAATAGAACTAGTTTCCTGCTTTATGTGACTTTCACCAAGGTTTGATGTTCTCCTCTAAATATTTACTTTGTAATACTTATCTTTTACAGGCCATTGGGATCTGAAAATCTGCTCCTTAGAGGAGCCACTTTAAAGAACACGGAAAGAATCTTTGGTAAATATTTGTATTGACTATTTGAATGAACCCTGAATTAATAAGCAAACATCAAACAAAGTTACACCTTGCAGCTACTACTGGATGTATGATTTTTTTTTTTTTTTT
>VXAU01001810.1:453650-475860 GCA_013399695.1 Formicarius rufipectus
TGAGGGTTGCTGATGCTACATAGGAATACTGAAATGGGATGTAAATGCTGCTTAAAAATTTCCTCTTAGAACCAAGATATTAAAGCCATTTCTAATTTCAGGATATCATCCAAATATTTTTTCTTCTTCAGACTAAAGAAAATTAAATGACAATATAATAATCTAGTGAATTGTGCTCTTATAACGTTCTATGCATCCTTTAGTAAACAAGTTGTCTAATTTCAGGTGTCGCGATCTACACTGGCATGGAAACTAAGATGGCATTAAATTACCAGGCAAAATCACAGAAGAGATCTGCTGTAGAAAAGTAAAATTTCTAATTTTTATTTTGGGATTGAAAACTGCATGTTTGAATGGTGAAATGGGATTTGTTTGTTTGTTTGTTTTTGTCTGTTTGTTTCTTGCCCTTAAAGCTGTATGTTTCATTGATTTAAATTTAAAAAAAAAAGTTAAAAGAACTTAGTTTTGCTTCTTTTTGAATATTTTTCAGTTAGAATACCAGTCATAGAAGGCCATATGAATAAAGTTTCTCAATACTGAGTTATTATTAATGTTAGATGTTTAAAAAATAAAGCCACTTTAGTGCCTAGCTCTTTGATAGTGTTCTGCTGTTCAAGAAGCCTTTTTTTCACTGGTTGGAGTACACTTACTGACAGTTTTCCAAGGCTGTGTGTTTTTTATGCTAATGTTGAATGCTTTTCACTTCAGTTAAGTCTTGAATTCAGTAAATAGCTTTTTTAATGCAGTTCACTTTTGATGAGCTGCAGAGACACAGTGCTTGTCTGGGCCAAGTTTTCCATGGTTTAGTGAAAATTAACACGTTCCATACAGGCCTATGTGATGGGAAAGTAAGACACTGCTGTCCTTAAGGAACGAGCTGACGCTGGTTGTTTACTGTTTTTAAACTAGATTATTTTCTAGTCCTAGTCTGCTATTTGAAATCATCAGCCCTGAGAAAGGTGTACAACCTGCTGAAAAACAAGACATTGATTTGAGGCAAGATGTACTGACCAGCTGACAGCCCTTCTCTTATGCAGTGACTAAGTAATGATGATGTGTCTCTTTCTATTGTTACTGATATGTAACCCTGGCTTTTAGTTCGGGCCAATCATTAATGAAAATATAATTTTAAAAGCAAAATGTTCTTGTTCTTTTTTTAGATCAGTCCAGGGTTAAAACATTACATCTACATGGCAAAATGTTCTTGATGGTTTTATATTTCTATCAAAGTAGTTATGTGAGTTTATATTGATTCAGAGAAATAGCATAGAAAGGTCTGCAGAGACAAGCCCAGTTGTTCTGTTATGATTTTATCTGTGCTATCATTTTCACTAATAGACTAGTTTGGGTAATGTGTCGCACACATTTTGGAAACAAAAGCAATTATAGCAGTTAGTATTTTAAATAGAAAAAAGTCCTCAATGTTTTTCATCATTGGAAAAACACTGTAGAAAAGTTACTTAATGCCTTAATGTTGTTAAACTTGCAGCAAATGTTAGGCTGAAGTACAAATACAACATTTTGTAATAAGCTCTATAGTTCATGTGCTGATGGAATTCTTATTTTGCCTTTTTTTTCTTTAGATCAATGAATGTATTTCTTGTTGTATACCTCTGTATTCTCATCAGTAAAGCACTAATAAATACTGTTCTGAAGTATGTCTGGCAGAGTGAACCATTTCGTGATGAACCGTGGTATAATCAGAAAACAGAACCAGAGAGGAAAAGAAATTTGGTATGGAAGTAAATTGAAATACAAAACAAGTTTCTCTAAACTCTTAATTTATCAGGCTCTTACTGAAAAGTATATACAACCTACTTATTTACCAGTCATAAATTGTTGCTTTTGTGCTAACGGTGATAATAATGTATTTGTAGAAACCTTGTATATGAAATTTTTGTCCTTAAGTTGTATGTGTGAATTTAACTGATGAGAAAATGTCTGGTTTAGGATAAAAAGCTTAATGTGTGTTTTGGAGTTGCCTGTCATTTGCGGAAATTACTCAGGAACTGACCTCTTGCAGAGAAATAAAAGGCTGGAAGGAATCCCACAGCTATTGGCAATCCTGTACCAGGCATGTTCAAAGAATCTGCTGTAGGAATCTCTGTAAAAATACCCCTCAAAATCTTGGTTACATATAGGTCTCTCCTGAGAACACCAGGGTCTGATGTTCTTATGAGAACAAGGACATTGTCCAGAACAGATACCCAGATTATCTGAAGTAACGAACTGAACCCTACACTACAGAAAGTGCAATATTATTTCACTAAATCCTCCCAGTCAAAGTAGAGGGAAATTCGCTTCTCTACCCTAAATCATGATGACCACATGCTAGCCTGGCATGTTCTGTATTTCACATTACCGTCAGTAACACTATTTCAGTTGGTTGACTATAGCTCCAATGAGTCTCCACCACTGAAAAAAATCAAGCCAGGTTGTGTGCACGTGTTCTACTTGTGTTGAGAGAGGGAAAGGAATCCCTTTATGTATTAATGAAATGCCACCTGAAAGTTCCATAGTTTGGTAATCCTTGGAGGAGTTGCTGTAGTCCTATGGTATTTTTCTAGTAATTTGTGAATGTACATGTTATTATTTCTCTTGTTCTCAAATAATTCTTCACCGCTCTCATTAGTTGCACTAGAACTTTGCCACAGTGTTATGTAACTGCATTCCACACCTGTATGGCTAAAGAAAAATGCAAATTTAAAAGCAAAAAGTTTTATTTCATGCCCAATTAGTTGTGAAGTTATAAACCATGAAGATCTACATTCTGTGCTGAACTGTGAGCTGTGGAAGGTGCTGTTTACTGTTTTAAAGTTATTTGAAAAAAATCATTTGTAAATACATGTACTAATATTTCAGTCTTTGGTACTTCAATAATCAGTATTTTCATCTTTCTTTGGCAGTTTCTTCGAGCTTTTACAGATTTTCTTGCATTCATGGTTCTTTTCAACTACATTATTCCTGTATCCATGTATGTCACTGTGGAAATGCAGAAATTTCTTGGTTCTTATTTCCTTACATGGGATGAGGAAATGTTTGATGAGGACACAGGTCTAGGACCATTGGTGAATACTTCTGACCTCAATGAGGAGTTGGGACAGGTAAATTCCATTGAATGGTAATTTTTTTTTCAACTGTCTCTAGAGTAGTTTATTTTAAAGTTGTTACTTGAAGGTGTGAGTTTTTTGTTTGTTTTTGTTTGTGGAGGGATTTTTGTTGCTTGTTTTTTTGGTTGTGGTTTTTTTTTTTTTAACTGTGCATTTTCTTTAAGTGCTGATTACTTTTCAAAATAAAATCTGAGATCTTCTGATTTTTTCAGAATCAAAAATTCTGATTTCTCACCTAGTCAGTGGAAATCAATTTGTATTACTGTATTAATAAATAATTAACACTTTAAGAAGGTAATAATATCCCCCCTGTGATTATGGAGGGAGAGAATATAAACATCTAACATCCTTAGACTAACACTTTGGTTGAAAAAAGGGTTTTTTTGTCTGAGTAGACTGACATCAAGTCTCCAGCCACAAGTTTCATGTAGTAAAATGGCCAACTGTCACTCTTTAAAAAGAAACCCAAACAAACACCAAACAAAAGCAAACCCCACAAAAACTGTTTCATGTTCTATATTAAGAAAATCATCACCTTGTGACAGATACAGATGAATATTTTTTGAGAAAATGTTTAGGATCTCTGGTAATTAAAAATGTTTTCATAGGTTTTCAAATAAATAAGATGGTATATTTTCTTCTTTTTCTAGTCAAACTAGTAATAAAGCTTGTAGGGACACACAACCTCTTTGGATAAAAGGTGGTATCAAGTATTTCATTTTATGGCAGACAGTTGGCATTGTCTCCCGTAAGATCCTCAAAGAGAAACTAGTCGGAGGTCAGTTTCTAGTGGTGTGCACCAGGGGTCAATGCTGGCTCCTGTCCTGGTCATTAATGATTGGGTCATGGGGCGCAGTGAACCCTGGGAGCCACCCAGCTGGAAAGCAACTCTGCAGAAAAGAACCAGAGGTTCTGGTGGACCTCAAGTTGAAGATGAGCCAGTGATGTGTCCATATAACAAAAAAGGCCAATGGTATCCTGGGCTGCATTAGAGAGAGTGTTACCAGTAGGCTGAGGGAGAGATCCTGACCCTCTGATCAGTCCTGATGGGGCCTCACTTGGCATACTGGGCTCCCCAGTACAAGGGACATGGGCATACTGGAGGGTGTCTACTGAAGGGCCACAAAGATAGTGAAGGGACTGGACTTTGCCTTTTCATGTCTTCTGCAAAGACAGGTTGAGGGAGCTGGGACTGTCCATCCCAGAGGAAGAAAGGTTCAGGGAGGATCTTACCAATATATAGAAATACCTGGAGGGTGGGTACAAAGAGAGTGGAACCAGGATTTTCTCAGTAGTGCCCAGTGACAGGACCAGACGCAGTGGGCACAACCTGAAAGAGGAGGGTCCATCTGAACATCAGGAAGCATTATTGCAAAGCAACCCACTGAATGACTAAAACACCTTTCCTGGAGAGCAAGCTGTAACTTGTATCGAAGTATTATGAAACAGATGGTAGGAGTTGAGACGAAAAAAATCAATATCAATTCTCTGTTCTCTGGAAAAAGCTGAATTACCTGTATTTCATCTACAGGTTGGAAAGTTAGGAAATTTGGCTTTTCAGATTAATGAATATTAGAGGAGTCAATCTGGGTGGAAGATTTGCATTTTCAATTACTGTTTTAAAGACTGAGATCAAAAATTCATTTGCTTTTTAATTTGTTCAGTGCACTGGATAAATGCTGAAGTTTGTTGAACAATCTAACAAATATTAAATAATTGTCTTACTTCCAGTGTTCAGTTCCTAACCTTACATAATGCTCTTAGTTTATCAAATATTATATGCAGTATGTATACAATGCCTGTATTCAGTATCCAAAATTGAGCTTCTGCAAAACTAGCTCTTCTAGCTTATAGGTCAGATGTCAGTGTTATTCTTAAATGATTTTGTTAGCCTTAAATAATGGGGCTCACTGTAAAAGATAAAATTAATGGAAAATCCAATATTGACACAAAATGGGTATTTCTAAGATGGTAACAGTGCTCGTATATATAACTGCATGTGTCCAGAATCTTCATTTAAACTAACATTACTGTAGTGGGGAATTCTGATATTACCCTAAAGACTGGTGTTAACAGTAACTGATGCAAAACCAGGCACATGCATGAAATAATAATCCCTGGGAAATGAAATTTGTGTGTTTTGTTTCCATAAATGTCTTTCATTGAGACATTACGAACTAAAAAGGAGCTTGAGGGAAAAGTGAAAGTAGGTTAAACCCATTATTGATGTGTGTTATGAGGAAAAAAGATAGCATTGCTGCTACTCTTATGTGATAAAATCTTTTAGGGTCCACATTTTTGTGAAGGTAACTGCCTAAAGAAAGAGTTGTCTTCCTTTTCTGCATAAGGATCTTTAAAGGAAGGTGTAACCCAGTAGTTAACTCACTTTTGGTAAGAGATGATGGAAAATCTCTGTTCATATTCTTGTTGTTTTTAATTTGTGCTCATTTGCAGATTGAGTATGTCTTCACAGATAAAACAGGAACGTTAACTGAGAACAACATGGAATTCATAGAATGTTGTATTGAAGGGCATGTTTATGTACCACATGTTATCTGCAATGGCCAAATTCTCCATGATTGTACAGGCATTGATATGATTGATTCATCTCCAGGAGGAAGTGGAAAGGTATGATAACTTTTTTTATAACTTTTCTTATTTTTTTACAATGAAACATAAAATTGAACTGTACTGATGAAGGGTGCATTAGAAACACAATATTCTTTAATTTCACTAATCAAAGCTAATGATTTCACTAATCATTTATAGACATTTTTCCTTTTCTAGTGTAGAGGAAGATATTAAGGCATAATAGGAAGTGAGATTTACTGCGGTTTTAAGACTGAACTAAAACACAAAAGTGCAGAACTTTCTCTGGTTAATAACTAAAGAAAGGTAATAGCTGATTTCTGACTAACATCAGCTACAGTAGGGGAAGCAATGCAGGAAACTCCTCCAAGGGGAAGAGTGCTCAATGCAGATACTTAAATGATCACTGTATGAAGATGCAACCATAGAATGGTTTATTATCAAAATAAATAACTTTAAAATGTGATTTAATATAGCCACATCTGAAGTGTGCTACACACAGCATGTATCCACTGTAGCTCTTTTGCTGCATAAAGCCAAGTTAGTTGAATGTTAAGGAACCTTCATGTGTCAACAGGTGAGCAGTGTGTAAATGGGCAGGATAATCATAGCCAAAGGAAAATGCTTTCTTTACTACATCAGTACATTATCATATAATACTTTGGCCATACCCTTCATTATGACAGAAAAAGGCCTCTTAAAATATGCTGGTGTTCCCCAGCAGCCTTTTATCTCTCACCCATGGCCCTCAGAATGTAGTCGCAAGGTATGCTGTGTTTTTATCTTGGAATTACAGTGACTGCTTGTATTTAACAGCACATAAGAAGAGGTTTCAGATATGAAAATAAGGGTATAACACAGCCAGGTACTCATGAACTAGAAATAATTTTCTGCTGCCAGAAGCTGTCATTACGAAACCATCTGAAATGTTATAGAAAGCATTCTATTCCAGCTGCTAAAATGTATATACTTTGGTAATTTATGTAGCTCTGAGAGATGTTCGAGCTGCTGAAGAGATTTGAAATCTGTACTCCCTATCAAGGCTTGTGTGCTCCAGATGCTGCATCCTACTGTGTGGACTCAGGACTTCTAAATTGTACCTTGACTAGTATTAGATTAATGCAAGTTGTTGAAGATTAAGCAAAACTAAATAAAAATACTTTCAACCACATTGTGGTGCTCAGAGGAGGCAGAAGTTGCACACTTTTTCCTTTTGGGCAGCAGCAGATTGACTTGCAGGGTAGCACTAGTAGTACGAGCTGCTATGAAGCAGTGGTGTGGTTACCTCTGGGAAAGACTTGGCTCCCCCTAAAAAGAAGGTGACCTGTGACACTGCTTTTACCTGATAGGGAAACAGCAGTAGCTATCAGTTTACCTTCCAAAAGAAAAGTTTTCAAAGCAATACTTAAAAATGGTAACATATGGTAACAACCGCTCCTTTTATTTTTTTAGGAGAGAGAGGAACTATTTTTTCGAGCTCTTTGTCTTTGCCACACTGTTCAAGTAAAAGATGATGACAGTGTAGATGGATTGAGGAAGAGTCACCTCTCAAGAAGATCTTGTATATATATTTCATCATCACCTGATGAAGTTGCTTTAGTTGAAGGAATACAGAGGTACGCATGTAATTAGATATTACACTTTTTGAATCTGTGGATCTAATCACTAAAGTTCCAAGTTGTTTTGAGCACAAAAATTGTAAAAACAAGCACCAGTTAATCTACAGTTGATTCTTTTCTTCACGTGGAGCCATGATTATTCATATTCTAAAATCTGCTAAAAGCTCTGGGATTTTAAGGTTGATTTGTTGTGGGTTTTTTCAGAATATAATCTCAGTCTTAAATCTTTGACATGCTTAAAACAGATAATTACATATTTGTATTCATTCTCTTGATGTGTGTTTCATGTAACAGACTTGGTTACACCTATCTAAGGCTGAAGGACAATTTTATGGAGATCTTAAATCGGGAAAATAACATAGAAAAGTAAGTGGTTAAAAATATAACTATATTGATTGAGTAGTTTTTGTTGATGTGTTTAAGAAACATTATTTCCTTATACATTATTTTTTATGTCAGAAAACTCAAAAAACTTACTTGTTAGTAGAAAAATAAAAAGTATTGGGAATTTTAATAAACACTGGAGTTCTGCATTGTCAGTTAGTCAAATAGTTTGACATTATATGCAGTACAAAATACTGATATGACAACGAATATGTGGTGTGGGGTTCATAAACTAATCTCATAGTTCCTAACAGGTTTAGGAACTATGTGCATTTTCCTTTTTTATATAGTAAATAATAGTTTCTTAATAGAAAACAGCGTGTAACCAATAATGTGTAGAATTTACAGGAGGGTAATATCTGTAAATTTTTATAACTGGTTCAAAGAAAATTTAAAACAGGTACTTTTTAATTTCTTTGACATGTAAAATAAATTTTGTATTACCATAATGAGTGAAATGTTCAATAACATTTAGGTACAGCTGTTCCATGGGATGTACATACTTGTGAAAATGTTGCCTTACTCTTCTGTAGATGTCTACTGGTTAGGTCTGTTGTATATCTGGGTCTTCCTGCATGGGTACTCTTAGCTATGCAGGGACCCTTGGACATAGATAAAGGAATCCTGCTGCTACTTCTCCCCCTTTTAGTATAATATGGAGAATTTTTTCCAGAGCTTATTTCAGATTTTTTGCCTCGGTTTATAAGAACTGGAGTCAGTATCACGTGGTAACTTAGGGGAAAGAACTGTAATTATTAGGAATTCCCTCCAAAATGCATCACAGATATAGGTCTGATGTAGCCTTGCACAGGTTTGACTTTCAGGGTGTTGTACGGAATTAAGTTGAAATTAATAATTGGATTGCTTATGTTTGTATTGGAAAAAGGGAGCTCTCTTATATAAAAGGAAATAGGTAGGAGAGTAAATGATAAAAGTATACAAACTGATGAATGAAACCAAAACAGTGCAACAGGAGTTTGTGTTCGCTTCCCCAAGTGAAAGAAAGAAAGGAACATGGGATAAAATCAAATCATAGAAACAATGGCAAGTCTAAAACCAGGAAAAAATAAATGTTTGGGGTTTGGTGTGTTGTTTGTTTTGTTTTTGTTTGTTTTGGTTTGATTTTGTTTGTTTTGTTGTGGTTAGTTGTTTGTTTGGGTTTTTTTGTCACTTGAATAACTTGTTATTTTAAATTTGAGCAAGATGCGTGAAATTAGGCACTTTTGGGAGATAGAAATAGTGAAATTAGAAAAATAATAAATAAAGACTTCTGTGCAAACACCTGCCCATTTCAAGTTCTAAGGCTATGTCTAAGTATTCTAGGTAGGAACTTACTTTATAAGCAGTATAGTGTTCCTTTGGAAGGTTTCTGGTCTTAAAGTATATTAACTGTATACCCAAAGATACTTATGACCATCATGCAAACATTCTGTTTGAAGTAATGAGGAGCTAGGGGCCTTTCCTTTTTATTATTTGTAACATCCTCTTTCATTCTGTACTAGTTTCATATTCTGTTGTACTCAACATAATTTTCCATGTTAGAAGTCAGCTTTTGAAGCTTTAAGTCATGATAACTAGCCCAGGGATCAGGAAAAGCAGAGGTGTTTAAAAAATAGTTCTGTTTCTGTTTCAGGTTTGAATTATTGGAGGTTTTGAGTTTTGATTCGGTGAGACGACGAATGAGTGTAATTGTTAAATCATCAACAGGTAGGACTGTCACATTCTGTTACTTGTTAATTTTTGTTTCACTTGAATTTGTTTCATGTTTTCAAAGAGTTAAGCATTAATCACAGTCTGTGTGCCTGCCTTTATAAATTAGGAGACCAGGTACTAGCATGGGTGCAAATATTATAAAAAGTTGAAAGAGAACATTTTTTGAAACTTAGTAATTTGGATGTTTGTTGAAGAAACTGTTTGGCTATTTTGAATTACTTGTGCTGTCTTTTTTAGGTGATATATTTCTGTTTTGTAAGGGAGCAGATTCCTCCATATTTCCTAGGGTTAAAGAAGGCAAAATTGAGCAAGTACGATCCCGAGTAGAACGTAATGCAGTGGTAAGATTGCATTTTATTGATCCGTTCATGTGATATTAGTGTCAAAAAGAAATGAAGTATTCTGACCTCCTGCTTTGTCTGCTAACAGATTTCTCTTCCCAGGCACCAAAGTTGTTCTATGCCAAGGTTCACTTAGGCTGCGTGGATACCAGTCTGTGTTACTCCTTTATTTACGTTCATCCTCCATCTTACCTTCCAAATAGCAATTGTGGTGGGATATGAATTCGTTAGATATGCACAACTCTATGATAAACCAGCAGTCATTAATTAGCTTTTTAGTATGGCACTTTCACAATTGTGGTAGTTTGAATTAACTTTTGAATAGAAGAAAAGTGAGAGACTCTAAGTCTCATTGCTAGTTTCCGTTCCCAACCTTAGCAACTGTGATTTGCTATCTTTGATTGTTTTACAAGTTCTGGGGAAACAGTGCAGTGATCATCCATATCCTGTATTTTTGCTTGCTAAAAATCAGCTATGGACTAGCTGATCACCTTTAAAAGAAATTCAGAACTTGGTTTTACCTGAAAGGTAGTGTATGGAGTTGTGTAATACTGAATTTTACTGTGTCCAAAAATACGCAGAACTCATTGCAATGCAATAAGGCTGCTGGTCTTAAAAATAGTGTAATATTTACTGGCATCCTGTACTCAAACTGAAAAAAGAGTATTACAGGTATGTGGGAAAAAACCTTATAGTGTCACCTGCTCTTGTTTTGAGGGAAAACTTCAAAACTCTCAACGTACTTTGCTAAGCTTTACTGTATGAATCAACTGAATGATAATTACAAGTGAAGGAGGCTAATGAAATTGAAAGAAGTGTTTACATATCATATCCATTCAGTATCTTTCAAGAAAGAAATCTGGACCAACATCTATTTTTTTCATCATGGATAATTAAAAATAGATTGGTTTCTACATACAGAAGCCTCTGAAAGAAAATACAGCTGCCATCTGTCCTTAACAATAACCAGAGAGCTATTTTAACAATTCTTTCTTGGTTTGGTAATAAATAACTATACAAAGACCTACTGGATTGAAATTTATGAAGATCAAGTGCTTGTTAAATGATGATGAGAGATGCAATGTATATTTGAAGTGAAAAAACTCCTTTTCTGTATTATAGCAGCTTTTCTCCACCTAGCACAGTTGATATACTCCCTTTCTTATTTATCACACAGTCCAGAAGACTGATGTAGTCTGAAACACCTACAGCTAAATTCTAATTTTCACTTGACTGAAATGGTAGTTGGATTTTCACTTTCAACACTCTGTGATGTTTGTCCCTGTTCATTCCTCTGTTGAAACAGAGCATCAAAATCAGACTTTGCAGAGCTACTATTTATATTATTGTTATTTATTCTGACTCATCCTGCCTAATGATGCACATAGAGAAGGAAACCTTTCCCTTGACTCTCCCTTCCCTGGTAATCTAATATATCCAGTTGGGGCACTGAGCTCTGTTTCTCTTCTGGAGGATTGAGGTTTCTCTCTCTGGTGGTAACTGCTTTCAAGCTGAACCATGTTCTGTAACAGTTTCTGCTATATTCACTTCACTGTAAAGGTGAACTTATAAGTGGGACTCTGTGCTAGTAGTAAAATGATTTTCATTTTTCAAATATTCCAGCATGAACATGAATAAGAAGTCTAAGAAGAGCTTTATAAGATGCATTTTGTTGCTTTATATTACATTCTTTAGGAGGGTCTACGAACATTGTGCGTTGCATATAAAAAACTCACAGCAGAAGAATATTGCAGTGTACAGAAGCTGCTTCAGAATGCAAAGTTGTCCCTCCAGGACCGGGACAAGAAATTGGCAGAAGTGTATGAGAAGATAGAAAGAGACTTAATTTTACTTGGTGCTACAGCTGTTGAAGATCGGTTAGTGCGTTTTAGTTTCTTAAGTTTATTGATGTTATTAAAGTAATTGAAGAGTCTTTTTCTTCATTAGATATTTATTTGAAAAACTCTTTATTTGAATTAAATCCACACCATTAGCTTACTGAAGTTACACATGGTATCTTTATGATTTAGTAAGCTAGTAACAATTGTTCAACAAAAAACAGTGTATTTGAGCCATTTGCATGCAGTTCATGTAATACTTCACTGATCAAATTGTATGGAAAAGTTTTGAAACAACTACAGTATGGGTATTGAGGAAATAAAGGAAGACTCTTTAGATCTTTAAAAGACTCAAAAACATGTACCAGTCCCCTAAACATTTTTAGAGTCACCCTTTGGGGAGAACTCTCATATCTGGGAACTTCTATTGAAATTTTTTATTTGGAATCTTTCAGTAAGGACATCTGAACTTCTCTTTTCCAAGCAATCCATCAATATGTGTTGTCAATTGACTCTACAGATTACAAGAAAAAGCTGCTGACACTATTGAAGCGCTCCAGAAAGCAGGAATTAAAGTCTGGGTTCTGACAGGAGACAAAATGGAGACTGCTGCTGCTACTTGCTATGCCTGCAAACTCTTCCGAAGAAATACACAAATACTTGAACTAACCACAAAGAAAATTGAGGAACAGAGTTTACACGATGTACTTTTTGACCTAAGCAAAACTGTCCTAAGACATAATGGCAGCTTAACCAGGGATACTTTCTCAGGGTAAGGAAAAAGTTGGGTTTCCAAGCCAGGAATGAGATTTCTGTGCATTTCATAAGCAATTAAATGGTGACCGATTAACTTAAGTACAGTGACCATAGTATGCTGCAATTTCTGCTGCTGAAGTGTGAATTATTGTATGACAATTAAGTATAAGTTCGATCCACATACATTTAAATTTTCAGTCATGGTTCTTTCATTTATGTTACTCCTTTAACTATTAATAGAAATATCACAACTGATTGTGTAATTACTTACATTTTTCAATGCAAAACTGTTTGTCTTGGGACCAAAAAAACGGTTCTAAAGCAAAATACTGTTTCTGAATTCTAAAATGGAAGTAGGTGTGATATATTCTCATAGTCAGGGTTAGTATATCTTACGACTTTCTTGATAAGACCAAGGCCACAGAGAGCAGCAATATATGGCCCTCTTTTTAGGGAAGATTATGCCACCTTTACAGAACAGATGACAGGCAGCAGCCTGAGGCTGCTGTGTAATGCAGGCAAATGCAAGGGTGCTCTGAAATAACTTGTTCAGATGCTGCAGAAAAGGACTCTTGTAATGTGGACCATCTTCCCACACTGTTTAGTGTATGTTATTGTGATAAACTGCTTCATGCATCCATGATTGCACTGGTAGCAATGCTCAAATTATTACAGGTATACTGGTAATAGGTTTTTATATCTACATATATAAACCTCTGTATTATTATAGGTAACATATAATTATTATATTTTAAGATTATACTTGTATTGAACTTAGCCACCACACTAAACAAAGTATCAATACTGTAACTGTAGACAGTGGCCTTCTCTATCCAGGCCAACAGGTCTCTCTTGGGCATTTCCTTCAAAGCATGTTTACTTTTTTAATGTAGGCCCTTTTGGGGGAGGGAAGATTATTTTCCTCATCAGAGTAGATTTCAGAGTATGAAAGGCCTTTCTCTCTAACTTTTTCCTCTGTGTTGTGGAATGTCCACAAAATTAACTTTATTCCTGCAGCTCGGTTTGCCTCACTGCAGTTCTTGGAGCCCTTTCAAACCAAACTGAAAGGGCATTAATTATACAGATACTCACTGGTGAAGTCACCGAGGTATCAGATTTCTGTGAACTGATAAAGCACTGTATATTTTCAACATAATTGGGAATTTCAAAATGTCTCGAATATCAGTCTTACACAAGAACTGTCCTTTAGAAGTATATTAATTTTGTGGTATTCTGTACTCATTACTTTTTCATTAATCAATTTTCACGTAAGAACTGTTGCCAGATTTTAAACATGTTTGAGAATTCTACAGTGACTCTTAGTTTATATTTTATCCCTGAACAGACTTTCAACTGATATGCAAGATTATGGTTTAATTATTGATGGAGCAGCATTATCATTAATAATGAAACCAAGACAAGATGGGAGCTCTGGTAACTACAGGGAGCTCTTTCTTGAAATTTGCAGGAATTGCAGTGCAGTGTTATGCTGTCGAATGGCACCTCTGCAAAAAGCACAGGTTTGTGTTTAATTTCATGATTGTTTGTTAACTGTGCATATATATAAATATTGAAGGTTGATATTCTGTATGACTTATTATGATAACTTAAGATGTTACAAAAATGAATGGTATCTTCTAAAATGGAGAAGGCAAAAATAAAAAAGAGGGGGGAATTTCTACTGGCAAGCAGTTTAGATAATTAAATGTTAAAAATGCACCTAGGTGTGCACCTGAAATTGATTTATGTACATATTGTGCAAATTTTATGGTTGGCACATGCTCAGAAATGAACATATTTAATGAACTAATGGCTCTGTTTTTAACCTAACAAGCTTCGAACAGTCTACTGTCTCTTGATACTATACGAGCCTGCATTATTTATTACTGTGGAGTGATAATTTTGCTCTTTTCTTAATATAAGTGAAAGGCCACTGAAGGATAATCCAGACCAAAAAAAAAATGTGTACATTATAATTTTGAAGTACTTACTGACTGTTGCATTTGTTGTTTGTGTCAAGTGAAAACACCCTTCTATTACTGAAATATCTCAAGACAGCTGAAGAACTTTTAAAGGAAACAGACATTGGAATATGCACTTCTTTTTTTCTTTCAAATGGTCGTGTCCTTGTCTCAGTGGTCAAATACAGCATATGTAGCCCTTATTCACATTAACAAAAGTATTTAGCCAGCACTTTAACTCTCAGGAAGTTTGTAGAAGTTTTTAGTTGCAGCTAATTTGGTACCATATTTACGGTGGTGATAACTTGCAATGGAGAGATTTGAAGTCAAATTTTTGGATGGTTTCTATGTCAGTAGTGTTCAGGTATATACAGAGTCCTATTATATTTTTCTAAACATAAGAAAAAAGTTCAGCACAATTAAGAAAGCAGAATTTTTCAATCTTTTAATTTCAGGATTTCTTTGAAATTGTACACTGTCTCTGGAACCCTCTTAATTTATTCATGCACTTAGATAGCATTAAGCAACCTCAACAACATGTTTTACTGTGCTATTCTTTCCACCTGTCCCATCTCTCTCAAAGTAGTTTGGAAGTATTTGAAAAAGGTTTGGAACAAATTCTCTGTAATATGAAGAAACTATGATCTTTATGCATAATAGTTTCATTGGATAAGGTTGGCTTTGTATTTCTTCAGAGAGTTTCTTATATAATTATCTTGGTAATTTTTATTTAATTCTACACTCATGCAAAACAAGCAAGCCATTACAGAGAGGAATGTTTAATACTTTTTTCCCCCCCCAGATTGTAAAATTAATTAAACTATCAAAGGAGCATCCAATCACATTAGCAATTGGTGATGGAGCAAATGATGTCAGTATGATTCTAGAAGCACATGTTGGTATAGGTAAGCATGCTTTTTAGAATATTAATTCAAGTGAAATGATGAGCATTTAAAAACAAGCAGTCTCAAAGAATCAGATTATGTATTTCATAGACAACTTTTAAAGTGTTTATTCCAGGAATTGTATGAGATACAGTGGTGATCTTCCATTATGTCATAGCATTATTATGTAATTTTTCAAATAATTGTATTTTTAATAGTCCTTTATTAAATAGCTTTTTTTTTCTTTTAAAGGAATCATTGGCAAAGAAGGTCGTCAAGCAGCAAGAAACAGTGACTATGCAATACCTAAATTTAAACATTTGAAAAAAATGTTACTTGTTCATGGGCATTTTTATTATGTTAGGATATCTGAACTTGTGCAATACTTCTTTTATAAGGTAGGAGAATGCTTATTCTGATTACATAAATCTCAAAAACTTACATGGTAATACCTAACTACATACAGATTCTGCATCCAATTGCACAGAACAGCAATAATTCCATAAAGAGATTTTGTTGAGTGCCAGATGCAGTGCTAAAATGGGATTATTGTTTCTCTCCTGAAGATGAACTAGCTTCTGTGTAGCTACATTCTGTAATCAATGTTATGTTTAAACCCAAAACTTGCCTTTTCCTATTTTTTCATCCTACAAATTCCATCTCAGACTGTTCTGCTTTTTTCCAGTACCTTGCAGGTTGTCTCAACAGTGACCTTTTAAATCACATTGGAAATAGTATTTGAGAACTTAGAAATTAAGTTGTGCTAACTTCCTTAGGACAGTGTAGATGGAGAAAGGTTCTAATGAGCATCTCTGTTTAGACAGTTTTGCTGTTCCTAATTTTGGGATCCAATGAAAGTTCTTTCAGGAAGCAATGGAAAATTATAGAAATGAACTGCCAAAGGATAATTCAAGATTTTAGTGTTTGATTATATGTATAATTAGGAGAGGATGACATTTGTGGTCACAGCAAGAAACATTTTTAAATTGCTTTGCAAGAATCAATACTTGCTTATCACGGTTTGTGTTGTCCTGTGGATTGTCCCATATTTGCCTTGCCTTAACTGTGCTCCTGGATTTCATTGCCCTTGAATTTTGGAACTTTGTTTTCAAAATATTTAAGTGTTTTTCTGAATGGCAGTTCTGCAAGATGTGACTGTTGATGTTTAATATATCCAGCTTTTGCTACTTTTTCTGCAGTGTTTACTATTACTAGTGTTATAAAACTGATATATGTAGCTATAGCATTGTAGAGCATATAAATTAGTGCTTGCATTTCCTTTGACAACTGTCACTTTATCTTTCAGAATGTCTGCTTCATCTTTCCTCAGTTTTTATATCAGTTCTTCTGTGGGTTTTCACAACAGGTTAGTTGTTGTTTTTCCATCAACGCCGTGTTTTCTCTTTTTCTTTTTTTTTTTAAAAAAAAAGTATGCTCCTGAAAAAATTGTTGTTAGCTTGCACACTTAAAAAAGAGCATCACTTTTGGTTTGTATGGTTTTTGGTGGCAATTTCAATTAAGTTACAGAAATCAGTTTTATGAATTATCATAAAAGCAATGTAACTTACAAAGTCAAGGAATACAGAAACACAAAATTTGGAAATGGCAATGCAAAGTGAGATGCTATGAAAATGCAGTCAGATTTAAGTTTATTGGACATCGACAGAAGAAATCCTGAAAGATGAGTAATTGAACCAATTGCTAATTATTAGAATCCAGAATTAAAATGGCAGGGTAAACTAGTTTTTTCTGACATGTTCAAGTATAAATTACAAATTTCAGATGAACAGAAGCATTCAATTAGTTGAAAAGAAAAAAATAGAAAAATAGACGAAAAGTGAACTGCTCCTCACCAGAAGTGTGGCATCATTCAATAGAGGATCCAGTATTCTTATTCCTAAATATTTGTTGTTTTCTCCTCTTCTTGCTGTCATCTAATTTGTGCAGAAAAAATCTGCCTTTTCTTTCTTCTGAGTGAGGGAACAAAAACCTGAGAAATTAATGACCAAATTTAGACAATAAAATGTTTACTTTTTCAGCATTAAACTGGGCAAGAGTAGGATTTAATTGGGAAAAATTAGTACTGTTGATTTGAATTTGTCAAATGTCTCAAAAAAAAAAAAAAGCTCAAGGAGGAATGAGTGTGACAGAACTATTTTGTCTGTTTTGGTTTTAATTTCAAATGCCTGCTGGGAACTTCGTAGGTTTTTATCAAGCATCATTAGGGTTTAGATATGAAAGCATATATTGTGAAAATTTATTTTGATTTTATTCTTTTAAGTGCTAAATGTAGTTTTTGAATCAAAAAGGGTGTTTGACAGCAATTTCTGCAGCATGGATGATCACCAAATAGGTTTTGGGAAATAAACAACTTTTATTGGGTGATGTAGTAGGTTTGAGGGCTAGTTACAGTGACATATGTGAAAAAGTAGTTCAGTGAGAAGAATCAGAGACACAATGGAGTGTTCCTTTGTGCAGCTCTTTGCAGTCACCCACAGCTGAAGAACCTCTGGAATATCCCCCTTCCTCTCTGCCTGTCTCCAGGTTTATCTCCAGAGGAGATAAAAGGGGAGGGGTGTGTGTGGATGTGCCAGAGAGGATTTTCTGCCTCTATAAGAATCAGCAGTGCAGTTTGGGTAGTTTGCAGTTTGTCTTACAGTTGAAACAATAGGAGGATGTGTGGATCAGACTATAAGTTTATCTTCTGTTCTCCAGGTGAATGGGATAAAAGTGCAGAATTGTATCTTTTATCAGTTAGCAGCTCTTCATGGATGTTTGCCTCAATTCTGAAGAGATATGGTTTTGTTTTCCTGAAGAAATGACTCATTTTAAATTGTGTCATGCAAGGGATTTAACTTAAAGATTTCATTTTAAGTTAAAATAGCTGACTTACTTATTTTCCATCTTCAGACTTTATACGATACTGCCTATCTAACACTGTACAATATCAGCTTCACTTCCCTTCCTATCCTCTTCTATGGTCTAATGGAACAACATGTCAGCGCAGACACACTCAAGAGAGAGCCTTCCCTGTACAGGTAAAATTAATATACTGTGCCCCAAAGTTTGACTCTTCAGTTGTGGGATCTACCACTATTACAACAGAAGTCCTCAGGATTTCTGTACACAGGGCTACAGTAGAACATCAGTTACACTCTGACAGAAGGGCTGAAGACCTCATACACAGTCTACAAAGTGCAATAGTGTAGTTGTTTGTGTGTATTTACAAACCACACTGGTCATTTGCTGCATAAGTGAATGAGAGCAAAATAGAAATTACTGTTCTACAGGTGAAATTGTCATTTATTCCAGTACTTTTTGTTTCCTCAAACCATAGCAAACAGAAGTATTTTTTAAAAAAGAAAACATCTTGGTTTTTTCTATGTATGTGTTTTATTCTGAAAGAATAGAGGGCTCAAAGGTAAAGTGTTGTCTCAGAGGATATATTCCGTGTGGTGTCCGACGTTGTCCTCTGCATATAGTTGACTCACTTCAGGGCATTGGTATTGTGACTTGTTTAGGTTTTTATCCCCATGAAATACAGTTCTTGTGTTTTTACTGCATGTAAATTAGGAACACTGGCCGGTCTTGATCCTTGTAGTTGCAAACACATCACATTTCAGGGAGAGATAACAGTAGGTAATCAAAGAAAAAACATATTTTGAAAGAAGTAATATTAGATACCCAAAGGTTAATAGTGCAGTGACATGTTTTTACTGATGAAATGTAAGAGGAATACAAAAGATTATGGTTGAAACAGCTATATGTTTGTTTTCTTTTATATTTTAACGATTTTTAGTTTAGAAGTTGTAATTCGGAATATTTTCTGGTTTTGAAAGTTAGCAGAGGCATTTATCAGAAACTTTAGGGTTTTGTTTTTTTAACAGAGCCTGTTGGTAAGGTGTTTGGGGCAATAGTACAGTAGTTCTGGGCCAGATAGACTATTATTGGCCAATCTATATTGTTAATCTGCATGGAGAAATTACTTGATATGAAAATACTTCATATTAGACAGTTGCTAAAGTTCATATGGTGAAAGTATTGGATGGCAACAAATGTTTTCGTAATTCAGAGTCTTTCTTTAACTGTGTTCTGATTTACTCTGTTGACTTTTATGCTGTTTGCCAAGTTGATACATACCCATTCTGTGAAGAACTACTGAAGTTGTAACATTCTTTTTTGTGTGTATAAGAAAATACCTGCTAGTGAAGTTTTGTTGACCAATTCCTGTGTTTTTTATGGGAAAATGTTAAACAAGTCCTATTTGACCTGAAGCTTCAAGTCAGCTGCAAACCTCTCTTTTCATGTTTCACATAAAATTAATGTTCTGGTTTGTTTCAGCAGTAGTCTGTACTTAAGTACCCTATGGGAAATAAAGTCTCCAGAGACCTCTAGTGTTTTCATTTAATATCTACAGTGGATCATCACATGCTCAGCAAATACTGGAAAAGAGATACCTGCTGTAAAAAGAAAAATAAATGGGTGCAGCACAGGGCAGTGTATCATACCATTAAAAAAAGCAGAAATACAGGCAGCAGTTAAAACTGTTTAGTGAAAAACTAAATAAAAAGGACATTTTCAGGAAGGATTTTGATGTGAAGAGATACACCACTGTTTTGTGTAAATGGAGTGGATTTTCATGCAATATATCTTTTTTTTTTTTTTTNCATATGAATGCCATTATTTGTCTGGGATTTTCAAACCTGCTGATAATGAATGCATGTAATTTACTTTACACAGAGATGTTGCCAAGAATGCTTTGCTGCGCTGGCGTGCATTTATTTATTGGACATTCCTAGGAGTGTTTGATGCTGCGGTATTTTTCTTTGGTGCCTATTTATTGTTTGACAACACAGCTGTGACCAGCAATGGACAGGTGAGTGTTGGATTTGTTCAGTCAATCAGTGGTAATTTTTTTTTAATGTCAATTGTGACATGAACCTAGTTTTAATTGTTTTCTTCAGTATTTCATGCAAGATGATAACTGGTTTATGATTTGCAGTGAGATAAATGGATCATGTTTAGCAAAGTCTGAACTATGCAATGGGACATCGTGTGTATTGTTAAGCAGAGACATAGGACTAGATACAACTTAGGAGAAATAGATATCATAAATTCCAAGTATTCCTTCTGAATTTACATAGTGACTTTTTCATTTCATGCTTAACATGAATCTGATGAATATCTGTTTAAATTACCAAGAGACTCTTGGTAGAGTAGTTATGAATGATCATAAAATATTTTAAATATAACAGGCTTTTTAATAATTATTTTTGACAAATGGCAGCTTAAAATAATCTATCTGTACTTGCTTTGCAGTCACATGAATGCAAATTTTAAGAACTTTTGCATTTTATTTATTTTATCCATTGATATTTTGGTCTATTTTATTTGTGTGCTTTTTTTCTTTTTGCTACTTGCTTCTCTTCCTATCCTCAGCTAATGACAACCAGCACTCACATGGTAAGACTATTGTGGATTTGTCATGATATCCATTTCATCTTTCACTGTTCTTTAATTAAACTGTTAAAGAGCAGTAAAATATCACTTAAATTTATAGTTAGAAATGTTCTTTATAGCTACTCTGTAAGTAAAGTAAAAGGAACTTTATACCAGGTATATTGAGGTATATGAGGTGTGATAAAGAGTTGTGAACTTTAAAAAGGCTTTTTGCTTCCTTGCATTTTGTTATTTTGTTGTGTGCTTTTCTGTAACCTATGTTTTGTTGCTGACTATCTCTACTATGGAAGCTTTTTATAGTTGGTGCTATAATGTGCTTGAATGGCTTTAGAAAAGACCCTCGAAGTGAGAGAGAAAATAAACTGTACACAACTTTGTTGCTTACATGCAACATAAACATTTACTAGAAATGCAATATTCAGATACCATTAAAAACCGTGTTTGTGACATCTGTCAGGGAAATAAACTTCTGCTGTTTGAGAGAACACTTGTTAAAAGGAGCTTTGCTAAGGACAGAATGAATTTTCATTAGTCAAAACTATACTGTAGTATATATTTTCTTGGTCCATTATGCTGTTAGATGTTCAAAATTCTACATTAGCTTATATTTTTGGTCCTGAAAACTAGTTACCATACCTTTACAAATTTAGTAAACAGTTTGTATTGCAAATATTCTCAACTGGGTTCCTTTTTTAATTTTTTCATCTTCTATTGCACATATTCAATCCAATTCTAGGGCTCTAAAACCAGACTACTGCCTAATTGTCAAATTTTGAATGTTTATATCTACAACTAGATATGCATGTTAATATTTGATGATAAAATGTGTTGTTTGAGGAGACATTGAGTCCTGAGTGTCTGAGTGTGCTAGAAAATTTATTGTTATTCAGCATGCATGCCTGTGTTCATTATAAAATCTAGGGATCTTGAGCTGCAATTTAAGATGTAAAGGCTTGAAAATGTTAAGTGTTCAGGAATAGTGGTATTTATGTGAGTCCATACATGCATTAATGATAGTAGGTGTTGTTGCTTATTTCCCAGTATTTAAATTATGCTTATATCTGGAAAAAGAGAATGAAAGGTTTGCTACTGCAGTAATGTGTTACGGAATGGGGAAAAGGTAGAAGGCAGGAAAGGAAATGAAAGAGCTGATGGTAACACTAATGACAAAAATGTCAAATAAGTGTTCCAAATTGTTTAAATGGGTGCTGAAGATTTATATCCTATCAGTTGTTATTAATTTGTGGTATTTGTGCGTATGGTGTTCGACTTTGGATTTGACATCACAGTGTTGTGGAAGAAAGTAAGAGGAAAGGAAGGCACTGTAAAAGTCTGCAGATTGTCAAGTGTCATCTTAGTTTAACCATGTGATAAAATGTATTTGTTGTGTGATTTTTTTGTAATTTTTTTTTTATTTTAACATTTGATATGGAATACATTAAATTCCATTTAGTGCATTAAATTCCATGTTAAGCTGGGTTGAGAGAGGCTTGCATTGAAAGGAATAACAGAGTGGCAAATACAAAAAAAAAAAAAAAAACCAAAAAAAAAAAAA